>CM021104.1:214644432-214755779 GCA_007115665.2 Sequoiadendron giganteum
ACTATATCACAGGTTATCATTTTTTTCTACACACTGATCATGCAGCCATTAGATGCCTTATGAAAAAACCCCTAATCTCAGGGAGATTAGCCATATGGTTGCTATTAATGCAAGAATTCGACCTAACTATTCTAAACAAACCAAGGAAGGAAAACATGGTTGCGGATTTACTCTCAAGGAATACCTCATCAGACGATACTCAAGCCATAGATGACTCATTTCTAGATGAGCATCTATTCTCCATTAGTGTGCAAACACCCTGGTATGCTGATATAGCCAATTACCTTGTGGCAAGGAGAGTTCCTCCTCACTTCTCCCCAAAAGAAAGAAGAGTGTTGATTGAAAAATCCTTTCCTTTTTCATGGATAGTTGGTTGCCTATTTTATACTAGACTTGATCACATTATGAGATGGTGTGTGAGGGAAGATGAAACCTATGACATTCTGCATGCATGCTATGATGAACCCTATGGAGGCCACTTTGCAGTTAAAAGGACAACAATAAAAATCTTGAACACAGGATACTATTGGCCTACATTACACAAAGATGCGGGAAGATATACAAAGAGATGTCATAAATGCCAAAGGATGGGTAGGCCAACAGATGAGATGCCACTTTATCCACAAATGGTAGTTGCTACTTTTGACAAACGGGGTTTGAATTTTGTCAGACCCATTGATCCTCCATCCAATGGTAAGTCCTATATTCTCATGTGCACTGATTATGTAACAAAGTGGGTTGAAGTCAAAACCATGAATCATGCAAGAGACAACAAGGTTGCCAAATTCCTTTATGAATAAATTTTCACAAGATATGGGGTACCAAGAGAAATAGTCACTAATCAAGGCACTCAGTTTACATCAGCCCTTATTACAACATTGGTTAATGAATATAACATCAAGCATAGGAAATCCACTCCTTATCACCCTCAAACAAATGGACAGGTCGAGATGACAAATGAAGAGATTGAGGCCATCCTTACCAAAATAATGCACATTCACAGAAAATACTGGGCAAATAGATTATCAGAGGCGATTTGGGCTTACAGGATCACTTGGAAGACAACTACAGGCTTCACACCATTTGAGCTGCTATATGGGAAAACAACCATGATGCCTATAGAATTTGAGCACAAGACTCTCAGAACTGCTCCTAAGTTGGGGATGGATATTTCCAAGGCACAAAAGGAATGAATCATGTATCTGAATGAATTAGAAGAGCTAAGAAAAAAAACATTACATCATACTAAACTTGTGCAAAGTCAAAGAATCAAATGGCATGATAGATTCATCAAAGAAAATAAATTTAAGCCAAGCGATTGGGTGTTACTTTATGATTCACGATACTAGGTGGCTAGGGCCATATGAAGTGGTAGAAGTCTTTCCCAATGGAGTTATGTATCTTACGACCATTGACCTAATGAAATTCAAACTACTGGTGAATGGGCACTGTTTCGGATTATATCACAAGCCAGCTTCAAAAGAAGAGTTCCTGCAGTAGTTTATCCAACACACAGCACCCGAGCATGGTTCCTGCAACAAACAAGTTCCTGCAGCCAAAGGTAGTGGACCTAGTGTCCCTCCTTCCGACTAAATGAGGTATGTACTTGGCATTTAATAAATATTTCTACTTTTGTATAAATCCATTTCTTCACCCATCCGCCCATCTACCCATCCATACCACATTTCTCTCTCTTCCATCATTTCATTTCACCTTGCCCCATTCCATCATCATTGATTGCTCAATTATTGCTCAACAACACAAGCGGTACTTTATCCTTGATCGATGCAATGAATTCTCCACAATCATGTTCGTATACACTCAAGTACGTGCACATTAATTGCATTCTTAATTATCCTTTAGAGCATTTCATTTAATCACCGTACGATAATATAGACATTCACATAATTCTCTTTAAACCCCTGCCAAATCAATCTTGACATTCTGCATGGGTGGACACATGTCCAAATTTAGGTTGGGGGGAGGGGTAAGCAAGATGCAAAAAATTTTCCACATGCCAATATATGATTGTCTGCTCAGCAAATCTTGCTGAGCTGATTCAAAATTTAAAATGAATGACAGCTTGCATGCGTGATGTGACACTAAACTGCCACTGCAATTTCCTCTCATTATGATTCATTTTATTACAATTTCTGCTATTCTTAACTTTGTCATAATTCTAACATGCAAGTGGTAAGTTACTAAAAACAGGGTAAAAGGAAATTCAGTCGATGGATTCACCCAACAAGCAAGCAATTTTTTTTGAAAAAATAAAAAGGTGACTTTGCAAGGTGGTGGGCTAAGCATAGATAATGGGAGGTGGACTCATTCAAAATGAGCCCTTAGCTCATGATTCCTTTTTGCAGGACACAGTGTGCTTACCCGAATTTAAGAATTGTGGGTGGCTAGATTATTTTCTGAAGTTGGATGGTTTCAACGAGGGTATTGCATTGGAGTTCACTCAAGCATTTTTAGATGGAAAGGCCATGGTGAAAGGACTAGAGGTCATAGCGACTGAGGAATGAACTTATCAAGTTTCAGGGTTTCCGGCAGATGGCGAACCTAATGTTGTTTCTAAGGATGCTAGGATAGCCAAGGCCATATTTACAATGCATGGTGACCCTCTAGTCATAACTGACAAACAAGGTTCCAAGAGAATCTCTCTACCCGAGCCATGGAAGTAGACTGTCGTGCATATCATCAAATACATCACTTGTGAAGGTCGGTTGTCAAACCTGCATTTAGTACATTTAAAATTGCTAAGTCATAAATGACACATGAGGAAGATGAATGTGTCCAATGTATTGTACAACCATCTCTCTATTATGGAGGCAGAAACACAAAAAGGTAGAGAAAACTCTATATCCCACCATTGTTTAAAAAAATTGTTGGTTATGATATCTTTGCATGATACAAACCCTAGAATGGCCTGGGATGATTTTATGAGCACTGAGCAGTATAGACCTGAGCCCCCTTAGTCTAGGTTTTCATCTCAGCCACGTAGGTCTAGTAAAAAATTGAACACAACTGAAGGCACCCCTGGTGCCTTGACCTCTGGTGCTCATATGGATTCCCCCATTGTGGAAAAGACTATAAATATCAATTCGTCTGATAATGAGAGTGAAAAAGAAGATTCATCATTAGGTTCTAATGATGATGATGTCCCATTGAAAATTGTGATAAAAATAAGAGCACAAAAGAGAGAGGCAAAATAAAGGCGAAGAAAAATGCAATCTATGTAGAAAGAGGCACCAAGCCCTAAGAAAAGGAAGGCTAGCACTTTTCATCCTCCAGCCAAAAGGAAACGAAAAAACCCCTCTCAAGAAATCAAAGCTGATTGATCCCAAGCTTTGTGGGACATCGGGTGAAAATAAAGATGCTCCAATAGAGCAAGAGAATGTACAGGAATAAGATGTGTTTGAGGAGGCAGCAAAAATGACCCTCAAAAATCTTATTGCCATCACAGAGGAAGTTGAGGCTCAAGAACATGAGGAAAGACAAAATTTCCTATACCAAGAGCAATAGTGGGACTTCTTACAACAAAGTCAGGAAATAGATCAGGAGTTCCTGCAACCACCACCGGAAGAAGAATAAGAGGTCCTACAGCAGAACGAGGAAAGAGGAATCATACCTCAATAGCCTAAATCGGTGAGACCTCCTAAATCAATGCAGATAGTTCTCTATGGGAAGTAGCCATCTACAAAAATTCTGGTAGGAACCCACAACCCTCCTGATTTTTTAGTACATACAACTATTTTAAATTTATGGAAATAAATACAAAGGAGAGAGGAGGAGTGGAAAGAAGAGAATAAATGGTTGAAAAAGGAAATTGAAATAAGGGATGAGATGATCAAAGAAAAGAATGAGGAATTTTTTTTTTTGAAGCAAAGGGTAAAAGGAATTTCAAATCTAGTGCCACAAATTCTGGAATGTAGGACCCCTCCAAGGGTTTATGCTTTGCACTTGAAGGAGAAATACATTTCCTTTAGAATTTCAAGAATCATCTTAGGGCTAAACCCCTCCATTGAAACCCTTTCTGAATTTTTTAGTGCCTATAGAATTTCTTCCTCTGAAATGAAAAATTTGTTATGTGAATTCTATCTACACAACCTTGTTGTCCCAGAAGCTAATGACTGGAACCCACTACCTTATGGTGGAGACATACAATTGAGAGCATTTATGTCCTAGGTGTAGAATGAGATTAGTTGGGGTGAGCAATACAATTCTTACAAGAAGAAGGAATCCAGTATTCCCCTAGCCATCAGGGTTGAATCGAAGAACCCCAAAAACATTTATACATATTGGAATAGATTGCTCTTTAGGCCGAGCTATGGTAATAAGATTATGCCCTGGATTAAAGTTGTTTACAGTGAGTATGAAGTAAACACTGCAATAAAGGAAGATACTATGAGGGGATATCTATCCCAGTGATGGAACCTACTTATTGATGAGCTAAAGCAGGTTGAACCATATTATGTTCACAATTATGCTACTGCACTGAAGAGAATTGACATATATATCTAACTTGGGAGAACCAAGGGGCATGAATGGCTTCCCCTCACCTTTCAGTTGCCTATCCTCCTATGGCCTGTACCTAATTTTAGATTCTATAGGTATGACATTGCAGAAGAACAACAACGATGGAGGAGGCTCGATAAGTTGGGAGGATTTTACTGGAATCTTGATTCACCCACGGTAGACACCGACATTAGACAACTATCAGTTGCGGACTTTAGGGCCCTAACAAAGCAGAAGAATAACTCTTCCCCGATTGGAGGACCATCAAAATGTTAAGCTGGAGGGAGTGACAAGTCTTAATTTTGGCCTAGTTAGGATGGTAGAATCTCTTGTTATTTTCTAAAATTTCCATAGATTTTGATATTATATGCTGACACTTTCATATAGTTCCTCTCAGTTATATAAAATATGGACTAAGTTCATTTTTGTTGGTTTTAATGATATTTACCCATTATGTGGACCATTTATATTTATCTTGCATGTGATTGATGATAGTTCTTTAAGGTGGTTATGATTATGCACTTACTATGTGTACTAACATTATTCTGCAGACATGATTGAAATGCTAAGTTGAGAAATGTAGCTGCCAGCCGGTCAGGTTGAGGAGTCACGTGAGGTCAAATAAGGATGACAACATATGATTCTTGTGTCAGCTATGTGTAACCGCCTTGCACCGATCTTTAATGGCATTGAGCATTGCAGGAATTATTGTAGTGGTCGAGTCCATGTTTGGGCATGTATGTCTGAATGGATTCCCTTGCATGCGTAACTGCCCCTTCTATTTTTCTCGCTTTCCCTAAATGGGATCCTCTCAATTAGTGGGAATTGATGGCCATGTCTAGTTGATAAATAAGGCTTGAATCCTCCTTCCTCAGGGGTGACAGCGAGTTAGTGAGTTGATCGCCAAGTTCTTGTACAATATGATTATTAGCCATATTTATGTAATTGCATTTTCTAATAAATGAAATAAGATTTTGAGTTGAATATCCATGATTTCTAGTAGTTTAGAGGATACTCATCCAAGGGGGCCCACTTGGTGAGTAATCTATTCCTTTATTTTTGTTAGATTAGTGTTAGTTTCTATTGAGTATTTAGTTAAGATTTTGGCATTGACTATTCTTGCAGCCACTATAACTTAGTTCTGTGACTGTTCTTGTAGCCAAGGCGGGTAGAGCAATTTTTGTTGGATGCTTAGATTTTCCTTCCTGTTATGCATAATTAGTTTAGATTTTCTTGAGTGATGTTCAACATTTTCTTTGTTTCCTTTCATGTAATTTTCTTTCAGTCTTAAGCTTTCGTTAGTTATAAAATTGATATGACTACTCTAGAATTCCTAGTGCACATACTATGCTGGCCCATTTCAAGTTCATGTCCCTGGGTTGACAATTTAAATGTACCCTCATGATGGTTAAAATGGATATTCAGATTAGATGTCCAATCTCTAAATCATGGCAGTAAGAGATTAGTTATTGAAATCATTACTGTGGGCCGACATTTTCCACCTTCCATTATGAATCCTCCAGAACCTTAAAACAACAATTTCAAGATCCATATCATGAAAGAAACCATAAAACACATCTGAAAGATATAATGGGAAAATACCTCTCAAATATACTTCACTGTTGAGAAGACCAAGAGTGGGAAAGAAAATTCTCCTCGAAGATGTACAAGTTGCCATGACTCATCGAAGAGCAATCTACTCATTTGGTCTCTATTGAACTCATGTTCAACCAAGGGGTAGGCTACTCGTACTTTTAACTGTAATCATCACCTTTCTCATCTCAAGAGAGTCACAGCCTCACCTCATTCTCCATGTATCCATGAGCACCAACAACCAATCATCTCATGCTAAACTCCAATATGCATTACTGCACTTAGCATGAAGTTCTCAAGCATATGACCAATGTACTCAAAACACAAAGAAACTCCAGACCACTGTCAAAGATCCAAACATCTGAAATAGGAACTTATCATGACATCATGATCTACACACCCCGCTTAGGAGATACCATGCTCCAAGTGACTTCACCATGGCCTCAAGAGCAAAGCCTCATGCCAAAACTCTAATGCACAAGCAAGAGTATACATGAAATCAAGAAAACAAACTCCAAACCACCATCACCTGTCAAGCACCACCAACAACTCAACCAAAGACTCCAAATTTCCTCCGTGGTTCCAATATGTTGCACATCCTCAAATAGTTCCCATACAAATGCGAAAGAACTCTTTTGCAGCAACAGGATCAAAGAGTTCCTTCTAGTAACATTTGTAAACTAAAGAAGACAATTTTTTAATAATCACTACTAAATCTCCCACTGAATAGTGATACCGATCTTTCCAAGCATCATGACCAACCATCTCCAAAATTGAAAAAGAACTTTCAGGTCCACAAACACATAGTTGTACTACTAATTATCCCAAGTGAAGCCAAGATCTCATAATTAAGGAGATTCACTATGCTATAGGACTCCATAATTCACTTATCATCCATCAGCCACACCAATGGATAAGTGACCACAGACAAGGCTAGCTTACAAGTTTGCATAAACACTGAATCAAATCTCATGGATATAGACAGTCCACTTATAGGTTGTCTCACTACAAACATATGGGTAAAGATAACCCACAACATTACACAACCCGTAGATCCAATTAATGAAACATGAAGACTCGCAATCACATCAATGTCTTGCATAATATGAGGTCTCACTAGAGAAAAAACATGTAGACACCCTGATTCAAACACCAAATCAATTATAGATTTGATTTTCCAATTATGTCCACACCAAGCACCAAAGTACAAGAATCCATCAAGCATTACCATAGAACGATGAGTGACTAATTACATACCAAAAATTTCTATGTAGAGAAAGAATCACACCTTCTCTCACCATGCACAAAGCATGCAAGTAGAATGGCAACTATCTCATCCAGTAGAACCCTGAGGAAGTAGGGGTCTAGAAAATAGCTCTTCAATAGATCCACCAATTGGCAAGTTTTCTTGAGCATGTAAAACCTGCAAAACCATAAAAACATGCAAGTACAATACATCCTTAAAAAGGAATAGCAATTCAGGAACCCCAAGCCCATTTCAAGCCAACTCCAAAACCACCAATATGCACATGCATCTGAGAAAGAGATAGGCTATTTTAGAAGCTTTCAAATCATCTAATAATTAACTTCATAGCCTTTATGCGTTCGAGGTTAACAAAAAAAAAATGCCTTCCAACACCAAGAAACATGACCCAACATAAGCACTCTCTTCCATGGATGAGAAACAACCACGTCTCTCCTTATTACCAAGGAGCCTCTCACATAGACACCCAATATGAAAGATTTACTGCTACACAACCACAGAGCAAAGAAAATCCACCTCATACATCAAGGTTATACCGCTACCAACTAGGAGACATTGATCATGATAATTCAACATGACCAACTCCATTGTCTTCATCTTCACCATCCTTCAAGCTACCCAATGTCTCTGAATACCACAAGACTTCCATTCACAAAAGAATCAATACATCATCCAATTCCTCCAGATTTCCTCAAGCCTAACAGACTAAGAAATATTCACAAGAGAAATACCCATAACCAACAAACAAAAGAAGGCTCTGATACCACTTGTTGGGAAAACTTTGGTCATCTCAGATAAGCATCTAAGATATGTAGTGCCTTTAATAACTTTAATTTCAAATAGATTTCCTCAAAAACACATACAACTATGTCACAAAGCGGAATCAGACACAGTTCATTTCCCACATTAATCCTTTTTAGAGAAACTTATGCAAATTTTGTTTCAATAACAAACATTAACAGATTCTAACCAAGAAACATGAAACATGAAAGATGGGATAAAACACACAAATTTATGTGGGGAAAACCCTTTTGGGTAAAAAACCCCACACTCCAAAAGCCCAGATCACCATTGTATTATTCATGCAACAAAATAGTTACAAATACAACTCAAGCACTAAGCCTTTACAAAGATTACATCTTGTTTCATTCTGGAGATAAACTGGACAACATAACCCCTTAGACGATCTTCACACTATTACAATACTATCATACAACATACAGTATAGATCTTATCTCTCATGGACCTCTGATCAACCTCTCGAGTGTTTACAAACCTCACTCTATTACAACACTCTCTCACAGAATATAGAGTGTAGATTCACGTTGAGAGAAGATTCACATTTGATCCACACAAAGAGAGCGGAGTTGTCTCCTTTAGAACAAAATTCTCGTCCTCCAACTCCCACACTGAACATACAGAGAGAGTTCCATTATTTTTTACATTCTCAAATGGTGTTTTGATCTTCAAATGGCCACAATAGTCCAACTACCAATGGTTTACATTCTTCTTCTCCCATTGGCCTAGAACCAACCACGTAGGATAGTTGTCTAGTCAGCCAAGTCAACATCCTTCATCCAACCAAATCACTTCAAACATCCACCGCTCTACTGCAGCCAAGACACAATGCCCTCGTGGTGTGGCAATGACTACACCACACCACCACAGGCTACTCCAAGTCCTATCGTGGTGTGGCAGTATACACCGCACTACCTCCAGACAATAAGAAAGGTCTCACGGTAGAGCGGTAAAACCGTACTGCTGAACCTCAGCCAGAATTCTCCCGCGGTATGGCAGTAACCATGCTCCTACGCCCCTCTCACCATTACCTGGCGATACAATGGTACAAGCATGAATGTAACATTATGCAATTCAACCAAACATTTTAGTGGTCACACTGAAATTTCTCTCTCAGAGGTTTAGGCTAGTGGGATTGAGGCACACAATTCCAACAAATGTCTCTTGGGTTTTGTGGGTCCCATGGCGGGCCAATGTAATTTTGAAATCGGACAACAACATAGGTGGATCAAGTGGCTTACAACATGCATTATACATAATAGTTGTAACAAGACCAAGGGATCCATTGACTAGGCTAGCATGAATCCAAAAAAAAATTATTAGCATCACCTGTTCACCAACAAAAAGCGGAAATTCTAGAAGAAGTTGGTCATCGTCTCCATAATCAGATGTTTGTTGCTTCACTACTCAAGCAACACTAATGGCTATCGGCAGGTTTAACTGTTTGATCATTTTTTTAGTTTAGAATGTGACTAAGTCATTTGTGGAAAAAATTTGTGTTGCAACATCAAATTCTTCTCTTTCTATTTTGAGAGCGTTTTATTTATTTGTTTCATAAGCTCTTCCAAGTCATCGTGGAGAGCATCACCATTTCTTATATGGAGAAGGATTGCCCAAAATTTTTGTTGGGCAGGACTATCTCCTTGTTGGCAGAAAATAGTATCCAATGTTATTGAGACTATGAAAGTATGCCATAAGGCTACAGTCGATGAGCATGAAGCATAAATAGGGGTATCCATGACAGGCGACAACTGGGAAATATCACCAACAAGGATGATAGAAACACCACCGAATGGTTTCCTTTGTTTATCAGGGAATGCTTGGCACAATCAACTATCTATTTTGAGCAGTAACTTTGGGCCTAGGAAACTCATTTCATTTATCAAAATGTATTGAATATATTTAAATTGTTCTTAGAATATTGTCAATGGTTGGACTTGCAAAGGATTCATATCCTTTATGGGAATTCAAAGGGTTGTATGGATTGTGGAGGCGCATAATTTGTAGACAGGAACACCTGTAGGGGCCAATGTGAGCAGTGGGCTATTGCATCCAGTAGTAGAAGCATTTATTTGTTGTCTTATACAATTTATCAAAAAGGATTTTCCAGTGCCAGTTGTTCCTTGAATGTTCATGCGGAGAGGGGATTTGGGGGAAGGTTGCATGCGATGGGATTGGATTGTTTGAAGAGCTATTTTTGTTTTGGTGAAAGATGATGGGCTGAAGTATTTACAGGAAAAAAATGTATTGTATCTTACATGCGTTGTGCCTTGGCTGATGAGATGCACTGCAAAGCAATATTATGTAGTTGTTCAGGCACATGGTTTGTATTCCATGAATCGTTCATATCAAAGTCTCACCTACCCAACAACTCAAGTTGATTTATACTAAAGTTAGTAGTAGCACCAAGCTGGGAGAAAAATTCCCATTCATATTCATCCATAGAAGGTTGATGGTTCAAATCATCACTATCAGTACCATTTTATTCTTCAATCATAGATGCAACTGGAATTCTATTAACATGCCAAGGATGATAACCATCTATTTTAAAAAATTTCCAATTTTGTATTATGTCTTATTTGGCAAGACCTATATCTATCTATATGTTTTGGAAATGTTTGTATAACATAAGTTCAATCCAACAAAATGTCTCAAATATTTATGTATCTTCAAGGGGAATAGTCTTGAACAATGGGTACACAAGGACAATTGCAAGCCGATGTCTCGATTTCCATTTGTCTTTTTTGTGTTGCTCTGAATGTGTATATAAGTGGACCGAGTAAATCAGGGATACATAACCCATCTCTAGAGGCCTTTGCATATAACAATGAATATAATTTGTTGGTAGGCCTTCATCAACATCATATTTATTTATATGAAACCATGTATTTTTTCCAATGTATTCAAATGAACATATTGTCAACTTGAAGTGACAAGGGGAAATTTTTGTAACATATGACATGTTTCTTGTGCAAAGATGACACAATCCACAAGAATTTTTATCATGAATTTTTGATATGCAAGGAGTGCTCCATCCTCAACTATATTTGTATTTGCAAGTATTTTCAACATATAAGGGTAATTTTCTGATTTCTTCTCAGATTTAGTTGCATATTTAGAGATATAATGTAATACAATTTTCCTAGAAACAATTGGCTGGCAGTCAACATTAGCACACCATATTTCAAGCATGGGTGGGATATGAATATTTAGGTGATCATCATTTCTTGTTGGCTTGTAGGATTTGTTAGACAGAACATCAAATGTCAATGTACAAGTAAGTTGTTGTTTCCAAGGTGCTTTATATCGACATTGTAATTTCTCTCCTTTTCTCCTTAAACAAGTATATTCAGAACATTTTGTGTGCCTTTAAATTTTATTTAGAAAATCTTCATAATCTATGATTGAATCACTCGAAATAATTTGGCTCGTGGAAAGTAAGCACGGATTTTCTTTAGAACAATGATACGTTCTAAGCAATTTTTGTGTAGGGCAACGTGGATTCCAAGCTGAAACATATCTATCAAAAATGTTCCTTGCCATGGTAACATCATGGTGATTGGACCAATCAAGAGTTTCCATGTTTGAGGCTTCTATAAGCCATAAAAAACCATGCACATGTGTAGATCCACGATGCTGCCATTTATATCTATACCAATAATCTTTTGTGTGCAAAATCTTTTCAATCACCTCTTCATAGAAAATTGAGAATCTATGATGCAAATATAAAGATGTTATATGTGGATTTTGAATAACACTATCTATCAATGTCTTTTTTGAAGGCTCCATCACCAAATGAGCCACATAAGAGAAAAAAAAAATCATATCAACCCATTTTGTGGTTGCACAACTCAAAGTAAAAAAAAAGGGTAGGTATCCCAAGTTGTTCAATCATTTCAAATAGCTGAGACTAGCAAGAGTTCCAAAAAGACCAAGTCCCACACAATGATGCACCCAAACACATCATATTCTCTACTATCTACTCATCAGGAGAAACTTCAAGTTGTTCATGCAATGCAGATAATGACTTCGCGATTTTATCTTCCTGATCCACTTTGAAAAAGACATAAACAATTTGTTGATTGTGATGTCTCATTATCAAGTTGTAGAGGAAATACAGGTAAACTTGACATTTTTTCCAAATATGTGGTCAAAATATCTCATTAAGTGGAGGGCATATTCATGCAAGTGAATTTGAAGATTCCTCAGTTGAAGGGAAAGTGTTGCTCCAATGGGGAACAATTTTGTGAAAGACATTTTAAATAAACCTTCAGTGTTGTATTCATTAATAGGAGAAGAGCTAATTTCAAGACAACACAAGATATTTTGCTCCTATTTTCAATTTGTAATACCTGTTTGATTGTGTGGAGCTCTCGTGTAGCATTTGGCAAGGAAGGGATAAATGATGAAAAGGTTGAAGAGCCATTTTCATGTTGAGCATCATTTGTTGAACTAGTTGATGGCATCAACTCTTCATCAAAACTTTCTCTATTGTATGCAAGAATTTGGAGACATCGACAACAACATTGGGTAACATATTAAGAGCCTCAACATCAATCTCAACATCATTGTAGTATTTGTCATATTGAATTTTATATTTCAATGCATCCATGACATGATGTTTATTAACATAGCAGTCATAATTTCCACGTTCAATGGTGGTCCTCCGTATGATCACAACCTCAAGGTCTTGCAATTGGCGCAAAATTTTTTTTTCAATGATCGAGATATCTTGAAGGAATATTATTGTGTGACCACTATATTTAAACTACCCTCATCTAGTGTGGGACACTTGTAAAACTAGAGCCACCCTAGCAATAATCATTTCTTCAACCTGTGTTAGTTTTTTTTAGCAAGAATGGTTGTGGGCCTAGGTCCATGCCATTTGCAGGGCTGAAGCAATGGGAGATTTTTTTAGAATAACATCTAGCACACGTGGTTTTTGAATTGGATACATGAGTGCACATCCCAATGTAGCTTTCTTTTCATATTTGACAAACAACAAGGTTCGACAGTGCATCTATGTGGCATCAAAACTATTTCACCATTGAAAGGTAGAAATCATTGAACATTTCTTTCAGGTTTTGTTGGTGTGTTGGTGCAGCAGGGGGATTGATCTGAGATTATATATTGAACATTTCTTGTGACACTAATATTGACATGTTTCTACCCAAAGCACCATCCACAATTTGGTAGCCTGGGTGAAGAAGACAATGTGGGGAAAAAGGAATGGAATCTACCATTACCAATGGGGGCTATGAGGGAATATTGTTACCAAGTACACCTGCAAGTGTGCTTGATGCAGTTAGCCTTTGTTGCAAGTATTTTTTAGGCACTTCGCACAAATTTCCTCGCTATCTGGCTATAGTACAAATGGTTTTGTTGTTGGCTTTTAGCCATTTTTAACTCAACAATTGATTGGACTATTAAACTTGAATGTATTGGCACAAACTAGGAATATAGATACAAGTTCAACCATATTATCATATATGAATATTTCTAATGGGGGCTGTGAGGGAATATTGTTAGCAAGTACACTTGCAAGTGTGCTTGATGTAGTTAGCCTTTGTTGCAAGTATTTTTTAGGCACTTTGCACAAATTTCCTCTCTATTCTGGCTATAGTACAAATGGTTTCATTGCTGGCTTTTAGCCATTTTTAACTCAACAATTGATTGGACTATTGAACTTGAATGTATTGGCAAACCTAGGAATATACATACAAGCTCAACCATATTAGCATATATGAATATACATGTATAACCATAGATATATTTAAAGTAGTAATTACACATAAACATATAAAAAAATATGTGTATCCATGTGTACATATAAATGTATATCTATGGATGAGGACAAAAGGAATATCATGGTTTGAACATTAGAATATATAAAAATATGGGTATGTGTAGGATCATGATGGGCAAAAAAGTGGCGATATGATGGGTATGTGGCTGACGACTTTTTTTTTACCCAAAAATGATGAAACGAAAAGGGTTTTTAAAGGATATTCTCAGATTTCCACCTATATAAATTATGATTTACTTTGAGTTTAGTAAATAATTATTATTCATTTTCTATTTGAATTACGAATAAAGTCCTGATAGATAGGCTGATTGAAAAACATCTATAACTTTTAAACGATATCACATTTTTTGAATCCAAAATATGTATCACATTCTATGCTTCACATACTATAGGATTAAAAAAAAAATGAATTTAATGAAGTTTTGACCAAGTTAAGGTGGTCAGACATACGCGTTTTTATATTTTTTAAAATTTGTAATAAAAAATTCATAATTAATTATTTACTTGGAAAAAAATTACAACAAAATATGCAACACATCAAGACATGAGTCCTCTACTTATATCTAAAATCTTATAAAAAATATTATCATTTTATTGTGGTTAGGGTGGTCAAACAGACACCTACTTCTTATTTTTTCCATGAAATTTAAGTACTACTGCATTGAAATTTTCAATTTTCACCAAATAGATTTAAAAAATGAAAAACAAACCTATTAGTTTAGAAACTAAATTCAATTTTCTATAGATTCTATTCTTACATATTTTTGACATAATATAGATAACTTATTCAATTTTTTACGTCAAGTTGCCTAACTCTGATTTTTTTAATTCTTTTGCCACTTAAGGGCTTGTTTTTTCCATGATGATCCTGCACATACCCATATATACAAGGATTCTACAGATTTTTGTGTTAACCATTTCCACTATTTCACTATTGTTATATCCCATGTTTAGAATAATATAATTTATTGGATCCATGCAACCAATCCAAAGTTATGTTTGTGGAAGCCAAGTGTATATAAGGATTTGTGTAGACATGTATCTATGTAACAAGAAATATATCAGTGTTAAAAGCAAAAGCACAAAAGGAATTATTGTTAGCCTCCCTACCATTATGGCATCATGGAACCTCGTGGACTGTAGCCAATCGCTCGAGAAAGAAAAGTATGAAACATCTCCGGGAAATTTCATGAACTTCCATCATACATCCCACAATAACAAAGCTAGGGAAAATCTGGTGTTTTCATATCTTATCTGTTATATTGTAGTGTTTTCTTTGCATCCTTCTCAACTTTACATATACATATACATATACATATACATATACCCATACATATAAATATACATACATATACATATACATATACATATACATACATATGCATAAATATACATATACATATACATATACATACTGTAATGCCCCGCCAAGTAACCCTAAAGGAAGTTGTAATTAACGTTTTAAGCGAACTAATTTTTTTTTTATAAAGTGCATTTAACATACACATTCACTTACTAATTAACAACAACCTCTAAGGTTACAAGGTTAGGATTACTTAAACCCACAAATACTTATTACATATAACCATAGCATTATAACCTTTATGAAATAAACATTATACATCATGAGAATACCACGTAACATAATAAGATGAACATCCAAGATACAATCTCGTAATCATTAACTTAATCCAATAGTTACATTCCTCATTCCCAGAATGAGACACTAGTACAAATGTATTACAATTACATAACTCCACCTCATAACAAAAGAGGGATGAATAACTGATAAATAAGTTAAAATATTACAATGCAAGGTAATACAACAAGAACCGCGAGTTGTCCATCTGGATGTCTCGCCACCAAGTACTAAAGATATATGGGGACCCAACGGTTTTGCTGCATGTTCCACCCAACCAATGTGGTACCCGAAGGCCCACCCCCCATGCTAGGAGATACTAACAAAGTAACATGGACAAAGATCTACAACCACTAACCATAGGAAAACTCATACTGACTCAAACTGACATAACCAAATGAATGTCATAATAAGTACAAATCTAGTTCAACTCAAATACAACACAAGTACAAATCAAGTACAACTCAAACATCACTGATATAGGTCACATTGCTTCCAGACATCATAATAAATCAAGTATGTTCAGAGAACCATACACATAAAACAATTAACAACAGTTGTCATAGATAGAGTGTCATCGCAAGGTTTGTCATGAGATCTCCTCTGGGCATTCTTCATAGGCTCCGACATAAGTAATCTTGGTGGTCTCAACTGAATCTCGGCACTCATACTCACTCATGCGGAATCAACTATCTTTCGTATGGATAAGATAGTTGATTTTTCCATTCCAGGCCTTCTCACTCATCCCAAGTCTAAACAAGCCCTTGTATCTATGAGTGAGGATTAAATTATCTTGATTAGTGTGAACTGCATCTTAATCATCTAAGTACATTAATTTAATTATCACTTGATTAACTCACTTCTGAAGGTTATCCAGTTTACCTCTTTGGGATCTGGCGCCTAACAGAAGCCACTCTTCTATTCGACAACACACACCCAAACAATCCACCAAGGGAAACACAAGTGCATACACACTAGGCATCATAATCCACTCCAACACAAGGAAGATACAAATAATAGAACTCACTCCAAACATCTTGGAGGCAACAACCACATAGTCCACTCCTTTCATAGGAGGCAACAAGATGAAATCACATAACAAGGTCACTCCATACAAGGAGACACAGATCCTATAATCCGCTCCAACATAAGGAGGTGCAAACATCCCCGTTCATGAAAATCGGGTAAAACTGAAAAGACGCCATGCACTACCCAAGGGAAAACAACTGGATGGCATAAAGATTCAACAACCCTTATCCTCTAAGTTCTTCTGGAAGACTTATAATTTAGGACTAACACTAAATCCCAAAACCCACAATGCAACTTGATGACATAACAACAAAAACATTCAAGTCATTAATCAAATCTAATATTTGGATTTCCTAAATCCATATTCATTTAATAGGTAGTGTTGACCAAGTCAAAGACATGATAACTAGATCATCTAAAATAATCATAACCCCTATTTCCCCTTTCATTATTGGAAATCTAAAACAATTAAACTTACTTTCCTTTTCCGAATACAGAGAATTCGATCCTTTAAGATAATCATGAGGAAGATACTACTTTTGGATATACTAAATCCATATCTCTTTCATAATCCAATCACAATGATTCAATTAATCTAAATAGAAACATAATTGATTGTCTCATCAATAAAACAACTTCTTAATTTACTTTTAAATCGACACAAATCCATGCAAGTAAACTCTTTCCATTTCTTAACCAAATCTTACATCTCATTCAATTTTTTATTTAAAACATTCAATTACTTTAATATAATAACATATTGTTTCTGTATCCATTTTCCATATACACTAATCATTTCTTTTAGAACACTAATAATACCCAATTTGCAAACAATAGAATAAAATAAGATAAAATATTATTTATTCTCTCAAATGGATATATACCCTCAATATATATATACTAAATATAAATTAATATATTTAAATATATTTAATCATTAACATATCTTCTATTCTTTACAAAATATCAAATTGTTTAATTCAAAATAAAATATCCCTTATCATTAATTTTCCAAAAAATATATATATATATATTTCCAATTAAATCAAATTAATAATTGGACCTTTTACACATGAATTTAAATTCCACAATTAAATTTTAAATTATGCATTCTTTAAATCAAATATTTAACTCCTTCAATTAAACTTTAACATGCCATTTTAAAATAAACAATAATTTCTCCATACGTTTATAATTTTAATTCCACTAATCTAATATACAAATTTTATTTAAAATAATATAAATAAATATAATACTTTAATATTATAAATTATAATATAAAATATTATTAAATAATATTTTAATATTATAATAACAATACATAAAATATTAATATTTATAAATATCAATTTATTATTATTTTATTTTTACAGTAGCCATGGGAAAATAATTTAATAGCAGTCTCATATTTCAAGCATAACTCAAAAACTACGATCTGGGTATTTGGGAGTTTTTGATAGGGATAAGAAAATTCCAAAATACAAAAACCCTTTAAATTTCCTGACAACCCAGTTTGTGTAAGTGGAGTTATAGGCGACGCAACCATACCATTTTACCATGAAAAGCATAACTATCCTGTAGATTTTAAAATCCGATTTTTAATAATAAACAGAGGGTTTCATTTTCTAAAAACATTCTAAATGCATTGTTCAATCTCTATGTTTGATTTCAATAGCAACATAATTGATTTCTCCAAATAATTTAAATTCAACTGAGGTTTTCACAATTTTCACTCAAAAATTTTCACAAGCAAAGGCTGTAAATTCATTTAATTCTTTTCTCCTAATATCAAATTTGTTTTCTAAAATAGATTTAACAAACTAATCTTTAATCACTACTATTTAAAAAAAACAATCAAGAACAATAAAACACATAGAGGAAAACCTAGTACAAGAAGCTACAGGAATAGATGAATTTCTGATGCAAGCCTCCTCCAAAGATTTCCTGAATTTTTTTCAATCCTCCAATGAATCCAATCCAAAACCCAAAAAATGCAAACAATCTTTCCTTCAATCAATTCTACAATCAAATCCTTCTTCAAATCCTTGTGCAAATTTTCCAAAATTTCTTCCTTGCTGTAAAAATGTATTTTTTCCTAAAGATTTTTCTGCCCTAAAATTAAAACATATATTCTTATAAATCAAAAATACCTAATTCAACCCTAATTCACATTACATGCAAATTAGATATTTCAATTTCAATTTCAATTTCAATATTTACAACCCTAATTCACATTACATTATTTAAATTAAATAACCATCAACATAATTTAAATGCAATTATTCTAAATATCTATTTCCAAATTAAGAATTATTCAGAATTAAATAACATCAAAGCAAGACAAACAATGACTCGACACACATGACTGACGACACACTAAGGCTAGGGCGTAGACTTGACACATGCTACCTAGCTACTATCTCCCATTCAACTTAACCGTTGGATCGACACGCTCAAACCTGTGAAACCAGGTGGAGTCGATGTCATGTACCTGCAATCCTGCAACCAAGTAAATAACATCATACAATATATCTAGCACATAATACACACCATGAAGAAAGAATTATGGATTCGCAGGGCGCTCGCAAGCGAGTGATGCGAACCTGTCTTCTTCACCAATACACTCATCGAAACTGACACTTCCATCATAATTCGAATAATCTCATAATAACATCTCATGTTAACTCTACAACATCATTAATCTATAATGCATGTGAAACAATAATTAGATAACCACATCCCACAATAATAGTTGTCACTTAATAGTAGCGATCAAAACATCATAACAAAATGTATCCAGAAGCAAGGTAACTACAACCAAACATAACATAAGGCAAACCGAACAAAAAGCAAAATGGAGGGGTATTACACATACATATACATATGTATATACATATACATATATACACATATACATACATATACATCAAAGGGATGTTTATATGTGCTGGAAAATATCAATGTCTATCTACTTCCACATCTATATGTTTTTCTAGGTTCAGCCATGTGTATGTACACCTTAAAGGAAAGAAAACTCGAAACATAAATAGAAAAGGGTTTGTGGTGTGCGTTTCTATATTTGAGAATAATTAAAATAAAGAAACTAAAAGGCAATTTTCAAGCTGAATAGAAAAGAGGAAGGAAACAAGAACAAAAAATTTGCAACAAGTATAACAAAAAGGAAACATATACTTACAGAATCAGGATTTGAAGGCTGGTGGTTTGCACCCTTAGAGCTAAACTCCATAGTGGAACCCATGGGGATGTCAACAAAGCAATCTTGGGAAGCTCTATAGACACATCCACAAAGCCCGATTCCATAGACATAGTTCTCAGAACTTTTGTAGGCATAAAATGTTGCAATTTGAGTTGACTAATTGAGAGCTCTATGTCACAATAAAATAAAAGATTAATGTATTGTAACATCCAATGGAAACTGGTAGACAACTTAGAAATATCGATAATCTATCAACCATTTTACTAGTTTGATTAGGTGAAAATGGGCATAACCATTCCACTTTTAATACTATCCAAACAACAAGAGGATACAAGAACAAGAATAAAAATGCACTTTTAATACTATCCAAACAACAGGAGGTACAACAACAAGAATTAAAATGATAAATGCAAATGTATATATCCCAATATGTATCCGTTTATCTTTGAGGTTGCTTATATATGTATGCATGTAATTTTTATTATATTTCTACATATACCTATTTGCAGATATTTGTATATGTTGCTAGCTGGTCCCTTCATCCTTTCTTATCCAAACAATAGGATATACAACAATAAGAATAGAAATGATTAAGTACATATATACATTGAATTTCCCTTTGTCTACACATTTTAAAAAAAAACATATAACTAGATATATATATATCCATATGAACACATGTATATATCTATTTACATATACACTATTATATCTAAAAGGATGTGTATACTATATTTTTTTCTGACTATGTACTCATTGAAATACCAACCAAGGACCTCTATAAAAATGGGCATAATGTCAAATGCTGCACAATAGAAAGAATGAACAATAAGTAAAGGGCGAAAGTTGTGCAAGTTAGCAACATGTTTTAAACATCACAACTTATTAAAATATGTATGCAACAAGGGGAATCTAGGCCACCTGGGAACACAAAATTAGAATGGTAAATGCTTGCTCATGATGTTGGACAGTGGCAATCAAGATGGCGAGACCAAGCAAATGCAATATTCAATGTTTGCAGCCTAAAAAATTTATATTGTTGCTCGCTTGAACTATAGTGTTGTGCACTATTTTTGGTGTTTTTCAATGCATTCAATTTCAACAGGCACATTCACTGACCTCCGTAAAAATGGGCATAATGTCAAATCTACACAACAAGAAGAAGGATCAATAAGTAGGGGGTGAAAGTTCTACAAGTCAGCAGCATGTTTTAAACATTGCAGCTTATTAAAATATATATGCAACAGGGGCCCTCTTGGCCACCTTCCAACACAAAAATAGAATGGTAAATGGCTGCTCGTGGTGTTGGACAATGACAATCAAGATGGTGGGACCAAGTAAATGCAATATTCAATGTTTGTAGCCTCAAAAAATTACATTGTTGCTGACTTGAACTATAGTTTTGTGCACTGGTTTTGATGTTTTTCAATGTATTCAGTTTCAATAGCCAAATTTATTGCCAAACTGCAATCAATTTTATAGTTTTTTTATGAACATGTTACACATACTGCACCATTAAATGCTCTGTTATTAACAACATCTCAATACTATATCATTGAATGCTATGTCCATGTATTGTAGCCATTTTCTCATAAGCTAAATAATACTTACATATGCTATTTTTTACTCTTTTTAAATCAAAGTCTACATAAATACAAATAAAGATAGCATACAAAACTGTTTAGATATACATGTGTAAATATAAATTATTATTGCATTGTCAAACGATCCACAATGGTCTTGGTTTGTATATATGGATATATATCTCTACCTATATGTATATTTTTAAATATGAAATGAGGAATTCAATACATATATATACACGTATATGTATATGTCTATGTTTCAGGGAATTCAATACAATTTCCCTTTTTATCAATAATATTTTTAGAAAATAAGTTTTATTCTAACACCTCTTATAGAATTTCTCTATTTGTCTTCAATATTTATTACCAAAGAACATAGCTTGAATCTTGTATCAATATGTTTCATGATATTCTTTTTCTCTCATTTGCTTCAAGCTCCCTGCAACAAATTGTCTGGGCCAGTTTATGAAAGTGGTGGAGCTTGCTAGTTATGTGGGATGACACTGTCTTATATCAATATGTTTCATGATATTCTTTTTTCCTCATTTGTTTGAAGTTCCCCATAAAAAAACTATTCTTCATGATATTCCCTTTTTAAGTTCCCCATAACAAAATTTTCATTATCGTAGTTTGCCTCTTCTATTCTCTATATTTTAAAGTTTTATTTAATGTGGGTTTTCGAACATTGGTCATTTTCCTGTAATTCTTAAGTGCTTTTCTAATACCTCTTTTCCAATTATTTTTTTTTGTCTTGTCTCAATATGTTTCATGATATTCTTTTTTCTCAACTATTTGAAGTTCCCCATAACAAATTGTTCTTCATGATATTCTTTTTTCAATTCTCCATAGCAAACTATTCATTATCATAGTTTTCCTCTTCTATTCTCCATATTTTAAAGTTCTATTTAATGTGGGTTTTCGAGCATCTATCATTTTCCTGTGATTGTTAAGTGTTTTTCTAAAATCTCTTTTCCAGTTTCCCTTAACCAAAAAGTCTATATGTGGACATTCAAAATTCAAATAGACAAACAAAATTTCTATGTAGCAGTTGGCTTGTCAATTCAAAATTCAAGCTACATTATTTTCCACTAAATATTATAGACAAAATAGGAAAATTGTAAAAGAACTATTAGAAAAACACTTAAGAATCATAGGAAAATCACAGATGATCAAAAACCCACACTAAACATATTGATACAAGACAAGAAGTCTATGTAAAAGTTGGGTTGTCAATTCAAAATTTGAGCTACATTCTTTGGCACCAATCCCACATTAAATAGAACTCATAAAGCCAATGGGTAGCAATAACCTATGCAAAATGGCTATAACTCCACAGACCTAATTGAAATTTTGAGGTACATTGCTTGGAACTAAATATTATAGACAAATAGAAAAATTGTAAAAGAGCTATTAGATGAAAAATCCTATTCATGGTTGGGCTAACAAAAATCTCAGTGAAAACTTCAAACAAATAGCCTATCGACTAGAAATATAAAATTGAACAAATAAAAGAGCTATAAGAATAACACTTAACGACCACTAAACTATTTTTTTTCTTTCATACCAACCCTCTACATATATATATATGCAATCACTCCTATGTTAATCTACAATTTCTCCTATGTTAATGGGTATAACGAAAAAGATGTGCAAAGATAACTAAAACAATAAATGAAGGGCGATAAAATTACTAACCCTAACCATATTTTTTTGAAAAAATAAAGAAGATTTAAGTACAATTGCTCCTATGCTAATGGGTATAATTCCAAAGATGCACAGAGATAACTACAAACAATAAATGAGGGAGAAAAAAATTACTAACCCTAACCATATTTTTTGACGAAATAAAGAAGATTTAACTACAATTTCTCCATCCATACAGAGCCATATTCTCTTTGAAGACTCCAAAATGGGCATAGCACCAAAAATACAAACATATAACAAGAATACATGAACAAAAATTAATTATTTATGCAAAAATACCCATGTAAAATGACTTACAGATTTTCCCATAGCAAACTATTCATTATCATAGTTTGCCTCTTCTATTCTCCATATTTTAAAGTTATACTTAATGTGGGTTTTTGAGCGTCTATCATTTTCCTATGATTGTTAAGTTTTTTTCTAATAGCTCTTTTCCAATTTCCCTTAACCAAAAATTTTATATGTGGACATTCAAATTTCAAATAGACAAACAACAAATTCTATGTAACAGTTGGCTTGTCAATTAAAAATTCAAGCTACATTATTTGCCACTAAATATTATAGAAAAAATAGGGAAATTATAAAAGAACTATTAGAAAAAAAATTAAGAATCATAGGTAAATCACAGATGATCGAAAAACTACACTAAACATATTGATACAAGACAAGTAGTCCATGTCAAATTTGGGTTGTTAATTCAAAATTTGAGCTACTTTCTTTGGCATGGATCCCACATTAAATAGAACTCGTAAAGCCAATGGGTAGCAATAACCTATGCAAAATGGCTATAAATCCATGGACTTAATTGAAAATTCAAGCTACACTTTCTAGCACTAAGTATTACAGACAAATAGACAAATTTTAAACGAGCTATTAGACAACAAATCCTATTCATGGTTGGGCTGACAAAAAATCCTGGCAGAAACTTCAAACAAATAGCCTATCAGCTAAAAATATAAAATTGAACAGATAAAAGAGTTATTAGAATAACACTTAATATCCACTAAACTAATTTTATTTCCAATATTTTTATGCTTTCATACTAACCCTCTACATATATATATGCAATCACTCCTATGTTAATCTGCAATTTCTCCTATGTCAATGGGTATAATGACAAAGATGCATAGAGATAACTAGAACAATAAATGAAGGGTGATAAAATTACTAACCCTAACCATATTTTTTGACGAAATAAAGAAATTTTAACTACAATTGCTCCTATGGTAATTGGTATAACGCCAAAGATGCACAGAGACAACTAAAAATATTAAATGAGGGATGAAAAATTACTAACCCTAACCATATTTTTTGATGAAAAAAAAAGATTTAACTTCAATTTTTCCATCCATATAGAGCCATAATCTTTTTGAACACTCCAAAATGGGAATAATGCCAAGCATACAAATATATAACAAGAAGACATGAACACAAATTAATGATTTATGCAAAATACCCATGTAAAATGGCTTACATATTACAGAGAACAACAGTTTTAAGAACCTCCAATCTGCTATAAAATGGAGTTGAAGCTAATTCTTTTTACAATAGTCTACTATCAAACCAACCACAGAGCTAAGAAGACGATTTTTAGAATAGTTTTCTATCAAACCAACACCACAATGGCTCTTTTGACAATCCAACTTAATCAATATATTTTTCAGCACATTTCAGAGTATACTTTCCCACATTGCAACATTGAATATTGCATTTACTTCCTCTCGTGTCATTGTACAAGAATGGAAAGATGCATTAACCCTCGCATGAGAAAACACTTACCATTCTGCTTTCACGTATCGAGGTGACCAACTCCACCATCACCAACCCACGTAATTAAAAAGTTGCATGTTGTCATAAAAAACCCCCAGGAAGTTGTTATTGGTTGAGAGATCTCCAGTGCTAGAAAATATTATTCACGACTGGGGTGACAAAAATCCTGGTGGAAACTTCAAACAAATAGCCTATCAGCTAATTATTGCAATGATAATTGTTTAACTGATTATTAGTATTTTTTTGGTAATTATCATTATTATTATTTTTTAAATTAATCATTGTTTGTTGTATTTTTTATAAAGTTAAGATTTAATGATTTAAAATAGAAATAATTTTTAAATTAATTAATGATATTTATTAATATTTATAGTGGATGGAACTTTCATCTATTATTGAAACTTTTATGCAGTATTATACAATTAAAAAAAAATTATACATGATAGTGTACATTTATTTTGAGTATTTGAACACATCATGCTAGCATTTTATCATATATGTTCTCCTCTAGATAGAAAACATATTTGAATGGATAGTACAATTAAGGAAAAAATTGTAATAAATATTTAATGACAAACACATGATAATCTTACATTATAATGAATGTCATTAGATTGTTTCACTTTTTATTTATGAATTGTCCATTGCAAATTGTATTAATAATTAATAACTTTACACAATCTAAGTTGTACTATCACTTTCTTGGATTGGAAACTCACTATAAAAATGATCATTATTCAATCTTCATAGATTATTATATTCTTAACTCTATTTCATTCTTCAATGTTAAATATCATCAAGTGTAATTTTATTTTTTTGATGAATAAGTGTCAGCATTCTCATTTATTTAAAAATAATAATATTACACATTAAAAAAAAGTTGGGTGGATAAATAATTTCACTTATAGAGTCCACATGTGGTATACACCTAGATTGTAAAACATACAGAAAACTATTAAGTGGTAGTAGTAATAGCAATGAGAAGGAGGAAGGTCTCTATCACTCAGATTACCCCATATATTGATAGGGTCTAGAGTATCTCTCAAAGGGTCTCAACAATCATCTTTATCCTTATCCTTATATTATTTTTCACAGGCTAGGAAAATAGCAAGAGCCAATTGACAAAACATGTTGGAGTCAAACTAGTTAGAGACTTTGCCAACAAGCCATCAATAATTTCACCCATGAGAGGTGGAGAGGTTAAGTGTTGATGAGCAATCCATGACCATCCCTATTGTCCACAATCTCCTTTAGAAAGTGGAGGAGAAGCTTGTGAGGCAGAAGCATGGTTTTCATGAGCATAAATAATCTATCCCTATTGATGCTTGTGAGAAGGTGAGTATCCCCAAGAGGAGTCTAGGGAGACAAGAGAACTCTATCCATGACACAAGTGGCATTTTTCTAGTGGTCAAGAAGCACCAAAAATTGAGTAGTGTCTAGTGTAACTTTATTAGCTTATACCTGGATTTGTAATAACACATTAGAAAAAATAATAGCTTTATAATAAAGTGAGATAGGATGATCTATAGAGAAATTAAAAAACATATAGAATTTCTATCTTTTTGTATGGTAATGAGAATGTCCACCATAAAAAGCATTCCAAATCTGGTTGATTTTTTTATGGCTATGAGGAATATCCCCTGGAAGTGAAACATTGAAAAATAGGGGAAAATAAAATGTGGATAAATGTGTGGAGTTAGGCCTATTTTCCTTTATTTCATTAGGAAATGAGATCCCCACAAAGAATTGAATAACAAACCTTAGGTGAATCAACTTAATGTGAGAATCTTCAAATTTCTTTATGCTTTGAGGGTGATAGTCAAGGTCAAACAACACTTTTGGGATCTATAAACTAAAAATAGAAAATCAACCAAATTATGCCAATTCAAACTTGAGAAAACAATATTAAACTCAATATTAGCAGAACTAGGAAACCAATTGTAGATCTGAGAAAGGTAGAAAGGTGTTTACCAATCACCAAAAGTCAGTTTCTTAAGGAAAACTATGACCCATTCTCCCATGGGTGAATGGGTCTTTTGTCAAGGATTTCATAAATATTTTAAGAGCTTTTGATTCTAATCTATAACTTCTAATTTGTCTAGGTTTAAGTGTCCAAAATTCAAAAATTAGATCTATAGGTGAGATTGTGTGATTTAACAACTTTGAAAACTTTTCTAACTTCAAAAAAAATTTGAATCTTGCACTTCAAAAGGTCTTCAATTCTTCTTCAACCTAAATCTTCAATCACACACACAAGAGAAAAATTATTTGTTTTTGGTGAAAGGGGGTTTGCCTTGATCAAACCCCATTTTGGTAATCAAACCTTGAATTGAAATAAAGCATGAAAGAGGGAATGAAGAATTAACAATGTTATGTTACCACTCAACAAAACCTTGTAGAAAACTTTGTAATAGAGATCTTAGAAGATCTGAAACTTGCGTGAAATTGATTCAATAGATGTGGATCTTGATACTTGAATAATTCTTTGAATGCTTGAACTTGAATCTTGAAACTGAAACATAAAAAGGTAGGTTAGGATTCAAATACATATAAGGTTGTATACTAAATTTGGGGTATTTCACCAAACTTACTATAAAAAGAAAGAGGCAAATGGGGTGAATGAACCTACCTATTCTTCTACTTCATTCAGGAAATGAGATTCCTCAAGTCAAAATCCACTTTCAACCCTTAGGTGAGTGAGTTCTTTTAGGAATCTTGTAACTTCCATTTTTATGTTAGGATGGGGGTCTAGGCCAAACAACACTTTGGGGAGAAAGATTAAAAATAGTAAATAAACTCTAAAATTCAATCTACCAATTGGATTTAGAAGAGTAAGCATAAAACTGAAGGAATCTACAAAGCTTCTGGAAGATCTAAAAGGGATAAATATTGTGTATCTCTCATAGAATGGTGTTTTGAGAAGCTGTCTTAGGACTCATTCACCCTATGGTGAATGGGTCTTGGGTAGGGCACTTTAAAATCTGTTTTTGGGTCCTCTAGTCCCTTGTCTACACTTCCAAATTCCTGACTTTCATAGTTGAATAGTAGAAAATAAATCCAAGATTTGAGTTTCTATGAGGTGACAAAAAAGGTGCCAACTTTGACAATTTTTCTCTTTTGAGATCTTCAGCTTTTTTTCAACCTACAAATCTGCAACACACAAAGAGGGGAAAAATGTTTGTTTTTGGTTAATGGGGGTTTTCCTTTGGTCAAACCCCATTTTGTTAATTAAACCTTGAAAAGAAACATAATAGCATGAAAGGAATGATGAATGAACAACTCAATGTCACAACTCACCAAACCCTTAGATGAACCTTGGAATGTACATCTACAACCTACATGAAATTGCTTCAATGGATATGGATCTTGAACCTTGAATCTATATTTGAAACAATTCTTTGAATGCTTGAATGGATCATGAACTCAACATCACCATATTAGCTCCAATAAAATGCATGATACAAGAAGACCTTGATATGAAAATTGGATCTTGATTGCTGCAATAAATCTTCACTAAATGTACCTTTTAATACCTTTATTTTTTCTTGAAATTCTCTTGAAATGATCTCTTGCAAGTGATCTTAAGATAACTTGAATTTTCTTGGTGAAACATAATGAAATGACCTTATATTTATAGGTATGTAACATTAATTTCTTGAAATTTAAATAACACAAGCTGACATCTGAATATGGATTTGGATATGTTAAAATACCGCCAAAAACATAATTTAAATTAGGTTTGTAATTCTAAGTGAGGACCCATTCACCCATGGGCGAATGGGTCCTAGGTCACTCACCTAAGACACACATTTCTGAATGAGAAGTGCTATGTTTACGCATTAATGAATGTTGTGTTTCGTTTTTAGAAAATGTAATTTAATTAGGCTTGGATTTGAATTAAAAGGGCCAATTAAGGAAAATTAACCTCAATTAATTAAAGGATCCCTAAATAAGTGTGAAATTTTAAAGAGGTACACTTTACAACACTAAAAATAAGGCATAATTAAGTCCATTTTAATTAATAGGGCCTTAAACTTAATGTGAACATGTAAAATACATATTACAACACTAAATTAAGGCATAATTAAGTCTATTTAATAGTAATTCCAAATTAGGTGTGAAAATGTGAAGGGATGCATTTTTCTACACTACATTTAGCCCCCACTTTAGTGAGAGGATGAGCACTCGTGAAAACTCACACTAAAGTAGATATTCAAAAGATATGTATGCAACAGTGACAAAGATAATTAATCATACAACATCAAAGGCCAAAAGGAAAGGAAAAACAAAAAGGCAGATCAAGCCTCGATTGTACAATGTGATGTGGAACATTTCTTAGTTATTTATCCAAAATAAATGGGTGGATCAAGCCTAAACTATCCAACACGATGTGGAAAATGTCTCGGTTGTTTGTCCAAGAACATTCACAAGTAGAACATAATGTCTACTATGCAAATGATGATGTGTGCTCACTCTTGGCTAATGGATCCTTAGACCGTCCACTAGGTGAGCTCTCAAGAAAGTGGATTAGTGAGAAAGTCATGCCAGGTCTACATGTTCTCACTGTAAGTTAACCATACCAAAGCTATCCCTTTGATAACTCCAATAGGCTGTCACAAAATGAAAATGAGGACTTAGGACTTCACAAGGTTAACAAGTTGTCTTATGATAAACACTTATGAACAAAATGTAAATAAAGGTTTATTCAAAGGGATCTTTCTTAGTTCATGTAAGGTATCCTCTTAGGGAACATCGTGCCTAGTGTATCCAAGAGATGGAAAGTCAAGGATAAAATATTTGCAATGTAGGGAATGCAAAACATAGCATTGCCACAGAGAAAAGTTGTATGCCAAGAAATATCATGCTCTCGGAGGACATCAAACCCAATGACACCACCAAGAAAAAGATGCATCGTAAGAACAAAGAAAATCACACAATAAAGCATGAGGAACCTAAAAAATAATACCAATGTAAGCCCCCACTTTAAAGAAATTTCTAATCGATAAATAAGACATGATAGCTTATTCAAAAATCCCTATGCCAAGTCATATGTTCCCAAATGAAGCTACATCATGAAGACGGGAAGGGGTTTCCCCCAAAATGAAATCCCAAACACATAAGGGATCTGTAGATTTGAGGTTAGCATATCTTTGTTACAATGATATTATAGAGCTTAGAAATGTTATCATTCCCCAAATAATCATAGAACATAAAGAATGACACATAGAGAGAGACAACAAAGAAAAATCTTGTGGGTCAACATGGAAGAGAATTAAATGTCTCAACGCCTTGCATCATCCCCAAAATGAAAACACAAGACAGGTGAAAAGATAAACTTTTATGACATATAGAAGAATGCAGATAAAATTGAGGAATGCATATGACGAGAGAGATACATTTAAAAAACAATACGAGGGATCATATTATGCCCATGAAACCACGCAAAGAAACATGAAGAAGAAAAGAAATCAAAAGACTAGTAAGGCACATGTGAATCAACCTATGGCAAGTCATCTGTATCCCAATTTTGTTTAGTATATATAGAAGGTGGACAACTAGCCAAAGGGACAACATCAAGTGCCAAAATAGGAAAAGGCTATCTAACCCTTTGCCCCCACTAAGTGAAGTAAAAGGAGGAGTCGAGATATTTGATGAGAAACATAAGAGAATGAGAATCAATATCGATTAGAGGAACTAGGTGATTCAACACAAGGAAGAGAACCACAATCTTTAAGATGTTGAATTTTATTACCCAAAGCCTTACATTCATTAGTATATTAACCATGAACTCTACAAATGATATGCACAAAATAAAATCTTGTAAAATTTATTTCATTTTCTTGGAGGGAGAGATATCAAACAATCTTGGAGGAGTCTCAATAAGATACTCTCTTTATCAATAGTAGAAGATGTTCCTTTATTTTGCGACAAAGATATATCTCGCTTACTATAAGGCTTCATACTTAGACAAGACTCTTTAGATTGTGAGATTTTGTACTCTCCTTTAAAGGAGGTTGTAAAATATAATGAACTCCAATCATTATTAAGACATGTCCTAGGAGTGTTTTGTGTGATTACATTGATGTTAAGAAAATATTTCTTTGATTCTTTCATTTTTTTTGAAGGACAATAACCAAGACCACTAGATATTTCTATCAGTTTAGGATGCACCAAGGTTAAATTTGGCTTAGGAAAATCTTTTGTATAGTGTTGGTATTGAGTGAAGTATTTTTTGATGCTTTTGTTTCTTTTGAGGGATAGTAACCAAGATCACTATTTTTTTCTTGGATGTTAGGCTCTATAGGGACGTAGATACATTATTCTCTAGCACCACATCCTTTTCCACTATAACCAAGCTGTTTCAAAAGCTCATAACCTATTCCATAAAGCTTTTCTATTTCTTTTAGATTTGGTGGCTATTCATAATCAACTTTATCAATTTTTTTGTGTTTTATTTTTCTTCTTCTAAAGTGGTTGAAGTGGATGCTTTTGAATCTTGTGTTGAAATTACCACTTTTCTTTTCACTTTTTAGACTCTTTTGTTGTGATCTTATATTTTCCCATGAATTTAGCTATAAAATCTAGGGAACCCCAATCATCTTCCTATAACTTCATGACTTCCTCAATATGCTTGTTTTTATCTTTCTCTTACATGGGTTCCACTTATGTAGTTGATGTCAATACTTTCAAAGGTTTTTCCTTGTCTTTGTCAAGTTTTAAAACATTGTTTGTCTCAAGATCAACTTTGATTGTATATACTTTGTTTTTGTAGACATACTTCATTATACGATGAAGAGTAGAAGGAAACCTAGTCATTTCATGAATCCATGGTCTCCCTCAATGAAGATTATATAAAATATCATGAGGCATAATATGTAAAGTAGTTTGTAATGTGGAATTTCCAACTATAATAGGTAATGTGATCACACCAAGTTGTTTTCCTATGTTATCAAACCCATGAATAGATAAAGAATCAGGTTGAATCTTAGTCTTATCCACTCCAAGCTTATCCAAAAGGCTTACACTACACACTTTGATGGTGGATCCATTATGAACAAGGGTTCTATTTATCCCTTTTCTATTAATAATAGCTATTATCATGAAAGTTTCATTTTGTTTTTGTACTTCCAAAGGAGAGCTCATTTTGGTGGAAAACAATGTCAACATTCATTCCTTGAATCAAGGTTGTTATGTCATTTAGTTGCACATTAGGAGGGATAGGAACTTGTTGTAAAGAACTTTGAATCATGTTATGATAATGAGGGGATGCTTGAATAAGGTCCCATAAGGATATCTTAGCAGGATTGTTTTTAAGTTGTTCAACAAGGTCATACTCTTTACCACTATGCTACAAAATATTAGGTGTAGGTATGAGATATGGGTGAGGTAATGGAAGGGATGTTGGATTTGTTTGTGGTTGTTGATGTTTTATAGTGTTATATGTATGATCAATGGTATTGTAACTCAATTTATGTGAAACACTGTTATTATCAAGTTGTCTTATAAAGTTTAAGATATCTCCTAGAGCTAATGGTTTCTTTTTAGAGGGTTCAAGGATAAGAATGGGTTTATTCTGAACTTGTGGTTATTGTGAGGGTGGATAGAGGATTAGAAATAGCTCAGGAGATCACTTCAAGGGATATCTAATGTGCATAACCTCAAAAGACATCCTTATTTTCATGATCTCTTAGTGAAGGGGAGTCTAATGTAAATTCATCATCTTCATCTAAGGAAGCCACATTACTATTGTTTGAAAGATTACTATGGTTAGATTTTGTAAAGTGACATCATCACAAATAGGGGAGGCCTCAAGAGAAGAAAAACTATGATTTTCATGCTTACCAATGATAGGATCCTTTTGTTCAATTATATCTACCCAAGTAGGAGAAGCATTAGGAGAGGGAGAAACAAGATTCTCATGAATCTAAATGAGTTATTTTTAACACCAAAATATATTCTTCACAAGTAGGAGAGATATTAGGAGAAGAATAAATGTGGTTGTCATGATTGTCTATGCTTACATCCTCTTTTGGTGATACATTATCACAAATAGGAGAGATATTAGGGGATGTGGAATTAAGGAATATATCAACCATTTACATCTCTTTCACTAGGGGACTCTCATGACTAACATGCTTGTTAATAATTTTTTTTTGGAAAACTTAGAAAGGAAAGAGACTAGCATTGTGTGGAAAGTAATATATCCCTAATGCCATTGACTGATTATAAAACCTCAAAATGATGTCTTTTAGTCTCAATTTTTATGTTTGAAAATGCACTTGAATTGACTAATTAACCTTAATGTAAATGATTAGAGAAAACAAAAATTCTAGAAACTAAAATAGAGGTCTCGATACAAAAAATAGAGAGTAGATAGAGGCTAAAAAACACTCCGAAATTGATCTAAAAATCCTATACAGGGACTCATTCGCCCATGGGCAAATGGGTCCAGGTCAGGGTTTGAAAAAAGTGAAAAATGTAAATTTTGAGTTTTTTTATGTGCCAGGTTTTAGACTGTAACTTATGTAATAGAATTTTCCAGAATTTAATGACTTAATGCAAGTAAAATGATGAACTATATGACACTTTTTGAAATGCAATTTTGACTCAATTTTTGAATATGAATGATGAAAAGAACACTAATATGAAAAAACTATGCAAAATAAATGTGATATTTTACAAAAAAAACTGAATTTTTAGATTTAAAATGAATGAAAAATGCATGTTTATACCTAAAATACAATGCAACTTTATGCCAAATTTAGAAACCCTAAATGCACTAGATTGTACCAATCCTAGATATAGGGATTGAGTGAAGTCTAAATTAGAAATTGGAATGTTCAAAACTTGAGTTCACCAAAATGAAACATAGAGAAAATGGGTTAGGGCTTAAACACATATAAGGTTTTATACTAAATTTGGTATATTTCACCAAATTTACTATAAATAGAAAGGGAAAAATTGGGTGAATGAACCTACCTATTCTTCTATTTCATTCAAGAAATGAGATCCCTTGAGTAAAATTCCACTTTGAACCCTTAGGTGAGTGAATTCTTTGACGAATCTAGAAACTTCCCCTTTTGTGTTAGGATGGGTGTCTAGGTCAAACAACACTTTGGGGAGAAAGATTAAAAATATCAAATCAACTCCAAAATGTAATACCAATTATATTTAGAAGCTTAAGTATAAAACTAAAGGATCCTACAAAGCTTATGGAAGACTTGGAAGGGATAAATGTTGTGTACCTCTCACAAAATGGTGTTTTCAGAAGCTATGTGAGGACTCATTTTGCCTATGGAAAATGGGTCCTGGGTAGGGCTCTTCAAAATATATTTTTGGGTCCTCTACTCGTGTCTGTGCTTCTAGATTCTTGATTTTCATAGTCGAGTAGTCGGAAATAAATCCAAGATTTGATTTTCTATGAGATGAAAACAAAGGTGACAACTTTGACAATTTTTCACTTTTGAGATATTCAAATTTTTTCAACCTGTAAATCTGTAACACACAAAGAGAGGGGAAAAATGTTTGTTTTTGGTGAATGGTGGTTTTCCTTGGTCCAACCTCATTTTGGTAATTAAACCTTGAAATGAAACAAAATAGCATGAAAGGAATGATGAATGAACAACTCAATTTTACAACTCACCAAATCCCTTGGATGAACCTTGGAATGTAAATATACAACTTGCACAAAATGAATTCAATGGATGTGGATCTTGAACCTTGAATCTTGATTTAAAACAATGCTTTGAATGCTTGAATTGATCATGAACTCAACATCATCATATTAGCTCCAATAAAATGCATGATGCAATAAGACTTTGATATGAAAATTGTCTCTTGATTGTTACAATAAATCTTCACTAAATTTGCCTTTGAGTTCCTTGAATTTATCTTGAAATTCTCTTAAAATTCTTTCTTGAAAGTTCTCTTAAGATAACTTGAATTTCTAGGTGAAACATAGTGAAATGACCTTATTTTTATATGTATGTAACATTAATTTCCCAAAATTCAAATAACACAAGCCAACATATGAATATGGATTTGGAGATGTCAAAATACCACAAAAAATATAATTAAATTAGGTTCCTAAGTTTATGTGAGGACCCATTCACCCATGGGCGAATGGGTCCTAGGTCACTCACCTAAGACACACATTTCTCAATGAGAAGTCTTATGTTAAGGTATTAATTAATGTCAAGTTTCATCTTTAAAAAATGTAATTTAATTAGGCTTAGATTTGAATTAAAGGGTCCATTTAAGGAAAATTAACCTCAATTAATTAAAGGTGTCCTAAATAAGTGTGAAAGTGTAAAGAGGTACACTTTACAACACCCAAAATAAGGCACAATTAAGTCCATTTTAATTAATAGGACCCTAAATTTAATGTGAATATGTGAAATACATATTACAACACTAAATTAAGTCATAATTAAGTTCATTTTAATATTAATTCCAAATTAGGTGTGAAATTGTAAAGGGATACATTTTTCTACACTACAAAAACCTACATCACAATGTTAGCTCCAAAAACATGCATGATGCAAGAAGACATTGACATGATGATTAGATATTGAATGTTTTAATAAATCTATGATATATCTGTTCTTCAATGTTGTTGATCATCAATTTTTCTCTTGTGAAATCGCTCTTGAAATCTCATAAAAGTTGTCTTTTAAGTTCTAGGTGAAACTTAGAAAATAACCTTGTATTTATAGGTATGTATCCTTAATTTCTCAAAATTCAAATATTACAAGATGACATTGAAATATGAATTTGGGGACCTTAAATACTGCCAAAAACATTTTTTACATTTAGGTTCAAATGTCTGTGGAGGACCCATTCTCCCATGGGCGAATGGGTTGCAGATCCCTATTCCTAGAACACACATTGCTCAAGGTAAAGTTTTATGTATTGGCATTAATTATTGTCAAGTTTCCTTCAGAAAATATAATTTATTACGCTTGCAAATGAATAAAATGGATTATTAATGCCTAATTAAGCTCAATTTAATTAAGAGGGCCCAAACAAGTGTGAAAATATATAAAGTGATACATTTTTCAACATTAAATTAAGGCATTATTAAGTCCATTTTAATTTAGAGGGCCCAAACAAGTGTGAAAATGTAAAGGGATACATTTTTATATACTACATTTAGCCTCCACTTTAGTGAGAGGATGAAATTGCAATCAAACTCACACTAAAGTACACAATCAAGAAAGGTCTAATTGTATAATTGTTGGAAGGATAAGACAAAAAAGATCAAGGAGGATGATCAAGCCCCCAAGATCTAAGATCTCATGGAAAAACCAACAAAGGCACAAGGAGGCACATTCCTATGTTAAATATATATATATATGCAACAATGATAAGATACTCAATCATACAATGTCAAATACTATAAGAAAGAAATAAAAATAAAAAGAAAAGGGGTGGATCAAGCCTTGATTGTCTATTCAAATCGATATGGATCAAGCCTTAGTTGTTTGTCCAAAAATATTAACAAGTGGAACTCACTGTCCACGATACAAACAACAATGCACCCTCACATGGGCTAGTTAAATCCATTGTCCACTAGGTGAGCCCCCAAAAGTGGCAAATGAGAGAATCTTTTTAGGCTCCCATAACCATACCAAATGTATACCTCTGATAACTTTAATAAGGAACTGCACAATAAGAACTTCGAGCTTCATAAGCCTTAGCAAACTATATTATGCTAAAACTTATGAACAAACAAGGCTTGATAGGCAAGAAAGGTGCATTATGCTTGGTGGCCATGAAAAAAGGTTGTAACTTTGATATTAATAAGGCTATCAAGTTGTGTTATGCTAAAACTTATGAAAAAAATGCAACTAGGATAAGAAATTTTCAAAGGGGTTTTTCTTAGTTCATGTAAGGTCTCCTCTTAGGGAACATCATGCCTAATTTCTCCAAGAGAGGAAAATTCTAGGATAAAATATTCACAACTTAGGGAATGCAATGCATAGAATCACCAATTAGAGGAATGTTGTATGCCAAGAAATTTCACACTCTTGCAGGACATCAAACCCAATGACAACACCAAGAACAAGACACATCACATGAAGTAAGAGTACCACACTATGAAACATAAAGTATAGTTAAAACTTTCAAAATGATATTGCCAATGTATGCCCCCACTTAAATAAATTGTAAAACACCATGCCGTTAGAAATTACTTTAAAGAAGCAAATGATAAATTCTAAACAAGACATGAGAGTTTATTTGGAAAGCCTTATGTCAAGCATATGTTTCAAAATGAAGCTACGTCATGAAAAAGTGGTTACCCCAAAATAAAAGCCCAAACACATAAGGGATCCATGGATTTGAGGTCAGCGTATGTCTTTGCTATAATGTTATTACAGAGCTCGAAAATGTCATCATTCCCCAAATACTCGTAGAACTAGAGGAATGACACAAAGATTGAAAATAAAGAAAATATTTTGGCTCAACATGGAAGAAACCTAAATGTCTCGACACCTTGCATCATCCCCAAAAGGAAAACACAAGACCAAAGAAAAGATAAAAGGTTTAGGACATATAGTAGAATGTAGATACAAATAGAGGAATTAACATAAAGACATGAAAAACAAAATAGTATGGGGGATCACATTACACACATGAAATCACACAAAGGACATGAAAAGTAAACAAAGACAATACTAGTAAGGCACATGTGAGTCAACCTATAGTAGGTCATCTACATCCTAATCTTGTTCATCATATATAGAAGGCAGACAAATAGCCAAATGGACAACACCAAGTGCCAAACTAGGACAATCACCAAGTTCAACACATGGTGAATCACTCTTTGCAGGAGGATCATCATGGTTGGAAGAGGGAAAAATTTGAAATTTTAAAATAATTGGACATAATTATCTCATTAAAAAGTGGAGGAAAAAGACAAGTTACTAAATAATTAAAATAATTATTTAATAGTGGAGGGAAAAGTGGGAAATAATTAAATAAAATAGGATTTATTTAATTATGAAAGAAAAGGCTAATGAAAGCTGACTTTTTAAAATAATTGAAAATAATTATTTCATTAAAAAGTTGAGGAAAAAGACAAGTTACTAAATAATTAAAGTAATTATTTAATAGTGGAGGGGAAAGTGGGAATAATCATTGTAGTGTCAAAAAATGTGATTGTGTACATTTTCACACTTAATTTGAGAATAATAAATGATAAATTAGACTTAATGTTGCCTTGATCTAGTGTTGTGATGTGTTTTACACATCCACATTAGGTCTAGGGCCCGTTTAATTTAATACCCCTCCATTTTGCTTCTTGTTCGGTTTACTTTATGCTATGTTTGGTTGTAGTTACCTTGCTTCTGGATACATTTTGTTATGATGTTTTGATCACTACGATTGAGCGACAACTATTATTGTGTGATGTGTTAACCTAATTAGTGTTTCTCATGCTTTAATGGATTAATGATGTTGTAAAATTAACATGAGATGTTATTATGAGATTATTAGATTATGATGGAAGTGTCAATTTCGATGAGTGTATTGGTGAAGAAGACGAGTTCGCATCACTCGCTTGCGAGCGCCCTACGAATCTGTAATTTCTCCTTCACGGTGTGTATTATATGCTGGATATATTATATGATGTTGTTTACTTGGTTGCAGGATTGTAGGTACATGACATCAACTCCACCTGGTTTCATAGGTTCGAGCGTGTCGATCCAACAGTTAAGTTGAATGGGAAATAGTAGCTAGATAACATGTGTCAAGTTTACACCCTAGCCTTAGTGTGTCGTCAGTTGTGTGTGTCGAGTCATTGTCTGTCTTGCTTTAATGTTATTTAATTCTGAAGAATTCTTGATTTGGAAATAGATATCTAGAATAATTGCATTTAAATCATGTTGATGGTTATTTAATTTAAATAATGCAATGTGGATAAAAGTTTATATTTAAATTAATTAATTATATTTAATTTATTTAATTAATTAAATTTAATCCATGGGGGTTGATTTAGTTATTAAATAATTAAATTAATTAATTAAACGTGATGTAAGAGAATGAAAGGAAATAAAAGAATTAAAATTAATTTTGGAATTTAATTTCAACATGTGGGAATTAAATTAGAAATTGTAATTAAATGTTTATTTGGGAAATTGGTTGCATCTTTGGAAATTAATTTATTATTTGAAATTGAATTTTAAATTGAAAGTGGGTTTTCGAAAAGTGAAATTGAAATTGAAATTGAAATTGAAATATCTAATTTGCATGTAATGTGAATTAGGGTTGTAAAAATTGAAATTGAAATTGAAATATCTAATTTGCATGTAATGTGAATTAGGGTTGAATTAGGTATTTTTGATTTATAAGGAATACATGTTTTAATTTTAGGGCAGAAAAGTCTTTAGGAAAAATACATTTTTACAGCAAGGAAGAAATTTTGGAAAATTTGCACAAGGGTTTGAAGAAGGTTTTGATTGTAGAATTGATTGAAGGAAAGATTGTTTGCATTTGTTGGGTTTTGGATTGGATTCATTGGAAGATTGAAGAAAATTCAAGAAATCTTTGGAGGAGACTTGCATCAGAAATTCATCTCTTCCTATAGCTTCTTGTACCAGGTTTTCCTCTTTGTGTTTTATTATTCTTGATTGTTTTTTTTAAATAGTAGTGATTAAATATTTGTTTGTTAAATCTATTTTAGAAAAAAAAATTGATATTAGGAGAAAAGAATTAAATGAATTTACAGCCTTTTGCTTGTAAAAATTCTTGAGTGAAAATTGTGAAAACCTTAGTTGAATTTAAATTATTTGGGAAAATCGATTTTGTTGTTATTGAAATCAAACATAGAGATTGAACAATGCATTTAGAATGTTTTTAGAAAATGAAACCTTCTGTTTATTATAAAAAAAAAATGGATTCTAAAATCTACAGTATAGCTATATTTTTTATGGTAAAATGGTATGGTTGTGTCACCTATAACTTCACTTTCACAAACTGGGTTGTTAGGAAATTTAAAAGGTTTTTGCAGTTTACAATTTTCTTATCTTTGTCAAAAAATCGCAAATACCCAGATCGTAGTTTTTGAGTTATGCTTGAAACATGAGACTGCTGTTAAATTATTTTCCCATGTCTGCTTTGATAATAAAATAATAATAAATTGATATTTATAAATATTAATATTTTATGTATTGTTATTATAATATTAAAATATTATTTTATAATATTTTATATTATAATTATTTACATTATTTTAAATAAAATTTGAATATTAGATTAGTGGAATTAAAATTTTAAATGTATGGGAAAATTATTGTTTATTTTAAAATGGCATGTTAAAGTTTAATTGAAGGAGTTAAATATTTGATTTAAAGAATGCATAATTTAAAATTTAATTGTGAAATTTAAATTCATGTGTAAAAGGTCCAATTATTAATTTGATTTAATTGGAAAAATATATATATGATATTGGGTTATAGTCCAAATATTGATCTTATTTTAACACAACAAGTTATGGAAGAGACCAAATGTTAATTTGATTAATTTTATAATGATTTAATTTGCAAGGGCGATTGGTTATTTAATTTAAAGCGAAATTTTTTGAGTTGTAGTTGAAAATACTTATTTTGTTAAGAGCAATTAGATAATTAAATAGTAGTGTAATTTCTCCCCTATTTGAAAAGATGAATTCTTAATTCAGTTTTATTGATATAATGAATTACGTAATGAATTGAGATATGGATTTAGTATATCCAAAAGTAGTATCTTCCTCATGATTATGTTAAAAGATTTAAGTCTCTGTAATCAGTAAAGGGAAGTAAGTTTAATTGTTTTATATTTTCAATAATGAAAAGGGAAATAGGGGTTATGATTATTTTAGATGATCTAGTTATCGTGTCTTTGAATTTTTCAACACTACCTATTAAATGAATATGGACTTAGAAAATCCAAATATTAGATTTGATTAATGACTTGAATGCTTTTGTTGCTATGTCGTCAAGTTGCATTGTGGGTTTTGGGATTTAGTGTTAGTCCTAAATTATAAGTCTTCCAGAAGAACTTAGAGGATAAGGGTTGTTGAATCTTTATGCCATCCAGTTGTTTTCCCTTGGGTAGTGCATGGCGTCTTTTCAATTTTACCCGGTTTTCACGAACGGGGATGTTTGCACCTCCTTGGTTTAGGAGCCGATTATGGGATCCATGTCTCCTTCCATGGAGTGACCTTTTTATGTGGTTTCATCTTGTTGCCTCTTGTGAAAGGAGTGGACTATGTGATTGTTGCGTCCAACATGTTTGGAGTGAGTTTCTATTATTTGTATCCTCCTTGTGTTGGAGTGGATTATGATGCCTAGTTGGTATGCACTTGTGGTTCCCTTGGTGGATTGTTTGGGTGTGTGTTGTTGAATAGAAGAGTGGCTTCTATTAGGCGCCAGAGCCCAAAGAGGTAAACTGGATAACCTTCAGGAGTGATTTAAACAAGTGATAATTAAAGTAATGTACTTAGAAGATTAGGACTAACTTCTCACTAATCAAGATAATTTTACCTCACTCATAGACACAAGGGCTTGTTTAGACTTGGGATGAGTGGGAAGGCTTGGAATGGCAAGATCAACTATCTTATCCATATGAGAGATAGTTGATTCCGCATGATTGAGTATGAGTGCCGGGATTCAGTTGAGGCCACCAGGATTACTTGTGCCGGAGCCTATGAAGAATGCCCAGAGGAGATCTCATGACAAACCTTGCGATGACACTCTATCTATGACAACTGTTGTTAATTGTTTTATGTGTATGGTTCTCTGAACATACTTGATTTATTATGATGTCTGGAAGCAATGTGACCTATGTCAGTGATGTTTGAGTTGTACTTGATTTGTACTTGTGTTGTATTTGAGTTGAACTAGATTTGTACTTATTATGGCATTCATTTGGTTATGTCAGTTTGAGTCAGTATGAGTTTGCGCTTGGTTAGTGGTTGTAGATCTTTTTCCATGTTACATTGTTACTATCTCCTAGCATGGGGGGTGGGCCTTCGAGTACCATATTGGTTGGGTGGAACATGCACCAAAACCGTTGGATCCCCATCTATCTTCAGTACTTGGTGGTGAGACATCTAGGTGGAGAGCTCGCGGTTCTTGTTGTAATTACTTGCATTGTAATATTTTAACCTGTATAAGTTATTTTATCCCTCTTATGTTTATCAAGTGAAATATTTGTAATTGTAACCTTATGTACTATTGCCTCATTTTGGGAATGAGTGATGTAACTATTATATAAAGTTAATGTTAATGAGATTGTACCTTGGTTGATTATCTTATTATGTTATGTGGTATTCTTATGATGTATGATTTTTATTTCATAAAGTTTATAATGCTATGGTTATATGTAATATGTATGTGTGGGTTTAAGTAATCCTAACTTTGTAGCCTTAGAGGTTGTTGTTAATTCATAAGTGAATGTGTATGTTAAATGCACTTTATAAAAAAAAATTAGTTCGCTCAAGACATTAATTGCAACTTCCTTTAAGGTTACTTGGTGGGGCTTTACATTTAATCTAAATAAACTTAACTCTACCTTAATTTAATATTGTAAAATATATTTATTTACACCTTCAAATTAAATTTAAGAGGATTGTAAACTAAAGTGGACCTAATCTAGTTTCGTAATGTGTTGTACACATTCACATGGGATTTTGGGCCCTTGTAAGCTAAATAGACCCAATTTTTCCTTAATTTAGTTTTGTAAAGTGTATTTATTTACACTTTCACATTGGATTTTGGGCCCTCTTACATTAATGACCTTAATGTCATCATTAATAGGCCCCTAAGACCCCATATTATGCATCACAAGACATATTTTAATAAAAAACCTAACAATATCAATAGTAAAAAGAGACAGGTAATTGAGGATTCAGAGGAGGAGTGGTCTGACATCAAAGAGTATAAGGATGAGGAAACTGAGGAAGAGTAGCACAAGAATGTGGAGGGCCCCTAGTTTAGCCTGAAAGACAGTAAGTTACCAAAAGAAACCTCAGCCTCTCACACTTCACATCCCTTGATTGATGAGCCTGATGAGATCCTAGGGACTATGGACGTTGGGGAGGAGCCTTGTGCCTTGGAGAATAAAATGGACAAGCTCAAAAATAGGCTTCGTGGTTTGACCCACTTTACAATGAAGTTGGTCCACTATTATCAAGGAGGAGCTGGAGGATAATAATGACCAAGAGAATAAATATTGGGTTGGGGATGATGTTGTGGACCTCTTGTTTAAAAACTGGGATAATGCCAGTTAGCTGTTGCCTGTGCTGGTGTTCTATTTTTTGGTTTCCTTTCTATGGTTTTTGTGCTGTCGAAGTGTTGTCTCTGTTACTTTTTCTTCAATGTTAGTTATTTAGACTTCTTCCTTTTTGGACCTTGTGGCGCTTTGTGAAGGGTCCAGTGCCCTGTAAATGTTGCTTAACATTTCAAAAACATATAAACTTAATTTACACACTCCTCAACACTTTAGCAATCAAAATAGGCCTTGTGAGACCCATTCAACACTTTGGGCGAATGAGTCCCATTTGGTCTATTTTCAAGGTTTTGAGAGACAAAAATTGGGTTTTAAGTTGAAATTTTGTGTATGTCAGCCTTTGAGATCTAATACATGGGATATTAGATGGATTGCCTATATAAATGAGGTCTCAAATCATTGTTTCAAGGAAGCATTCATTTTATCAATTCAAGCACTCAAAATTTAGGCATTCCAATACTTCACAAGATTATTAAGAGAGCATTCAAGATTATTTCTAAGGAATTCAAGGGTAGAATTCTTCACCAATTGTTGTAGTAATTCAAGGTTCATGATCATGTCAAGGATATCAAGCATCAATCATGTTATTGATCTATTCTTGTGATGTAGCATTTAAGATCCAAGATCAAGCATTGTTCTACACCTATTGTCAAGATCAAGATCTACATCCTTCATGACCATTTCATGTTGAGTTACAGATTTACAAGGAATCATTCAAGGTATCATTGTCCATGATTCATGTTCTTTTTTTCATTTTTCATGCCTTCATTTCATTGTCTCATCATCTGGTTTAATTACCTACAAGGGGTTTGACCAAGGCAAACCCCTATTCCCTAACAATCAACTCTCTCTCTCTCTCTCTCTCTCTCTCTCTCTCTCTCTCTCTCTCTCTCTCTCTCTCTTTGTGTGATTGCAAATCTAGGTGATTTGAAGACTTTAAGATAATTGAATATTAGGTTACAAGCTTGTTGAAAGTGGTTGGATTTGTTCCCTCATTTGCAAGGTTGTAATCTTCACTAAAAAGTCACCTATAGCCTCAAAATCAGAGCTTCAGATCCAAAAATGAAGAGGAATAGAAAGAGCGGACTTTGAAGACCAGATTTAGATTTTAAAGCTCCAAAAAAACCTAATTGGACTCATTCGCCACCTTGGGCGAATGAGTCCTAGTTTAGGTCAATTTTGAGATTTTTGCAATTTTGGATACCCTTTCTTGAGAAACCCATTCTTATGAAAAAACCATTATTTGGGCCTGATTCACACAAATTAGTGAATAACTCCCAATAGGCTGAAATTCCAGGTTATTCAACATTTTCAATGTCGATTCAAGTCTCTAAAAGTTTCCATGTGCACACCTCTGATTTTACAAATTTCTATTCTAATAAATATATGCATTTCTAGGTCATTTATTCAAGTTTCATGCATCACTAGGTTTTGTCATTAGATTTATCATTTCATTTGTTTTTCCAAGCCCTAGCTTGCTGGTGAACCCCTCTTTTAATCTGAAATCATACCCTAGGATACCCTTGTAGAAGATCTCTTGCCTCTATTCCACTCTTGGGGTGAGATCTCTAGGGAATCCTTGAATGTTAGTTGGAGAAAAGTGATGTTTTATGTCTTAAACCATAAAGCACCCATTTTTCAACTAATCAATTATATAAAATAAAATTTATTTAATTACAGAAGAAAGGGCTAATTAATAATTAAATAACTAATAATAATCATTTAATTATAGATAGAAAATAGGAACATAATTAATTAAATAAATAGGAATTTATTTAATTATAGGGATAAGGATTAATTAATGACGTAATTAAATAAATATAATTTATTTAATAAATCTAGGAATAAGGAAAAATGAATAAATTGAATAATTAAAATTATTTAATTAATAGGAGAATATAACCTTAGTGGTAATCAAATGATTAAAATTATTCAATTATGCAAGGAAGAAGAATTAGCATGAAAAATAGTATTTGTAGGATTAGGAAATTTTTCAGTGTTTACATTTTTCCCCTCTTTGATACAATGTGAAGCCATCTAAATGTCAAGTATCAAAGAACAAACATAAAAATTCAGCTCAAAATATTCCCCGGTGAAGACGGGATAGTCCTATGCCCCCTCGGAAAATTTTGCAAATTTTGAAAACTTATTGCAATAAGCAAATCTGATGGTTGATAATGCAAGCATTGAAAAAATGAAATGCTAGAGAGAGTAAAATTCTAGCATGAAGTTAGATGATTGAAGAGGGACTGATATTTTGCTTGATGGATATTAGGCTTGCATGATTATCATCATTGGGTATGGAATAATAGAAAATGGTTAATAAACACCATGGTATGACACAAACCATAGTGTGCAATGTTAACCTTTTGTGAAAATAGACACTTAATAGACAAGGAGTGCCATGACTCATATTAGGAACCTAGTTGTCTCAATATTTTTGCCATGAAAAAATGTAAGTAGCAATCAAAAATAAAAGAAGTCATGATACATCATCGCTCCTCTAAATCCTTCTTGGGAAATTCTCGAGGTGGCTAGTAACTTGACCAAAGACCAATCAAAAAGATAAGACCAACTAGACCAACAAAGTTAACATCCATTTAGATCAGTTGCCATAATTTATTTGTTGATAGGATTGATAAGGTTGGTTGACTGATTGATTGCAAAGTTTGATTGATTGATTGACTAGATTGATTGAGTAACAAGGTTGATTAATTGAGAAGGTTGAGCAATTGATTGATTGTTTGACCAGATTGATTGGAATGACTAGATTGATTGGCCAAATTGATTGACCAATAATATTTACCACCTGAAAATAGTGATTGATTAATTCACCAAAGTGATTGATTGATAGGATTGATTGGAAGATTGGGTTGACCAATTGACAAGATTGATTGACCATGCCTAGTTTCAAGAAATGCATATCCTATATAAGTAAAATGACAAGGTTGAAAAATGACATTGTCCAAATTTATGAAGGACACATCCCTAATAAAACAAAATGATAAGACCGTTGACTTTACAAGTATTGATGATTAGGTAATTGATCAGTTTGGATTGAAGACTAGTTGAATAGTTGATTTGTTTATTTGTGATTTGGTTTGAATATCTATTTTCATGTGTCTGAATTTTTGATCTTTGCAAGGGACAACTTACTATACAACCAATGACAATAGACAAAGATAGACCCGAAAAATCATAAAGGACTAATCTAGTGCCTTGAGGGCCCATCAAAAGATGGCCTTGCCTATGTTATACACATAGAGACATCTTAGTTTGACCAAATTGGACCAAAAAATGACTCACTATTATGATGTGAATTACGATTGAATCGACTAAAAAAACCCTAAGGGATTGACCTAGTTCCTCGGGGGCTCACTGAGAGATGGCCTTTCCTACTAGCAATGCGTAGATACAATGTAGTTTGATTGACTTTGACCAAAAATGACTCACTATTATGATGTGAATAATGATTGACTCAAATCAAAAAAACCTTAGGGGATAGACCTAATGCCTCGGGGTCTCATCAAAATATGACCTTGCCTACATAGCAATGTGTAGAGACAACACAGTTTGATTGGACTATGACTGACATAGATTGACCCTGACTCTATTTTTTGATTTTTGATTGTAGTGTAGTGAAATTCATATCCTTTCATTTTCACACTTGTTTGGGCCTTCCTTGCTTTATTTATGCTTCTTTATGTCTTAATTGGTACTATTTTGCATCCACAAGCTTAATAAACTATACATTTTTTATGGAAAATCTTGATAAATATCAAATGATCAATGATAATTTAATGTTTCTATCTATGTATCCCTAATTTTTGGACTACGAATAAAATGCCACCTAAGGTTTCTTTTTCCTTCGTAGGTCTTGGGACCCTGATTTTGAAACCACCTAAAAAGGTCCCTTTTTGGAGTCTGTGCCCCAAGTTTTAAGCCTTGGGACTAAAATGCCACCTAGGGTGTCTTAGTCCTCCTTGGATTATTTTCAAGATTCAATTTCAAATCTTGGCAGGATTTGGACTCCTTTAATAAATGATTTCATATGTTGGCTTGTTGTGGTGTAGTATAGAGATATTAAGCATAAGTATAAATACAAGGTTTCTTCACTCATTTTCATCCAAGAAAGTTGCGAGAACATATATTCTAACAAGTTGGATTCCATAAGAGAACTCAAGGGAATATCATAGAGCATTTGGATCCATCCTCAAGATTCAAGCATCATGTTAAGGGTTTTGTGCATCCATTCATGTTATTGAGCCAAGATTATGGATTTAGCATTAAAGATTTATTTACAACCATTGTTCACATCAAATCCAAGGATCCAATATCTACATTCCTCATGGCCACTAAATGGTAGTTTGCATATTTTCTTCACAATACATCATTGGAGGTGATATCATTTACATATTTCATGTTTCATGCTTCATTTCATTCATCTCATCATTTGGTTTAATTACCTACAAGGGGTTTGACCAAGGCAAACCCCCATTTACTAACAATCAAAAGGTTTATACTCTCTTGTATGTTTGTGTTTGCAGATCTAGGTTGAATATGTGAAGATCATCTCAAGTGAAAAGTTGCATAGAAAAGTTATCATCTTCATAGAAACTCACCTACAAGCCAAATCTGGAAGATTTGGGACCTCAAATTTGAGAAGAGGCAAGTATATACCTTGGAGCTCAGGACCACACTCAGAGACTTTAGATATTCCAAATAGAACTAAGACAACAATAAGGGTGTCTTAGTCCTCCTGAAGGTAATTTTTCAAAAATTCTTCCATATCCGGTTCTGACGTCCAAAGATTCCACATTTTCCCTAAAAAACAATAGCGAGACTAATACAACAGTAAGGGTGTATTTGTCCTCCATAACACTTTTTGACAGCGTCTTTACATTTTTAGAATCCTTGTCACATTTCTAGACTTCCCAGGTACATACCCCCTAGCTTATGGTTTAATTTTGTCATTTGATCACCTTATTTGGCTTGCATTGCTTGATTTTGTGAATTAAATGCTAATTTGTATTTTTCCAAGCATTTTCTTTGTGGTGAACCCCTAAAATCTTAAAGAACCCCCTCCTAGGTCCTCCTTGTTGAGAATTGACTCACCTTGTGAGGTTGATAGTCAATCCATTTAGGACTCCTAAGAAATAATTGAATGACTAAGATAGAGTAGGTGATCACCTGCCTATTTTTATCTTCGGTTCATTTTGGTGAACTTGACATCTTGAGCATTCATTTTCTAATTTGGAGTCTATTAAATTCCTAGATCTAGATTGCATTCATTCTTTCATTGCATCTCACATTAGTGAAATTGCATCTAGGGTTTCTCATATTTAGTAAAAGTGCATTTAGGGTTTTTGATATTTGCACTAGTGAAAGTGCATATCTTGGTTACATTTCCTCTTTCTTGCATTATCTCATCTCGTTGAAAAAATTGAAAAGTGCATTGTTCATTATCCTAATTTTATTTATACACATTTCTATTGCATTCAACTTTGCATGCAATTTCCTATCACTAGTTACTTTCTCTTGCATTCATTTCCACATTTTTCTATTTCTTAACATTAGGTCCCTAGGTAGGCAACCTGGGAACACTGTTAACAACTCTGAATTTTATTTTTGTTCTAAAAACAACCTCTACTAGAACAAAAATGGCCTTACTCGCGTCTTAGTTCCTCTCTAAATTTTTGGCTTGGAATCATGTGTTTGTTGTTTGCTTTCTATTCCAATCCCTAGAACCTCAAAATTACATTAGTAGGACCAAGATGCCCTTACTGGCATCTTAGTCCCTGTTGACTTTGAAGTTCCAGTTTTCAAGATTTAAATCTCCTTTTTTGTGCTCTTGTTTGATGCCATTTCTTATCTGTTTTAGTGGGTTGACTTTTTGCTTCATTCATTTTACTAAATCTAGCTTAAAATGGTTCATTTCATGTATTTCTTCATTCCAAATGTGCATTCACAACATTTCATTACATAGCATAATAAAAAAATTACCTTGCATGTCAAATCTAAAAATTGCATTTAAACATTCCACTTTAGGTCACATAATTGCACCTTATTTACTTTTCCATGATAACATATTTTATTTCAAGAGATGTGGCTTCGATATGGTAAAAAATGGATTGCATAAGTACAACATCCCCTCTTATGAATTTAATTTAGATTACAAAAAATAGGTCATTAATAAACATGTTAGTCATCCTTCTACTATCTTTCATAATTATGAGAATATCACAGAGCAAGTGGATCAAACCATTGACACAATCCTTAACATTAAATTTCCCATTGGTGAGGATGGTAGTGTAGACAACCATAAAAATAATACTTATTCTTCTCCCAACACCTCTCCTCTTATTGATGAATTTATCTTGGTGAAAGAAGATGCAAACATTGAGAGTCTTGATTTTCCCTCTCCTCACCTCGCTTTGGAAAATATTAGACAACAAGAAGATGAGATCATAGAAACATTTCTAAACATCATCTTACCTAGTCTACATTCATCCCTTGCTTGAGAGAATGTTTTAACAAAAGAGGATGATATCATAGATATCCATGACAATCAAAATTCTCCTTCTTCTAATATCCATCCTCGATATGAAGAGGATAGGTTGGTATTAGAATGTTCCTATTGAGATTCATGAGAATCTTGTTCCTCCCTTCCCTAATGCTCCTACCATTTGGAAATACCTATTTGGTAATCATTGTTATCCTTCTCTTGATGCCTCTCCTACTTTTAATGAAGCTATTTTACAAATTTATGACCATGGAATGTGATGAACATCTTACAATATCTCCTACTAGGGTAGATGGTATAGAACAAGAGAATGAGACCTTAGAGAAAAAGGATAAAGCAATGAAAAATCAAAACAATTAAATAGAGAATTCTTCTCATATCCCTATTATTGATGAACAAGAAAAATAAACCATTGATAACTCCCTTACATGCGATGAAGTCATCTTAGAAGAAACAACCCTTGAATGTCAAGAACATTTGGTTTGTAGTTCTCCTCAAAACTCTCCTACTAGGGAAGACATAATGGTGGAAGAAAATGAGAACATTGACAACATTAATTCCTTAGATGAAGATGGTGAAGTGACATTAGACTCCTCTTCACTAAGAGATCATGAAAATAACGATAAGCCTTTTGAGGTTATGCACATAAGATACCCCTTGGAGTACTCTCTCGAGCCTAAACTTATCATGTATTCACCCTATCACAAAACACAAGTTCAAAACAAAATTTTCCTTGTTCTCGAACCACCTAAAAATAATGTTTCATATTAACTAAGTTACAATACCGTTCCTCATACATACAACACTAGGAACAATCCACAACCAAGAAAAACACCTTCAACATCCCTACCATTAACTAATCCTATCTTGCCTAGTGCCACTCGTTTTCCTTCAGAAAGTAGAAAGGAGTATGATCTTGTTGAACAAATTAAGAATACTCCCGTAATGATACCCCTCTAGCTACTGATTCAGAATTCACCTAGCTATCACACTATGCTTCAAACTTCCTTACAACGAGTTCCCATCCCTTCTAATGCGTAACCAAATTACATGGCAACAACGATTCAAGAAATAAATGCTGAAATTTTTTTCCACCAAAGTGAGCTCCCTCCTTTGGAAGTGCAAAAACAATGTGGTTCTTTCATGATTATAGCTCAATACAATACAATAGGGATAAATCGAACCCTTGTTGATAATGGCTTAGCCTTAAATGTTTGTAGTGTAAAACTTTTGAATAAGCTTTGTGTCGATAAATCAAAAATCCAACCTGCCTCTTTGTCTATTAAGAGCTTTGATATCATGTGAAAAAAATTGCTTGGTGTAATCACTTTACCTATTAAAGTCGAAAATGCCACATTACAAACCCCGATCCATGTTACACCTAATGATCTTTCATATAATATTTTTTTAGGTAGATCGTGGATTCATGCAATAAATGGGGTGACTTCCACTCTTCATCGTAAAATGAAATACATCTACAACAAAAAAGTGCACACACTTGATGTTGATCATGAGCCTTATAGTCTCTTACAACTTGAGAAAAAAAAAATAGAATCCCTTGAAAACATTAACAAAAACTACACAAGTGGAACCCATGCAATAGAAAGACAAAGAAAAACACATTGAAGAAGTCACAAGTCTATCAGATGATGATTGGGGTTCCTTGGATTTCACACCTAGCTTTGATGGGCAACCGAAGATCATAATAAAGAAGTGTGAAAAATAAAAGTGGTACTATCACCACAAAACTCAGAAGACCCTTTGAAAGCATCCACCTCAACTACTTTAGAAGACTGTAGAAATGGAAAATTGACCAACACAGATCATCTTGATTTCTAACATCGCTTCTTCCTGAATCATACTCTCAGCTTATCATCACTTTTCATCTCTTAATTAGATAAATCATTATTTATTTAATTAGTTATTTATCCCTTGTTGATTAAATTAATCAAGCTAATTTAATTAATCCTCTATCTCTGTTCATTTAAATAATTCATTTTATTTAAAATTGAATCTCTAAAGTCCTCTTATTAAATTGAATAAATTAAACCTTATTTGATTTAATCTAACATTATCCCCTTTAGTTAAATAAATAAAAACATTTATTTAATTAAACCCCTCCTCTCAATTTGATTTAAATCAACTCATAAATTTAAGTCTAAATTGTCACATCTCCTAATTCCCCATTAAATTAATTAAAATTTGATTAATTTAATCTTAATCCATGTCACATTCTCTTGAGAATTCAACTTTAACAATAAATCACTTACTTTGATTTATTAAATTGCCTATTTTCTCTCAACATGGAATAAAGGAGGAATATTCCTGCAAATTTGAATTCAAATCCAAGTGGATTTGTCCTTCCAACAAAGCATTCGCTCCTCTTAAATGTCCTTGTGCATTGAGCCAAGTGGCATTAACTTCATTTTTTTTCCCTCTCACATGTCATTTCACTATTTTGAAACTCAACCTAATATCATTTATTGGCACTTAGATCAAAATATGCACAACCTTCAACCATTCACATCTTGACAAGTGGCACTTGGCCATTGGATATTGAATGATCCCACATTTCTCAATTTCACTCTCTTTTCCAATTTGGAAATCTATAAATAAGAGACTCTTCCTCTCATTCAATCATCCACAATTTGAGTAAACTTATTATACTCAATTTCATCTTCAAGCATAGCCATTTTCATCTCTCTTTATCAAGTTCTTAGCCAGGTTATGCAAGAATTCAACCAAAGTGGATCAATCATCATAAAGCTTACAAAGGAGTTGGGAAAGGGCCAATTTCTACACATAATTGGCACCAATTCGCCCATCGGATCAAGAGTTTGCATTGCTTAATTAGGATTTCATTTATCTTTTATGTTTGTTCTTCATTTTTCCTATTATTGAGCATTGTAGATGGATTTCATGGGGAATCCTTATTTTATCTTGCATATGAGCTTACTAATGTGTTTACTTCTTGTATTTGTGAACGTATACGATTGGAGTTCAAATTTTGGCCCTAGAGGGAGGGGTGAGTTGGAGAAATTCATCACGTTTTTCAAAAATTCCATTGTTTTTTGACATTTTTGTGCCTACAGGAAATTGCACCGCTCACAATCCCGCATACCATATTGCACTGCTGTCAGACAAGCGGTGCTATATTGCACCACACAAAACTCCAAACTCCACCACATCTGTCTTCCCACCCAAAAATTTCAAAATTTTAAACTACATCGCCGATCTCCAAACTCCAAACTACGTCATAGGATAAAAATAGCGCCGCATTTTCGCTCTCAGTCACATGCGATGCTATATTGTGTCGCTATATTTCTGAACTCCACCGCATTTACTAATTGCACTGTTGGGTGACAGTAAAAAGTTCAAATTTTATTTTTTTTAACATATGCCATTTTGTTTTCAGCTTTTTGAGTCATTAACCTATTTTTTTTCTCTGTATTTTATGGTTTTAATCATTTTGTAGGTTAGGGAAAGGAGGAAAGAAAAATGGAGGGTTACATAAGGACATTATTCTTGTCTTATACTAAGTGTTTTTGAACACTTTAGTGTTATTTAACACTCTTAGAGAGGTTTCAATATCTCTTGAGAAATTTTTCATCTTTCATGCTCTAGGGAACACTAAATTTCATTTTGGGCACTAAAAAGAACAATAGAAATTTTCTTTCAAAGTTTGCAAAAAAAAGGCTTAAAAATAATTTTAGGAAAAACTTACTAGAGTTGGTTTTCGGATTTAATAAATTGAACAAGGAAAATCCCACATTTGATTTGGTGCTATAAACAAAACTTACTTTTGCTTGGTGGACTAAAAATGAACAAGTGTTGTTTTTGTTTTGTAATTATTTACTCAAAGTAATACCATCAAAAGGATGTATGTGCTTCTCTCACGCCTCACGACAATCTGGAGAATCAAAAGGAATTTTGGTGATCTTAAGTTGAGTAAAACAATTACCTCCACATTTAATTTTGGGTTTAAATTTGAACAAAACATCTTGCGAGTGTGAGTAAGCATATTGCGTGTGTTCACCATTTGTTTCTAAACAAAGTTTGATCGAACTATGAATATGATTGCCTACTTTTGTTTATCTTAGTGGGCCTGCCTTGTGGGAAAAAGTACTCATTCAAGGGAATGACCCAATTGGTAACACACTAAGGAAAAGTGTATATCTAGCCGGGATATAAAAGTGGGTACTCAAACAAAAGCCAGTATCACGTGGTTGGCTTCGACAAGAAGGGAAAAAATGGTCTCTCGCCACATGGGTCAACTTCTATGAATGGAAAGTCCGAATTAAAACCCTTGTTTAGCAAACGCCAAATCCTTAACTATTTCGTTGGTGCAAAATGTCATGTCCTTTGAAGACGCCCCATGTATACATGCGATTTTATTGTAGAGATAAAAAGTATGCCATGGGAGATTCATGGGAGCCTGTGTGGTCAAGCATCTAATCATCTACACTAGATATGCGCAAGTGGATTTATCCAAGTGGAACCCAACAAAATATTGTCTCTTCCTCCTAGGGTTGTACATGTGCTTGGAATCAAAAAATACATTGCTTGGTCCTCAAAACATTTGAAAACAAACATTCACAAAGAGCTTCAAAATAAAAAACCCTTTGGAGGAAACAAATATCCTTTAATGAATCTAAGTGCACTTGCTTGCCCTAGGGATTATATCCTTAGAGGTTTATAAGTGCCTGGGTTTAATCATCATTTTTTTTACTAAAGTCAACATAGGAAACTATGCTCTTGAAACCTTGATTTTCACATAATGGACCTTGTGGAATGAAAAGGAATTAAGGTATAGACATTTAGTTTGAAATCATAATCAAGAAAAAAAATCTGATAAAAGGAACTCATTAAACAAAGATAAGGACAATTAAACCTCACACATGTGTTCTCTCAAATGATTTCTTGTAAAATCAAAATCCAAAAAACCAAAGTTCAAGAAGCTTAGTCCAAAGGCTCATGAAGAGCGTCTTGAAATGATTCTTGAAGTTAGAGAAAGATTGGTATATAATTTCTACAAGAAGGCCTCAAAGAACAACCCAAGTTTGTATGAGTTCTATTATGAACAAAATCCAACTCTTTTTCAAAGGTTTGCTTTTCTCACTTAGAAGTATGGCATGTTCTTCAATACCGAGGTCTTATAAGAAAGAGTCTTGTCTAGGTCAAGTTTAGGATCAAAATAAATCACTCTCATCCATCTCTCAATCATCAAAATCAAATTCCATTTCACCAACAAACTCTTGAAAGATTTGAAACATCATTTATGCTAAAATTATAGGCAAAATCATCATCACTTCGTTTGACTTAATACACCTAGTCAAATCAAAAACCCTCTTGAGAAAATTTACCTCTAGGATAACACAACTTCTTAAGGTTTACAAGTTCAAAATCACCTTGTTTGACTTAATACACCTAGTCAAATCAGCAACCCTCTTGAGCAGATTTACCCCTAGGATAACACAACTTCCTAAGGTTTACAAGTTCAAAATCACTTCATTTGGCTTAACACATTTAGTCAAATCACCCTCTCAAACAAGTTTTCTCTAGGATAACACAACTTCCTAGGGTCTACAAGTTCATCATTATCTTGTTTGGCTTAACACACCTATTCAAACTATCAAAATCAAATCAATTCAAGCCCTAAAAATTTTAGCATCTCCTCCCCCCAAGGTTCTTCAAGAGTTTCACTCACCCGCATCATCCATCTTTCATCCCCATCATCACTTTTGATCCTTATACTTTCCTAGTTCTTCTCTTTTGTGCCTAAATATCAAGATCAAATGATCTATTTTATGGTTTAAATGAGATCCCAATACAATAAGAACATGGAAATCACTAAAGAAACATCAACTTCAAGTGACCTAAGTCAAATGGCCCCCGAGAAGAATCTAGTGGAATCAAGCAACCCTCCAAACAACTCCTCTCTACCATCACAAAACCCTCTAAAGGAGGGTCATATAGAGGAAATCACCAACGATGACTTGGGAATGATGCAAGAGGAAATAACTAAAATGGTTCAAAATCCCGAGAATCATAGAATCGTCAATGCCATGTTGAAACTTAATCCCTCTCTATATATACATGTGTTAAAAGGGGCCAAATCCATTTTTATGTTAACATGAGTACCACTATGGAAAGGCCTCTTGCGAGCATACCTCCAATATCACTCCCAAACATCACTCAAGATACTCCCCAAGTGATATCAACAATCGCTTCAACCCCACCAGTTGTTAACAAGGGAAGCACCATGTTTCGCGAATTACAAAAGCATCACCTTGTAAACAAGAGAGAGATAAACATCAACACCACACCGGATAACTCTGTCCCAGTAAATTCATTACACCTATATGTTCCACTTACTTTGCATAATCATGCAGACTCATCCTCATTTCATGCAACGCTAATCTATCCGTTGAATGTACAAACTTCTCTCCCCATGATTTCACAAGGAGAGAGTGGGTTATTTGGGATAGAGGGAGTCATTGATCCTTCTTCATCATCACTTTTCCAAGGGAACACACCACCATTACCTCCATTACCGTTCACATCCGTATCACCTCTTGGGTTGGGTCTTCCCTCCCTACCCATCACCAATTTTTCAAACCAAAGCAATTAGAGCATCACATCAAACACTCTCATTTTTCCATCTAAGCTACCCCAATATTCAACACATCCATCATTCCCCAAATCTCTCAAAACATGGTTTCCCATGGACCAAGTATCTCGAACACGCCATTCACAACTCAAATCTCAATCACCAACACAACCGTTCTGATCATCACAACAGTTAACACCATTCCCAGTCCACCGCCGATTCCACCAAAAGTCAACATGACTAACTCATTCATCACCATGATTCATGCAGTTTAAAAAGCCACTCACCAAAGGGTACTTCAACAAAATCAACAAGTTGCATAGCTGGCTGCTCATCAAGCACAAACACAATTAGCTACTCAACAAGCCGCACAAGCTACACAAGCTGCACAAGCCACACAAGCCGCACAAGTAGCACAAGTAGCCCAAAAATCATAGGCTCAGGCTTAAGCCCAGCAACAGGCTCAACAAGCGCAAGCAAAGTACCATGCACAGCTACAAGCAATCCACCAAAAAGCATACCAACAAGCCTTGCAAGACTTTCAAGCACATCAACAAGCTAAACGACAAGATTTTTTGGCACAACAATACCTAAACCAACAAAAAGATTTGTTGGCGCAACAATAGCTAGACCAACAACAAGCTTTGTTGGTGCAACAATAGCTAGACCAACAATAAGATTTTTTGGTGCAACAACAACTAGACCAACAACAAGCTTTGTGGGAACAACACAAACATGACCAACAACAAGCTTTGTTTGAACAATAGCAACAAGACCAATAACAAGCATTGTTGGAACAAATGCAAGCATATCAGCAAGCCTCAAAAGAACAACAGAGTTTCTAGTAAACCCCCATCAATACCCCACCTATCAATCAAACATCGCGAATTCCTCAAAACGCATTCATCCCACCTCTTGATCTACAAAATGATGTTGTAGCACAGATCAAAATACTATTGCAGCAATTGATGGACCTTCCATCAGGAAAAACAACCAAAAATTTGGGCAATTTGTGCCCCTATCCTTTACATAGAAGTCTTACAATGGTACCATTCCCAAAGGGATTTGAAATCCCCAAATTTGATAAATATAGTGGGACGAGAAACCCTGAAAATCATGTTAGGGAGTTTCAAGTGCATTGCATGGAAGTTGCATATGATGACACGTATCTAATGTGACTATTCCCTCGAAGTCTGAGTGGTCCTGCAATGGAATGGTTCTCTCACCTACCCACATGCATCAAAACATTCTAGGAAATGGTGGACGCATTCCTCAAAAACTATGCATTCAACATGGGAACGGATGTTAGTCTGGAAGAACTATAAGCACTAAAACAAAGAAAAGGAGATTTATTCACCTCCTTCTTGCAGAGATGGTGATCCAAAGCCAATCAGAGCAAATGGACCATGTCGAAAGAACAAAAATTTTGCACAATCATAGCCAAACTAGACGAAAACTTGGCATTCTATTTAAAAATGCAATGCATTACAACATATGATCAATTGATCCCGAAAGCGCTCAATATCGAAAGAGCCCTTACTATGCAAGGGGGTGCATCTTCATTTCCTGAACAATAGGATAACCACCCATCCACCAATTATAACAATAAACCTCGCACACGATCAAGGAACAAAAATGTCACAAATGACGGAGTGGTCAATGCTAAGGTTGTCATCAGTGCTCGCAAGAAAAATATTCAAACTCATCATCAACTACAGAATCACAACCACAACAATGTGCAAACCAATACGGTAGCACAAAAACAACCACCTTCGAACAACCAAATCAATAATCTGAACAATCAGGAATGATCACCTCCTCGAAACAAGTATCCTCCTAAGGGGAAGTTCATGGCCCTTGGGGAGCCAATTGAATCTATAATGAAGAAACTGATTAAAGAGAACATTATCAAAATTTCCAATTTAGAACAATATGAAGAACCCATGACAAAATCACCATGGTACAATGAAAATCTCCTTGGTGATTTTTATAAAATCAAAGGGCATACAACCGCTAATTGCATGAGATTGAAAAACATCATCCAAGATCTCATTGAGGATAAAATCATAAATTTTGAGCAACCTATGGAAATCAAGATCTCAAAATATACACGAATTTGATGCCCAATCACAATCAGGGAAATAATCAAGGAAATAACACAGGAAACAAAAGTATGCTAGTGCAAACCTTGTATATGAAGGTGTCCTTGCATGCATAGATGAAATAGTCACTGTCATTAGCATCAAAGGAGCCAACGCTGATTTTGGAGCTACCACACATGGAAGAAAGGTTATTATTGCAGGAGAATCAAAACCATCTAAGACCCCCATATCAAATACGAAATTCATTCCCTATGATTATAATGTCATTGACTAGCTAAAAAGAACCCCCACTCAGATCTCCATCATGGAGTTACTATAAATTTCTTCTACCCATAGGAAAATCCTTGATGAAGCATTAGCTATGTCCACTATCTTTGCTAACCTTGATACAAAACAATTTCAAGCCATGGTCGGTAACATTGTCACACAAAATCTCCTCACTTTCTTCGACCAAGATTTCCCTACCCAACCATCTCACAATAGTGCACTTCACCTTCAAGTCTTGGTTCATAAGAAAAAGGTCAAAAGGGTCTTGGTGGATGGAGGTGTGAGCCTCAATACTTGCTCGCTTAAACTTATAAAGAACTTGGGAATCTCAGAAGACTCCATCAAAAAAACACAAAGGCATTACCATCAGAGTATATGATGATCAGGAAAGAATGTCTCAAGGCACTATCAAGATCCCAATCCAAGTAGGGCTAGCTACTATAGAAACCACATGTCAGGTCCTTGACAATGATTTTCCCTACATGATCCTCCTAGGATGCCCATGGATCAATGGAATGAAGGTGAACGCCTCAACATTTCATCAATGTGTAAACTTTTCATACCGGGATGAGGAGGTCAGAATACATGGTGATTTGGAGTCATTGTCCTATTCCAAAAACTTGGAAGCCAAGTTTTACAAAGTTCCCCAAGTACCAAAGAACAATGAAGGCCCCTCCACTCCCTATGTGGATCCATCTAACCTTGCCTCCACTTCTACGATAGGGACACCTTCCATCCCTAATATATTCAACATCAAGCTCATGATCCAAGATAATGGGTGTGGAGATTACAGAATGAGAAAAAAATCTTTTGTTGTAGGAGAGTTACCTCAATCAGTTGAAACACCTGCCTAAAGTTTTAGGGCAGACCCTTCTAGATTTTTTTGTTGGGGGGATCTAAGTTAGGAAAATGTGGATGAAAGAGACATTTCAAGCACACTATACCAAGATAAAATTCCCACACCCACCCTACCAATAGGCGAAGCTAGTAGAGGATTGCAAATGATGCTTGGTATGGGCTACAACAGAAATGAAAGCCTTGGAAGGAACAGTGATGGACGACTAGAGCCTATCATTGTAGAAATATGAATGAGAAATATTGGCCTTGGATGTACCACTCCGAGTATAACTATACGTGGCAGAGGTACCCCTAGTAGAATAGTTATGTCTCCTCCTCAGTTATTGAAAACCGCCCTTCAACTACCTGTATCAACAGGTCTGCCCCTAGATAATTTCACCTTCAACATAACCGAGGTTTGTAGTAGTAGTGATGACGAGGATATCATAGCAGGACTTCCCATGCTACTTGAAGACTCTTCCTTACTCATGATTAGTACATAATCTTTCAAGTCAGATCACTAGCCCCACAAGATAAACCTAGTTTACCCTCAACTCATCAATTATGACCAATGAGGACCACCAATTCTAGACACATTCAAAAATAATGAGGCTCTCTCAGAATTCATGGGACTACGGGATACAGTACCATACAAAGATCATAAAGTTGGATTCAACATCACACTAGACACACAGGCTTATTATGGCAAGACGGTTGAGTCCTTCAGTCACAAAAGCAAAAGAATGAGAATAAGCTCAGGGTCATTGAGTGAAAACTACACCATGGCGCTCTTTAACCATAGAATAGTAAAAATAAAGAACGCATCCAATGGTGAAAACCTCTCTGAGGCACCGGAGGATGAAGGATTCAATCTCCCCCTACTGCACTTCATCAAGAGAAATCAATAGTCCTAGTAGAATGGTGTAATCCTATCAATCTAGGAACAAAAGCAACACCACACATCACCTTCTATGCTGAATCTCTCCTCACAAAAGAACAAGAACTCTTAGTGGCATTCCTAAGAGAAAGAAAGGTTAACTTTGCATGGACCTATGCCAACATGCCAGGTCTCGATCTGGAAGTTGTGGTTCATCATTTAATTGTTTACCCAGGAGCAAAGCCAGTAAGAAAAAAATTAAGAAAGATGCACCCTCAGATAGCCTTGCTAGTCATGGTGGAATTACAAAAAATCCTGGATGTTGGTTTCATACACCCAATTGATTATCCAGAATGGGTTTCCAATCTTGCGCCAGTTTCAAAGCCAAATGGGGGCATCTATATTTGCACTGATTTTAGAAACCTAAACAAAGTGTGTCCTAAGGATGAATTTCCACTAACTGACATTAATATGCTATCACTAATCGATGGCTTCTTAGGGTACAACTAGATTATGATAGCAAAGGAAGACTACCATAAGACAACGATTACTTGTCCATGGGGCACCTACTATTGGAACATGATGCCATTTGGGATAAAGAATGTGGGAGAGACATATCAAAGGGCCATGACACTAATTTTTCATGAAATGATTCAAAAAATTGTGGAATATTATGTGGATGATATATTGGCCAAGTCAAGGAAAAGACAGGATCATATAGTAGCTCTAAGTGCTATCTTTGACATATTGGAGAAATACAAGGTTAGACTTTACCCCAAGAAATGTGTTTTTGGTGTGCAATCAAGAAAACTCCTGGGATATATAGTATCAATGAGAGAAATATAAGAGGATCCCACCAAGTTCAAGGAGATCCTCGACATGGAAGCACCCAGGACACTAAAAAAACTCAGAGGACCTTAGCGAAGGCTCCAATCCATCCGTAGATTCAAAGCAAAGTTGGTAGATAAACAGATCCCATATTCTCATCTACTCCACAAGGGAGTAGCATACAAGTGGGACAACAAGTGTGATCAGGCATTTAGTAAAGTCAAAGAATATTTACTCATGCCACCAGTGTTAATGCCACCTACTCTAGGAAAATCATTGATCTTGTACATTTCAACAACCATGGCAGATCTCGGTGCTTTACTAGCTCAACATGATGAAAATGGGAGAGATAGAGCAATATACTACATCAATAGGACAATGGTAGGGCATGAGCTCAATTACACAACAATAAAAAAATCTTGCCTGGTAGTTGTGTTTGCAGCCCAAAAATTCAGACACTACATGCTGGCTCATCAAATCAAGTTGATTGCAAAGATAGATCCACTAAAGTATTTTCTCTCTAAGGCCACTCTCACAGGATGACCAACCAAGTGGGTCATGATATTGAAAGAACATGATAGTGAATATGTAGAGTGCAAGGCTATCAAGAGGCAGGTGATTGCAAACCAACTGGAAGAGGCTCCAATCTATTCAGACAATCCACTCATCAAAGTTTCTAGACAAATCCATCTTTAATCTGAGCATAGCCAATCACTAGAAACTCTACTTCGATGGATCATATACACATCATGGATCAGAAACTGGTGTATTCTTCATCACCCCACAAGGGGATTGTATACCTAGATCCTACAAATTGGCATTCCCCTACACTAACAACATTGCAAAGTATGAGGCTTTAACCATACGTCTCAAGATTGTGGCATAGTGGCAGGTCATGGCACTAAAGGTTTATGGGGATTTGTAGGTTATTATCAACCAAGTCAATGGCGAATACCAAACTAAGGATGATAAGCTGACACCATACAAGAAGTTAGTAGAGAGCCTCAAAGATTCATTCATCAATATCACCTTTGAGAAGATACCAAGGGCTAACAACATAGCAACTGACACCATAGCAATAATTGGATCCTTACTGGATATCCCTCACAATATCCCAAAACATAAATTCTTGGTAGAGAAGCTTCTTGTACCAGCATTTGAGGTACTAGAGTCATAATATGTGTACAAAATCCTTGGTCTTGGTGATCCCTGGTATCACAAAATCTACACCTACTTGAGAATAGGAGTTCTCCTAGCTGACATAACCCCAAACCTTAAATGAGCCTTTGTCAAAAGTTCCTTACATTTTGTCATCCTAGGAGAAACTCTCTATTGTAGGAGAATTGAAGGAACCCTATTGTGTTGCTTAAATCCAGAGGAAGCCATGAATGATCTAAGTAAGGTTCACAATGGCACTTGTGGTTCACACTCAAGTTGTATGACCTTGGCTAAGAAGTTGCTGAGAACCAGGTACTACTGACCAACAATGGAAAAAGAGGTACATGAATTTTTCAGAAATTTTTTATAGTGCCACCCCATTCTCTTTGGTCTACGGATTAGAAGCCATCCTCCCAATCGAGATCGAGCTCCCATCATTAAGGATATCACTACAAAACCTCATTACAGATGAAGAATATTCGGTTTCAAGGTTAAATGAGCTGGAGTTATTAGATGAATGGCACATGGATGCCCTCAACCATCTACAAGTCTATCAGAACCGCCTAAAGCACAGCTACAACAAAAAGATCAAGATATGCACCTTCCAAGTCAATGAACTTGTGTTAAAAGAAAATTAGAAGAATGTGACAAATCCAGAGAGCAAAGGTAAATTTGAGCCCAACTGGCTGGGACCTTTCATCATCACAATTGTTACAGTAATAAGTTATTATACTTAATTAATTAAGTCACATATTCCTTTAGTTGCTTAAGCTAAACTTAGGTACATTAATAATTGATTAATTATTAAGTGTGCACACTAGGGTTTCATTTAGGGTTTCCCTTTTAGGGTTTCTTGATCTCCTTCAAAAGGATTGATCTCTTTGTAATAATTGATTCTCAATAATTCATTTTCTCTAAGGGTTTACAGAATATCTCTTGTTGGTTGTTCTAAATATCTATTGCATGTGATAGGTGATTGCATACAGGTGATTCTTGGGGACTATGAGGTTGAGATTTATCAACTTCTACATGGTATCAGAGCTCCAAACCTGCAGCTGCCTATTCGTGTGATATGAAGATATGGCCTTTCAGTGAGTTTCAAGTGCAAGGGTTTCCACAGGAATCATTTTTGCAAGATCTGGGGGTAGCCAATTTTTTGGGACACTTTGGGATCAAACGGACATTGCCATCGTGTTTGCAGCACCCCAAAACCTTAGAAACACCTATCAAATCATCCATTTTGGAGCAATTGGTTTCTAAGGCAAAAAAAAATTTGTGAGGCAAGTCGTACGGCCTCCCCGACACGCATATGAGGCATGAAAATTAAAAAAATTAAAAAAACAATTTTCTTGGGTTCCATGCCACTGCCTCCAATTGTAAAGGTTCCACCGCCGAGTGGCCACCAGGCAGCCACCGCTCCAGTACCGCCACCGATGGTTGCACCATGCAGCGCTGCCGTCTCCACCCAACCCTGTCGGGCCCCTCAGCAACTCCGCCCCGGTCATATGGATGACCTAGGGCTCTCCGCTAGCCACTGAGGGCTTCCTCTCTGCAACAGCCGATCCTTTGAAGGACCTGGGCTTCGCCCCAGCCCCCTACCCAATGCCTTTGGTCACATGGGTGACCAAGGGCCCAATTTTTCTTTTTGCAGGGGGGCTGATTTTTTGTGGCGAATGCCAAATGGCCATCAATTTTTTTGCAGTGAAGTGATAATGTCAATGGCCGTATGGCCTCTTTGCCCCTTCCTAGCCCTGATTTGCCTAAAAGAGCAGTTTTTTTTCTTTTTGGCATAACTTGGACATACGGTATCAAAAATTGGGCAAACGAGATATCGCCTGAAAGCTGGTTCTGAGCACTTTCCTGCGATGCAGTTTAGATAATTATTTTATGCTTCCGAGCTGATAACGTTTTGCCACAGTCTCCAATTTTTGCTATCTTTACGGCGTTGGAAAGGTATTGAGGAGCTCTATGTTGTTGTCCATGCACTTTTTTTTGTATCTGTTCTAGGTTTATCATTAATCCTAATTTGGCCCAATGGGTGTTTTGGAGATTACTTGGATGTTTTGGCAGTTGGGAGAGTGCACCTTGCATCTTTGCACTTCATTTCAATATCACATTCATTCAATAATGGACTGTTGCTTCATAGATTCCAGGGTTGTTCCCGTTTGGAGTTTTTCGAGTGTTCCGTGGCATCAGGTCTGTTGTTGCATCATTATGATTTTGATATGGTTTCTTATAGACATAAGTATCTTTCCTTGCTTGCCAAATTACGGTTCCAGTGTTACTCTACAGTGCTCTTCTAGTGCTTCTTTGCAGTATGTCATCTTATTGTAGGGGGGTTTTTCCCACTGGGTTTTCCTTCTCTCTCATTCTTGCATTTGTAAATGGGTACTTGATCAGGCCTAGTTGTCGGGACCCATCCTTGCTTGCATGCATCTTCTTCTAGTGTTTTAGCTTCTTCCTAAGTTCATCTTAAGGGGGGGTGTTAGAGTAATAAGTTATTATACTTAATTAATTATATCATATTGGTTAATTAATTAAGTCACTTATTCCTTTAATTGCTTAAGCTAAACTTAGGTACATTAATAATTGATTAATTATTAAGTGTGCACACTAGGGTTTCATTTAGTGTTTCCCTTTTAGGGTTTCTTGATCTCTTTCATAAGGATTGATCTCTTTTTAATAATTGATTCTCAATAATACATTTTCTCTAAGGGTTTACAGAACATCTCTTGTTGGTTGTTCTGAATATCTATTGCATGTGATAGGTGATTGAATGCAGGTGATTCTTGGGGACTGTGAGGTTGAGAAAATTAGAAGAATGTGTCAAATTCAGAGAGCAAAGGTAAATTTGAGCCCAACTGGTTGGGACCTTTCATCATCACAACAAGCTATAAATCAAGGGCATATCAGTTTTCAACACCAGAAGGCGAGCCCCTACAAGAGCCCCTGAACAACTCCCATCTCAAAAAGTTTTATGCCTAAACACTTGCAAGGTATAAAACCAAAAACAACAAAAAAATCAAAAAATGTCTTGAAAAAATTGTCACCCTGATGAAAACGTAGTAAATAGGCATTTTGGTGACAACAAAAAAATACAAAAATACAAAAATCCAAAAAAAATAGAAAAAGGATTGAAAATAGTAAAGAAAAAAATCATCCTCTAATGAAAACCACTTTGATGGCACTTTAGAAAAGTACCTTGGTGGAAACCTGGAAAACAGGTGCCTAGCATAAATAAGGAACTCTCCATCGACTAGGATCCTCACGGCCTTTTCTACGTACTCACTTATCCATTACATTAAATCTATATTTCCATCATCCATTCGCAACCGTACCATAGCTTGATCTTGTGCTTGTATCATGTTCCACCATAGTACTACTTGGCATATTCCCAAGGTTAGTTTGTCTTGCCTATATCAAAGTAGTCTATCACATCACGTTGGGGGCATGTTCCTATACCTGCATTAGATCGGATTTATGTATATTCTTGTGATCTTCCTTAAACATCAAAAAATCCAAAAACATCATATAATCATTCAAAAATCCAAAACATGTCAAAAATCTAAAAAATCAAAAGTGACATCTTTAGTCAAAACTACGTCATCTTTGAGCTTGAATGTAGCCAAGGTTGATCTTTGATCATCCCATGAGACACCCTAGGTCAGTCCTTTAGGTGTCTATCACAATCTAGCAATCCGTTTGCCCATCTTTCTCATCATTGAGTCAAGTCTGTCATTAGTCGAACTACGTGGTCTTTGTGTATATAAAATAGGCAAAGCTAATCTATGGATCAGCTCCCAAGACCCCTAGGATAGGTCTTTAAGTTAGTCTCTTGTTCATAAAATCTCAAAAATCCAAAAAATCAAAACATTTGAAAAAACCCAAAATGGTGCATCCATCTCATCTTGCTTTCACCCGGGATTGTCTCATTCCTAATAAATTAGTCATTGCCTTCATCCTTTGGTGGGTCAGTCGGAAGCAAGTCTAGCAGGTTCCAAAGTGAACACCCTAATTGTCAAAGTCTCAAGCCTAGGTCAGTTAGCAAGCAAGTTGATCAACTCAAAGTATCAATAGCTTATCACCCAATCAGTCTCATCAAAACCCTGATCACAACATGTCCTAGAATGCATCCTTTCTACACTGGATGTCAGCATCAAGTATCACCTTAGTTTATCCTTGGCTAGTGGTACGAATAACATTAGCTTGTTTGTTTACTTTATCTGGTCTTTTTTACTTATCTTATTTTGTGTTCATTCCAAGGACCTCTCGACGATGCCTAAATAAAACAGGTTTAGAGAGAAAGGACTAGGGCAATGTTCATTATCTTTTTTATCTATTGTGCTTGTGGGATACTCTTGTAAAATATTTTTGTCATGCGTGCTTTGTTTGGTTTGTAGGAAGGGTGTTTTAGATATCTTGTTGACCACACAGGAAGGCTTGCTTTTCTATGTTTTGATCTGAGATGTTTAGAATATCTAAACTACATCGTGAATAAGGTTTCGTATGCTAAGTGTGAACAATAATACTCCTATTTGATTCTCGAGTCAAAGTCCATCACACTAGGTACAATTCCATCCTTGTTCTTTATAATTTGACGCATCGTACCTACATGTGTTATCAAACATAAAGTAATTGGCCCTTTGAAAATTTTGACTCCTGGTAAGAAAATCAGCATCATCTTAATGATTTGTTGGATCTCTTTCTTCTATCTTCTTTCCACACTAGCATGGTACCATGACAGTTAATTAGAACATCACTAATCCATCCACCCTGCATCCATAAAATCATCAGCATAATTTCATATCATATCATATAGATCATACCACATCATATCATCTCGCATTACCATCATCTCAAGTTATGAGGAATAATATAGATTTTTTATTCTAAGAATCTTAAGAAATCATTGCATTACATGCATACATTACATGAATCATTAAGAACATAATAGAAATCATTAGAATACATTATCATTACATAATCATTTGCATATCATTTGAATCATAATCATTAGCATGCATTGCATCCATACGATTGTCATCAAAATGCATAGAAAAGTACAAAAATAAATGCATCCATAATCATCATGTAGAAAACATACATCATATTGCATAAGCATAGAACATTTCATAAACATCTCATTACACATAGGAAATAAAAATGCATCTGCATATCATACATTGCAAGGCATCTCATAAGCAGAACCATATCATATATATATCATCAAAGTGTACAAATGTCATGGAACAAAATCAGATCAAGTGTACATCAAAATACATAATACAATAGGGGTAATAATCAGAGCCCATGAATCAAAAATGGAAACTACCTATGATAAAAGGGCTAGCCCTGCTGGCTATGCCCCTTACCCTTTTTCCTATCACCATGATCCTATGGTGGCCTCATCCCTATCTACTGAGAGTAGTCTGGAACTTGGCTTGCTGCTAGCACCGCTTGTGTGTAATATTGTTGATAATACTCGACCTCTCTAAATGCCTCTCAGTAGGCCTATAAAGAAATTGATCGGCCCTAGGATGATGAGGCTAGGTTCTCTAGCTGCCTCCATCAACCAACCAGCTAATCCCTATTGGATTGATCTTGGTCCCTCTCAGCAGTAACTATCAAAATCTGTTGCCAAACCTGGTCTCTCTCCGCTGTCAATATCTGAATGTGACCCTGCAAATGCTAGATCAGTGCATCTCTGTGATCTGGTTGCCTTGGTGGCTATTGCTGAAGGACCACTTTGTCCCTGTCACTAGGTTGGTCATCATGTATCCCTACCCATGGCGGTGCCTAGTCTCGTAGTGGTGTCTGGTCATGCGGTGGTGTCAAAGCCCATGGTGGTGCTTGGTCTCGTGGTGGTATCAGATGTGGAGGAGGGCCACCTCCTCCCCTTTCCCCATCACCATCTCTTTCATCGTCACCTCTGCCTCCCTGACCCCTGCCCCTACCAGCTGACCTACCTCTGGGTCTCCGCCGTGGGAGTGCCACACTTGGAACTATCAATCTCAGAGGAGGCATAAACCAAGCTCTGTATGCCTAGGTCACTCCTACATCTACCAACCCCTAATCATATGTTCACGGTCTAGCAACTAGCTATCTAAATGAGGCTACTACCTCCGGTGTTGGGATGGGTTGGCCCCATGCTGTCTCTCATGATGAACGGGTGAAGATTGCCACATACTGATCATCTGACCTGTCTTGAATCTCTCCAAACTGTTAGGCCACCCTATGTATAAGGTAGCGCTCTATCATAGTATGCTCTTGGCCCTGGATCCATCTGTCTTGTTGAGCGAAAAAAAACTATTGTGCATCATCATACCATGGGCCTATGCCCATCCAAGGCCTCCAAATGAACTCCCTCATCTCATCAAGGGATCATCGCCAACGTGCAATGCCACCTATGTCAATGTGGGTAAAGCAGATATGTGCCCCGCCATATTGCCAAACAAAGGGGTAATCAATATCTAGCACAATTGGTGTGACATCTAGATGGAGCACTGTAATCCGCTCCCATGCCCAGATGTGTAACAAAGTAACTCTGGCCCTGAGGGACGTGCTATCAAGATATGCAAACTCATGCAAATATCTGTATAAAGAGGCCAACATCACTAGCCCCCAGGCAAAGCACTCCTTGCGGAGGACCATCTGCTCCCATTCCAGTCCCCAACCTAGACTGAAGTATTGGCCCTGCCGATCTGGTGCCACAAGACCTGAAATGATAGCTACAACAATCAAACTGTAGGTTCGCGCTATACCTCGGTATCTCTCCAAGTCAATCAGTCCATTAGAAAAATGGATTTCATCAACACCCATTACATCATAGAAGGCATCCCTACTAGCATTTGGATCATAAATCACTTTGGCTCCATGGATGGGTAGTCGAAGGATGTGCCAGACATCCTCGAGTGTGATGGTGGCCTCACTGGTAGGAAGATGGAAAGAGGAGGTCTCACTATGCCACCGCTCGGCCAAAGCTATCATCATCCCCAAGTGGGTCCGAACAGTAGGAACATAAGCAATGAACCAAAGGCCAAGCATACCAAGCTGCTCCTTAAGGAATATGTGCATACCCTATTGTCTCTTGAGCATCGACCATATGTGCTCCCTTGAATGAAGTATGTCAAGGTCCTCCTGCACAAGGGAAACCATCACGTCAAATCGCATAAATAAATTTGTCTCCTAAGTCAGCTTCTCGCATTTGAAACAAAAAATGCTGTGTTGTTTGCAAATGTAGCCCAGTTTAAAAAGTTCCAAATTGTGTCGTCACGATGGAGTTTTCCAAATTCTAAACTCCAAAGTGCGTCGCGCGGTCCAATTTGCGTATGCGACTGACTTTGTGCCAAAACCCTAGTTTCAAACTACGTCATGCAGTTGAATTTTAGTATACGACTGAGTTTGATAAGAAACCCTAATCTCCTAACTAGCCCACGATGGTGCTATTCTCCTATGCAGCACAGTTTGAGGCCACACAATGCCGATTGAGCATTTGTAACGGCGCTATATAGCGCTGCTTGACCTAAGGTTGACCTAAGCCCTATTAAATGCATGTAAAATGATAAAATCAAAAGTCGGGATAGGGGTACATACAACGGGTCCTACACCGACTAGCCACTAGTGCACTCGTACCCTCTCTGACACATTCCTGGAAGTTGTCGTTGCGCCATCTCAACTGGAACTTAGAGCTCAAAACTGTAGAAAATTCTAAAGGCTAAGTGTGCAAATGAACTAAACGTGGCCTCTCAAGGTCTATTTAAGCCTGTAAATTAGGGTTTTGTGACCTAATTTGACCATCCAACTAGGGTTTTGGTCCCCCGTTCCCATTATTGTCCAACCGAGGGCCATGTTGCATCTTTTTTGGTATTGTAATGTATTTTTTGACATCTTGGGGAATTTTTGGATCTGTCAAGCACCTTGTCCTCTTTTTTTGCAAGATCATCCAAAAATCAAAATTTTCATCTGATCTCTCTTGGGGGCAACATATCAACATAATACTTTTGTTGGGGCAATAGTGGGGCATTCAAAAAAATTGAGAAATTTTGAAATTCGATCACAATAGTTTATTCTTTGAACCAACGCAACAAGTGCATTGCTTCAAAAAGGGGAAAAATGCAGACATGGAAAATTGACCAACACTCTGGCTCCTAATTTCTAACATCACTTCTTCTTGAATCATACTCTCAGCTTATCATCAATTTTCATCTCTTAATTAAATAAATCATTATTTATTTAATTAGGTCTTTCTCCCTTGTTGATTAAATTAATCAAGTTAATTTAATTAATCCTCCATCTCTGTTCATTTAAATAATTTATTTTATTTAAAATTGAATGTCTAAAGTCCTCTTATTAAATTGAATAAATTAAACCTTATTTGATTTAATCTAACATTATCCCCTTTAGCTAAATAAATAAAAACATTTATTTAATTAAACCCTTCCTCTCAATTTGATTTAAATCAACTCATAAATTTAAGTCTAAATTGTCTCATCTCCTAATTCCCTATTAAATTAATTAAACTTTGATTAATTTAATCTTAATCCATGTCACATTCTCTAGAGAATGCAACTTGCACAATAAATCAATTACTTTGATTTATTAAATTGCCTATTTTCTCTCAACATGGAATAAAGGAGGAATATTCCTTCAATTATGAATTCAAATCCAAGTGGATTTGTCCTTCCAACAAAGCATTCACTCCTCTTACATGTCCTTGTGCATTGAGCCAAGTGGCATTAACTTCATTCTTTTTTCCCTCTCACATGTCGTTTCACTATTTTAAAATTCCACCTAATATCATTTATTGGCACTTTAATCAAAATGTGCACAACCTTCAACCATTCACACCTTGACAAGTGACACTTGGCCATTAGATGTTGAATGATCCCACATTACTCAATTTCACTCTCTTTTCCAATTTGTAAATCTTTAAATAAGAGACTCTTCCTCTCATTCAATCATCCACAATTTGAGTAAACTTATTATAATCAATTTCATCTTCAAGAATAGCCATTTTAATCTCTCTTTATCAAGTTCTTAGCTAGGTTATGTAGGAATTCAACCAAAGTGGATCAATCATCATCAAGCTTACATAGGAGTTGGGAAAGGGGCAATTTCTACACATAATTGGCACCAATTCCCCCATGGGATCAATAGTTTGCATTGCTTAATTAGGATTTCATTTATCTTTTATGTTTGTTCTTCATTTTTCCTATTATTGAGCATTATTAATGGATTTCATGGGGAATTATTGATTTGCACTTGCATTTGATCTAATATTGTGTTTTTTTCTCATGTTTGTGTAGGTATAGGATTGGGGTTCACAAAGACAAAGGAAATTATGCAACAAAGTTTGATGAACTTAGTTATGAGCAACCACTGAATCCAAGAGAAATGAAGAATATTTAAGGAAAAGGTTATGAGCTTATGAAACAACTAGGTTATAGTGGAAAAGGATGTGGTACTAGAGAACAAGGCATCTATGTCCCTATAGAGCCTCACATGCAAGAAAATACTAGTGGTCTTCAATATTTCCCCTCTAAAGAAATTAAAAAAAATTCACTCAATATCAACACTCTTACAAAACATTCTTCTAAGACAACTTTAACATTAGTGCAATAAATATTTTCATAATGTCAATATCATATCGCAAAGCACTAATTCATTAGATTTTACACCCAAGTGTAAAGGAGAGAACAAAATATCACAACCCAAAGAGTCTTTTGTAGGTATGACATCTAATACTAAGAAAGAGATATATTGTTCGCACAATAACAAAACATCCTCTACTTTTGATCAAGAGAGTATCTTGTTGAGACTCCTCTGAGATCGTTTGATATCCCTCCCTCCAATGACATGAAACAAATTTTACTACAGGAGTTCATTTTGCACATATCATAGAGTTCATGGTCATGCTACTAATGAATGTAAGGATTTAAGTAACAAAATTCAACATCTCAAGGAGTGTGGTGCTCTTCCTTGTATTGAAGCACCTAATTCCTCTAACTAATACTCATTTTCATCCTATTCACCTCACCCTTGTCCTACACTAAGTGAGGGCAAAGGGTTAGGTAGCCTTGTCCTCGTATGTCACTTGTCATTGTCTCTTTTGGCTAGTCAACTAACTTTCATGTACATAAAAGACAAAGCTTGGGATGTGGACGACATGCCTTAAGTTGGATCGCATGTGATGTACTAAGTTTTGGGGGAAACCCTCTTTTTCTTTTTCATTTTTGGCCACTTTAAAGAAATTTCCAATAGCAATGGTGTTAGCAACTGCTTTAAAGTGGGGGCATACATCGACACTCGTGTTTCATTGTGTGATTTTCTTTCTCCTTTTGATGCATCCTTTTTATTGGTAGTGTCATTGGGTTTGATTTCCTTTGAGAGTGTGATATTTCTTTGACTTGTCCTCTCTTGGAGACATTAGGCACAATGTTCCTTAAGAAGATACTATGCACGAACTAAGAAAAATCCCTTCAAACATCCCTCTTTCTTGTTGCATTGTATTTTCTTTATGTACCTTATTAAATTCATGGAGGTATGGCTTTGATATGGTCCCCTTGGGCTCACCTAGTGAGCAACTACATCACTAGCCCTTGTGACCATGTATTTTCTTTTGTACTTATCATGGTCATGGGGGTATGACTTTGATATGGATTCCTGGGGCTCACCTAGTGGACAACTAGCTTCACTATCCCTTGTAAGAATGTGTTTTATTTGCATAGTGGATAGCACATTCCATTTGTAAACCTTTTCGGACAAACAACCTAGACCCAGTTCACCACATTGGACGACCATTCAAAGCTTGATCCATTGCATTTTTCCTTTTTCTCTTTCCTTTTTCCTTTTTGTCTTTGATGGTGTATGTTTGCGATCTGGTTATGGCTTCATATATCATCCGCAAGCATGTTCCATTGTGCCTATGTTGGTTTTCCATAGGATCTTCATCTTGGGGGCTTGGCCACCCCCTTGGTCATTGTCATCCTATCTTACTATCATTTTTACATTTGAAAGCCTCTTGATTGTTTGGCTGGCTACTTTAGTGTGAGTTTGAAACAAGGTCATCCTCTCACTAAAGTGGGGTCTAAATTTAGTGTAGTAAAATGCATACCCTTTCATTTTCACACTTGTTTGGGCCTGCATTACTTTATTTATGCTTCTTTAAGTCTTAATTGGTCCTATTTTGCATCCACAAGTCTAATAATATATATAGTTTTATGGAGAATCCTGACAAATATCAAATGATAAATTAATTTTTATGTTTGCATGTCCTTGACTTTTTGACTAGGACTAAAATGTCACCTAGGGCATCTTTTTCCTCCATAGGTCTTGGGACCCTGATTTTGAAACCACCTAAAAAGGCCCCTTTTTGGAGTCTATGCCCCAAGTTTCAAGCCTTGGGACTAAGACACCACCTAGGGTGTCTTAGTCCTCCTTGGCTTATTTTCAAGATTCAATTTCAAATCTTGGCATGATTTGGTCTCCTTTAATTAATGATTTCATATGTCGGCTTGTTGTGGTGTAGTTTCATGATATTAAGCATAAGTATAAATACAAGGTTCCTTCACACATTTTCATCTAAGAAATTTGTGAGAGCATCTATTCTAACAAGTTTGAGTCCACAAGAGCATTCAAGAGTAGTTCATCAAGCATTTGGAGCCATCATCAAGATTCAAGCATCATATCAAGGGTTTTGTGCATCCATTCATGTTGTTGAGTAGAGATTGTGGATGTAGAATTGAAGATCTATTTACAACCATTGTTCACATCAAATCCAAGGATCCAACATCTACATTCCTTAAGGTTACTACATGGTAGATTGCATATTTTCTTCACAAGACATCATCCAAGGTGATATCATTTACATATTTCATGTTTCATGCTACATTTCATTCATCTCATCATTTGGTTTAATTACCTACAAGGGGTTTGACCAAGGCAAACCCCCATTTACTAACAATCAACATGTTTTTCCTCTCTTGTATGTTTGTGTTTGCAGATCTAGGTTGAAGACTTGAAGATCATTTGAAGTGAAAAGTTGCATAGAAAATTTATCATCTTCACGTAAACTCACTTTCAAACTAGATCTAGACGATTCAAGACCTCAAATCCGAGAAGAGGCAAGTACAAAAAATGGATCTTAGGACCACATTTAGAGATTTTAGAAATTCCAAATGGGACTAAGACAACAAAAAGGGCATATTAGTCCTCCTAAAGGTATTTTTTAGAAATTCTTCTAGATCCAGTTCCGACATCCGAAGATTTTGCATTTGCTCTAAAAAATAGCAATGGGACTAAGACAACAGTAAGGCCTTCTTTGTCCTCCATAACACTTTTTGACAACTTCTTTTCATTTTTGGAATCCTTGTCACATTTACAAACTTCCCAAGTGTGTCCCCAAAAAGTGTAGCCTTGACACTTTTCACTCATTTGGGCCCTTACCTATGGATTTTGGACCTCTTTTTACCCCTTTCCATGCCTTGTGGAAAATTTTTATAAGGTTTTCCAAGAAATTTTCACACTTTCCTAGGCTTTTAATCACTAATTCAACCCTTTCTTATGCTAAAAATGATCCCTTAATCCTCTTAAGGTATGAATTTCAGTGTGTTTTGTGAGTCAATCCTGATAAACATAATTAATCATATTTTAATTCCTGACCACCACTTGAATTTTTCCAAGTGGAATAGGTTTCCACATTGGGAAACCTAGTCCCTTTTGTCTTAAAATTCAAATTTAACTCAAAATTATTTCAGATTTTAATCTCTAAAACCCTAAGGTCGACCTATGTGGTGTTATTTCGGGGAAATTAGGGCATAACTTGTATAAATAATGGTATTTCCTCTCATTCTAACACTAATTAATCATTATTCACACCTCTTTCATTCACTATCCACTCCTCATGCATTGATCTTGTCAAGCAAGCTAGGGTTTCTACATTCTAAGTCACCAAGACATCTTATTGAAGCACTCAAGGCACTTTGTAAGCTTTGATATCATTTAAGAATAGGTTGAATACTTTTTTAGGGAATCTCCTTGTTGGTTAGACTAATAATCTACACAAGAAGACACCTACAGGCTAAGAATCAAAGTTGCAGAAAGTGAAAATTGAGACCTCCAAATTCCACTTTCAGACTTACCAAAAATCTGAAAGGGACCAGGTCACCATTAGTGGCAATCTATTCCCACCATACATGAATTTTAATGTTTTATGTAGATTTGAGTACCCTTTTGGTAAAAACGGGTCACTACAGATTTTCACAGAAATTGGACTAGGTCGCCTAGAATGGTGTAAGTGTCCCAGTCAACTTTTGTAATAGATTGTTCAAGTTTCCAAACCTCCATGACATCCCTCTTCATCCTCCATGTTCACATATTTAATTTCATAAGTTTTTGTTACAGTTTGTTTACATTTCTTAGTTGAGTGGCATATCATAGTGTGTTTTCTAGCATCTTTTACCTTCCAATAGTTTGCATTCAATAGATAGTTTATTTCATTAGTTTCCTGAATTTAGGGTATTCCACACACATCACTTTAAACCCATAACCCCCATCGAATAAACAAAAAGAACACCTTAGTGCAAAAGAGAGCCATTCTTCCAACCAAAGCTCCTAGGTGAAAAACCCTAGGAGGATATTGGGGAAACTTCTTTCCCTTAGGTGCATATTTTTGGTGGTTCATTTTGGTGAACCCAATCTTCAAATAACCTTCCTTTCTAGTTTAGATTCCTTCATTCTCCTAGGGTTGCATTGCATTGCATTTTTCATTGTTTACATTGCATTCTAAGGTCTAAAAGTTTGCATTATTGAAAGTGCATGTAGGTTGCATCTTTTGCATCTTAACTTATACAACATTTCTAAAATTTTGCATTTTCATGTTAGGTCTGCATCACCCAATATAGAAACCACATACACCCCTCAAAATCTTCTGGAAAAGCTGAAAAAAATCACCAACAAGACTAAGTCGCCACCCTGGGCGACCTAGTCCCTTTAGGCCCCTGAATCTATCCTTTATAGAGATGAAAACCCTATTTTTATGCTTTTGTTTTGTGCTAGTATCTATCTATATCAATTGGTTGTGTTTTTGTAGCATTCATTTCACTAGATTTAGCCTAAATTAGCTCATTTCATGCATTGTAAATTTTCAATTTTGCATTTCCAACATTTCATTTTGAGATCATTCCATAGTATCATCAATAATTTACCTTCTTTGAAATCTGAAAGTTACATTTCATCTTATGTCTTTACATTGCATGCATAATTTCTATTACATATAAAATATCATTCATGGTATTTGTGGATAGCATTAGACTTTTGCAATCTTCATTTTCTATATTTGTTCCTAGATCCTTTAAATCCAGTTGTTTAGAATATGAAAAAAACACTTTAACAACATCACATGCACCCACTCACGATAGAAAGCCCTTTAGTAGTGATGAATTAGACATGTTAGATGAAGTTGTTGAGGACTTCCTCTCTTATAAATCATCTACTAAATCTTTGACCGATGAGGATACAAACATTGATAATCATGATAATCATAATTGTTTTTCTCCTGATATCTCTCCCATTGGTGATGAAGGTATCTTACTGAAAAAAGACACAACCATTGAAGATCATGATGGTCTTTCTTGTTTTCCTCCTCCTTCTCCCCCTTTGCAAAACATTAAACAACAATAGCATGAAAACATCATCCCCTTACCTAGTCTCTATAATCATGACCCTCAAACTTGTTCTTCTAATATCCCTCTTCGATGCAAAGAGGATGGGTTGGTAATAGAAGATATACCTATTATAAGTCATGAACCTCTTGACCCTCCCTTCACTAATGCTCCTACCCTTTGGGACGACATATTTGAAAATCATAGTGGTCTCTCCTGATCCTTCCCCTACTTGCGATGAATTTTTTTTAGAAGAACCAATCCTTGAATGTCACACACATATGATTTTTTGTTCTCCTAAAAAATCTCCTCCTATGGAGGATATCATGATGCAAGACAAGGATAACATTGAATCTCCTACCCAAGGGGACATTAATATTATTCAACCTCAACTCATCCTCTATCCTCCTTCACCTCCATCTAAATTAGAACTTATCCTTTATGCACCTTAGAATAATGTGTTGCAGCAACCACATCATAATATATTTGCTCATACACATTACACAAGAAACAACCCAGACCCACCCCAACCACCCTCCACACCCTCACCTTTACCTAATCCTCCCATTCTTCCTACTACCCCTCACTTAAATTCACTCATTAGGGAGTATGACCTTCTTGATCAACTAATGAATACTCCTACTAACATATCTTTATGGGACCTTATTCAAGTCTCTCCTCACTATCACAACATGATGCAAACGGCCTTGCAATAAATTCCTATCCCTTCTACTATGCAATCAAATGACATAAAAACTATGATTCAAGGCTTGAATGCTGACATTGTTTTCCACCAAAGTGATCTCCCTTTGTAGACATCTAAATTTGACCACTTCCACATGGTCAAAATCGTCTACTCTATTCATTTATTCCGTTAATAATGATTAAATAATTTATTTAATCAATATTTCATTTTCTGCCTAAGGTTCCTAAAGTACGCAATTAAATAATTAAATACTTTACCTTACACCTTTTCTTCTCTAAATTAAATAAATATGTCAATTTATTTAATTTAGTCACTTGACCTTTTTGATTAAAATTATTTTTTAATTCCTCATTTTCTCTCTCCTTGTCACATTCTCCATAATCATCTTTTAATCTGAATTAAATTAATTAATCCATGATTAATATGTGCACCACTTAATCAATATTAGTGTCACATCCTCCATAATCTCCCACTTGTTTCTAATCTTCCATTAATTATCCTAATCATGTGTTTGCACAACCTTAATCAAGGTCAGCAGCCACATTTAGCATGTCTTTTTCAGTCAACCTTTTCATTTGCCTTTCTTAGCTTTGAACCTCTTTCCCATGTGAATTTTTAATTCACATTTATTTACCCTAGGTCCCTCTCTTCCCCATGTGAATTTTTAATTCACATTTTATCCTTCCAAAGCTAACCTTATCCCCATGCAAATTCTAGAACATTTGACTTGTCACTTCACATGTGCCAAAGAATTCTAGAACTTTTGACTTGTCACATCACTCACATGTGGAAAATTCCCACCCTTTTGGAAACCCTCTCTTATCCATTAGATTCTCTCAAGCATGTGAATTTTTTATTCACATTTATTTATCCAACCACTTTCTCATTCCCCATGGGGATTTTTGAGAAATTCTAACATCCTGCAAATGTCTTTTTCACTCTTATTTCAGCACAAGAAGTTCCTTTTTGAGGAAATATTCTCATCCCCCAAGGTACTTACAAGGTACTTGGCCTTCCTCCACATCATGCACTTTCCTTCCACCTCACTTCCACATCATCTCATCCTAGGCCATCTCACATTCCACATGTCAAAATGTGAGGGCTTGTGAGTCCTTAACTCACCATATCCCTCCATCTTGGCCTTGTTGGTTTAATCTCAACTATTGAATTCTCTAGAAAATTAAAATTTCTCTATAAATACCCCCCTCTCTTCTCTCATTTACAACACTTAGTCATTTTCACCCTTATTCTACCAATTTGATTACTCAATTTGCAAGTATTTTCCCTCATCTAACTAGGCCATTTAGCTATTAGCATTTTCATTTTATCATATTGTTCATCTTTCATCAAGCCATCTCCATAGCCATCCAAGGAGCACACAAGCTCTCAAACATCAAGGGCCAACCAAGGGATTTCAACAACAAAGAAGGTATAATCATTTGTTATTTTTTTTTATCTTATTTCTTTGTGTTATCATTCCTTATGCTAATATTGAGGTGTACCTTAGTGTTCTTCCATTATTGCATATTAGTTAGATTTGCATCTTTAGAATAGGATAAAAATTTAGGGATCACACCCTCCTTTGGATGTTAAAAATAAGGATGAAGCTTTTTTTTAGCATATCTCAATACAAATGCATAGGGATCAAGTGAACCCTTGTTAAAAATAGCTTCGTTGTTACTATGTGTAGTATAAATCTCCTGGATAGAATCCATATCGATAAATTAACCATTCAACCTACCTCATTATTTATCAATGGATTTGACAGTGTAGGACAAAAACTGCTCAGTGTGATCACTTTGCCTCTTACCATCGGAATGGCCACATTAGACACACTGATCAATGTTATGCCTCATGATCTTTCATACAACCTCATTTTAGGTAGGACATGGATTCATGCAATGAATGGGGTGCATTCCACTCTTCATCTTAAGATGAAGTACATATACAACAACAAAGTGTACACACTTCATGCCAACCCCGAGCCTTCCAGTGCCTTACAACTTCAGAAAAAAAAATCCAAACCCTTCACCACCTTAACACCAACTAAACAAGTGGAACCCGTAAATTGCAAGTCCTTAGATGATGATTGGGATTCCTTAGAATTCACCCCTCCTTTACTAAGAGAATCCAAAATCCACAATGGCTCTGAAAAGGGAAACATAGTCTTGTCCACACAAGACTCGATCAATCCTTCGAAAGCAGCCACCTCAACTACTCTAGACAAAGAAGCTAACAATGATAAAAAAAATTATTCCAAAGCACTGAAAAAGATCTATGGAAAAGTTTATGAGCTTCTGAAACAACTTGGCTATAGTGTAAAAATATGTGGTGCTAATGAACAAGGTATCTGCACCCCTATCGACCTTAACATGCAAACAACTCATCATGGTATTGGATTTTTTCCTTTCATTGAAATCATCAAACCTTCCTCCAACATCAAAACCATCCTAAATCACCCTTCTAACCCAATCTTAGAATGTGAGCCTTTGAAACCAACAAAGGACTCTTTGCTTAGTGCCATTGTCATCTTGCAAAACACTACTGATTCAGATTTTACACATTCTTCAAATAGAGTGTCCAAAATCTCACAATCTATAGCACCTTGCACAAGGATGACATATTATATTAAGCAAGACACTTCTTTGTCACCAACCAAAGGAACACTTTCTTCCCTCAATCAAGAGGGTGTCTTGTTGAGACTCCTCCAAAATCAATTGATCTCTCTTCCTCCTTGAATTCAAAAGAAATGTTTCAACAAACATTCCTTTTGTGCCTACCACCATCTGTGATCATTCCACTAATGAATGTAAAGCATTGCGTAGTAAAATCAAGAATCTTAAGGATTTTGATGTTCCTCCTCTAGTGGGGGCACCTAATTCCTCTAATTGATACTACTTTTTCACTCAACCTTGCATCTCATCAATCCTTTTGGCTCACTCTTGTCCTACACTAAGTGGGGGCAAGGGGTTAGTTAACCTTTTTCTCTTGTATTCCACTTGTCGTTGTCTCTTTTGACTAGTCGTTAACCTTTCATCAACAACTAAGAGAAATCTTGGGATGTGGATGACATGTCTTAAGTTGACTCGTATGTGACATACTCTCCTTTTCATGACGCACCTTCTCAGAAACATATGACTTGGCATAGGGCTTTCTGAACAAGCTCTCATGTCTTCCTCTCCTTCTTCTACTTTAAAGAAAATTATCACAGTAATGGTGTTAGCAATTCATTTAAAGTGGGGGCATACATCAACACTCACATTTCATTGTGCATGTTTCTTTTTCTTTCGACTCCCTCTCTTGAAAATATTATGTACAATGCTACTCAGGATGAGAAATTTGCATTTTTCCTCTTTTGCATACAAGATGAGTCCTTCCTCTCTTGGATACAAGATGAGTCCATTTGCATTCTTCCTCTCTTGGCGATATTACACTTGATGTTCCTTAAGATTAGACATCACATAAAAAAAAGAAAAATCCCTTTGAACAAACCTTACATTATCACATCATCATTTTATTTTGTGGTGCCTTATCAAATTTATCAAGAGGGTAACTTTGATATGGTTAGTATAATGAGAAGCCAACACACTGGCATGAATTTCTCACTTGATGGACAACCGAAAGTCTCATTTCCCTAGAGTGAGTACATATCATCTTCTTTTTGGACAAACAACCTAGATCTAATCCACAACTAGCTGGACAAACGATCGAAGCTTGATCCAACTCCTTTCACTTTCATTCCTCTCTTCCCTTTAGTTCTTTTTGTCACATGATCATCTATCTTATTTTGTTGCAAATCATTCACCCTTGAATGTGTCTTCTTGCATTGATTTCTTCTTGACTTAGAATCTTGAATCCTGGGGACTTGACTGCCTTCTTCTTCTCCGCCATTCTTCACCATCTCCATTGGGCTACTTTAGTATGATTTTTAAGCAAGTTCATCCTCTCACTAAAGTGGGGGCTAAATGTGTCACCAAAAAGTGTCTAGCCTTGACACTTTTCGCCCATTTGGGCCCTTGCATATGGATTTTGGACCTATTTTTACCCCTTTCCAAGCATTGTTCCAAAGTATTCTAAGGTGTTCTAAGAAATTTTCACACTTTCCTAGGCTTGTCATCACTAAATAAACCCTTTCTCATGCTAAAAGTAATCCCTTAATGCTCCTATAGGTCTGAATTTTAGTGTATTTTGTGAGACAATCCCGACAAACATCATTAATCATATTTTAATTCTCGACCACCACTTGAATTTTTCCAAGTGGAATAGGTTGCCACTTTGGGAAACCTAGTCCCTTTTGGATTAAAATTCAAATTTAACTCAAAATTCTTTCAGGATTTTATCTCTAAAACCCTAAGGTCAGCCTGTGTGGTGTTATTTCAGGGAAATTAGGGCATAACTTGTATAAATAATGGTTTTTCCTCTCATTCTTACCCTAATTCATTATTATTCAGACATCTCTCATTCACTCTCCACTCCTCATCCACTACTCTTCTCAAAAAATATAGGGTTTCTACATTCTAAGTCACCAAGACATCTTGATGAAGCACTCAAGGGCTGAGTCCTCCATTGTTGCAACACAAGATCATTCATCATGGCAAGATTTAGGCACTTTGGAAGCTTGGAGATCATTCAAGAATAGGTTAAAGACTTGTTTAGGGAATATCCTTGTTGGTTAGGTTAATAATCTACATAATAAGACACCTACAGGCTAAGAATCAAAGTTACAGATCCAGACACCTGAAGAAGTAGAAAGTGTAGACCGAGACCTCCAGATTCCACTTTTAGACTTCTTGTTAGCCTCCTACAATGATTCAACAATGAAGCCCTTACAATTGTGATTCAGAGATTGGACATATAGCCTGAATAGATATCTCAATCATCATGAAGGTGCATTTAACTTGTCAACCTAGGGACGTAAACATTGAATGGGTCAGCACTATATGTGCACTAGGAATCCAAAGTAGCCACATTTATCCTACTGCTAAGAAAGACATAATGATGAAAGTAAACTACTTGGAAGGAAATAACATAAGTGTTGAGCATCAACCAATAACTATACTAAGTCGAAGTGCATGATGGAAATGAAAATATGAGCAAAAAAATAAGAAACTACTATGTTTGCTTTGGCTGAAGGAACAACCATAGAATGGAGTTCTAGTGGCAGTAGGAATAGAAAGTTCCAAATTCTTAACTAATTAGTGAACATAAAATAACAACTAAACTAATGGACAAAATAATCACCAAGTGGTCCCCCTTGGATGAGTATCCCCTAAAACTAAGGTAAAATCAGATGCATGAACTTATAATTTCATTATATTCATTGGAAAATATTAGTACAATCGAGAAACATGATTGTATTACTGAAAAACTAAGAGTGGCACAATTACATTATCAGATTAAGAAACTTTCACAACAACAACTACTAGCCCCTGAGAAGGAGCATCCAAGTCTTATTTAAAGAATCTACCCACTAATCACCTAGCGAGGTGGTCAAATCCAATAGATTCAGAGGACACCACTTTAGGAAAAACATGAAAAGAGTGGAGAGGTGGTTACACATGCGTGAAATCTGACCAGGAATGCATACCTTAACATAGATCCCTCACAACAATAACACCTATATATTCCCAACAATAAATTAAGACCATTTACAAGGAAGTTACTACTATGATTTGTACGAGGAATCTCCCACCATGGAGAGTCTTCTCTTCATTAAATGGTCACCTTGTTGACTGGTATGGCGAATGACCAGTTGTCGGAATATTTCACAACTGCAGGCCTCTAATTATATTTGCATGAAAATTTTAGTGCACACAACAAATGCATATCTATAACTATCTTAAAGTGACAATCATTAATCTGCATTCAAAATTTCTATATATAGTTCATATAGCATGTCAATGTCATTTAAAATTCATGAAAATGAGCTTATGCCAAATGTCCAAGGTTTTAAGGAAATATCATAAAAATATCAATACCCAAACATCAAAGTCTATGACAATTGCAGCAAATGGATAATAAACTATATCAAAATTAAACCATAAACTGGGCTCATCATTTCCCCCCCAACCTAGGATTTTGTTGGTCCTCCAGCAGACGAAGGGTTGTTCTTTTGCTTGGTCAATTCCCTAAAATTTGCAGCTGCCAACTATCCTACACTAGTGTCTGTTGTGCATGAATTATGATCCCAATAGAACCCTTGTCGCCTTTCCTACCTGTCCCACCTTTGTCTCTCATTAGCTATGTCATACCGATAGTATCTGAAGTTTGGCACAAACCGTAATAAGATAGGTGGCTGAAAACTTAGTTGAAGCCAAAATTGATCCTTTTTTCTCCCAATCTATACATATCTATCAATTCTCTTAAGTGTTACAACATAGTTCTACATAGAGTGGGGCTCAACTTGTTTCAAGTCATTAGTTAGGTTGTTCCACCTTTGTGGAAGGCTTATAGTTACATATTCTCCTGTAGTTTTTCGTATCTCCTTATATTCTTTATAAACAGGTTCTCTCTCAGACAAGATCCTATTGAATAACTTGGTCGGTAAAGAATTTTGTGTCAATCCTTGAAAATGCTTCTATGATTTCTAGACTCATCCCTAATGGGCAGGGGAGTGTTGGATTCAATTTTCCTATAAGTTCTGATTTTTTTCCCCCAAATAATCTCATTCGGTACCCAAGACATAAATTTCCTCAATTGGACATCTCCAACATACAACAATGGATTCCAATCATGGTCTTGGGTCACAAAAAAATTATGCAAATAGAATTTAGACAACAATTTTTTTATTTGAGGAGGAGTAATCAGATAAGCATTAAAAAATTCAAGAGGGGTCTCAATGGAAGGGTTGAAGCCTACAACAATCCTTGCAGGTTTAAAAGAAAGATGATTCTCCTTCAAATATAGAGCATAGAACCTTGGAGGAGTCCTACACTGTAATATCTGAGGTACTAAGGCTGTCATAATATCCACCTTTCCTTTTAAAGTAACAATTTCTTCATTCTTATCTACAATCTCTTCATCATTCTTCTGAATTTCCCTCTTTATCCTGTGTTTCTCCTCTTTCCATTCTTCTTCCCTTCTTTTAACTTCTTTCCATAAATTCATGACTACCATATGCTTTGAAAAATTAGAGGGCCTATGTATTCCTACCAAGATTTTACCTGACACTTTTTCTTGCTCTTCATAAAGCTCTAGTTGCACGGACTTTGTTTGTTTAGCCAATTCTAGGTGCAATGGTGTTGATTGTTCTTTTAGTGCTAGCTACAGGACCACTTGTCCTTGTTGCAGGAACTCTTGCTTCTCCTCTTGTTGCAAAAGCTTTTGATTTCCCTCATACACATGGCTTTCAACTTGTTTTGTGATGTCAACAAGATCTATCAGTGTTATGTTTGTTGCTTCCTGAAATGTGTCATTTTCCTTGAAATTTACCTGCCCCATTAGAGCTTTTGCATCCTCTTGTGATGTCTCTCTAGGCTTAGGGATTTCTTTTGGAGGTACACCAAAGGCTGGCTCAGCTGGTCTTCATTTTCTGGGAGGGATTTCATGTCTTTCTTTGGCTGCAGGAGGAACAGTGCCAACCTTTCTTTTCTTAGAGCTTGGCACTTTTCTTTCTATCGTTCGATTTTTAACATTTCCCTTATTTCTTCCTTCTTATTCTATGCCCTAGTTCTCATTAGGCTGCCAAGATGAACATCATCATCAGAATTAGGAGAGGAAATTTCTATATCTGAATGCTCTACCTCTGAAGAACTAATATTAATGGTTTTTTTGGCTATAGGAGGGTTTGCACTAGGGCTTGCACCAGAAGTTGAGGCACCAAGAGTGGCCCCAACATTTCTCTTTCTCCTACTAACCCTCTGAGGAAAAACCCTAGATCATAAATGCTCTAGCCTAATTTGACCAATATTCAAGAATTCTTCCCAAGACATATCAGACACATCATGTAGAGACTTCTCAACTAATAATTTGATCAAATAATGATGGAAAATGGAAATGTCCCTACCTTTTTGGGTCTTAGCTACCATGAATGAAAGAAGGTGGTATAACACATTTGACAAGTTCATTATTCTCTTTTGCCTCATCTGTTTGAAGAGTTTGAAATGCGTAGAATGTAGATTTGACTGACGACCTTCACAAAAAATGTATTTCACAACATAAAAAGCTACTTTCTTCCATATCTCAGGAAGAGAAGTTCTCTTCACACCCTGTTTGTCCACACTCAATGGAGGTCACCAAGTTCTGTAAATCTGGCCCTAGATGACTTGGCATCTCTGGTAGAAGGGTAATGTTCACCAGTGGTAGGCAACCCTGTAGCTTTTGTAATCCTTTCCTCAGTATCTATGACTTCCAACCATTTTACCATGGCCTTTCCTTCAGACAATGTCTGGGAGAATTCTAATGCAACTTCTTCATTAAAATTATTCAGCTTCAGGAAATAGTCTAACCATCCATAGATTCTAAACTCATTCTGGTAGGGTGTATCCTGCAGTAATACATCATGAATCATGGGTTCATTTCAAATTAACCCACCTCCCATTGTTCCGTTGTCTACAATCAAACAATCGCTTTGCAAAATTTTCCTTCCTGCAATTTTCCTATGAAAGCCAAAATTCTCCTTCCTACAATGCTGCCAAATTTACAATGCTAGTGTCATTTGAATTTTACCTTTTTGGGCTTAATATAATGATAGGAGAAATAAAGGAAGTAAAGGAGTAATAAATGAAGGCTATGATGAGGAAGAACTGGTGGCAGTTGATGTCATTTCACACATGTGAGCCCTCATCTCACTTAGAATTCAAATCGGCTCAATATTTTAAACTTTGCTGACGTGAACCAATATAGACAGACATGCAGACATGGCATTCACAATTCCCCCCAACCTAAATTTTCATATGTGTCCTCACATGTGAGGTGGTAAGGATGATATGACAGGGTAGGGAATAATTGCATGATATAAAGAACATCCATATTAACGTACAATAATTAAATGAATGTACTAAAAGACAATTAAGATATAACAAGTTGATGTGCACATACCTGAATTTTTGGAAGATTTTTTGTAAATATTATCAAGAAAGTACCAGTCAGTTTTAAGAAATTAGATGAGCAATTAACGAAAGCGGAGTGGAATGAGGTGAAATGGAATGAAGTGAAATGATGATGGCATGATGGAAGAGAGAGAGGTGGAGATGAATGGGAAGATGGGTGAAGAAGTGGACCCCCACATAAGTGGAAGTCAATATTATGACAAGTTACATACCTTGGTTAGCCAGAAGGAGGGACACTAGGTTCACTTCCTTTGGTTGTAGGAAGTTTGGGTGTTGCATGCTAAGTGAATTGTTGCAGGAAGTCCTCCTTGGAAGTTAGCTTGTGATACAACCTCAACCGATGACCATTGACCAGCAACGTGAATCTAACAGGGTCAATGGTAGTGAGCTAAACAACCCCATTGGGAAAGAATTCAGCAACCTCATATGGTCCTAGCCACCTTGTCTGCAATTTTCCTACATTATCTTGATACCTTGAGTCATAGAGCAGTTCCCAGTCACCTAGCTATAATTTATTTCCCTTTATGAATTTATCATTCCATTTTAATCTTTGATTCTATAGTACCTCAGTGTGATGCAAAGTTGCCTTCCTCATCTCATCCAAAGCATTCAACTACATGATTTTGTCCCTTTGTGCTTCAAAGATATACATCCCCAAGTCTACTATATTCTTGAGATTCTTATACTCAAATTCAATGGGTATCATAGTTGTCTTTCCATACAACAACTTAAATGGAGTGAATCATGTAGTTGTTTTCTAGGTAGTTCGGTAGGCCCAAACAACTTCTAGTAGTCTTCTTGCCCAATCCCTTCTATGGATAGCCATTATTTTGGTCATAATGGCTTCAATTTATTTCTTGGTCACCTCAACTTGGCCATTGGCCTGGGGGTGATAAGGAGTATACTTTTTGTGACTAATGTTGTACAGATTGACTAGTGTTATAACAAAGGTTGAAGTGAATTGAGCCCCTTGATCAGTCACTATCTCTCTTGGAACCCCATACCATGTGAAAATTTCCTCATAAATAAATTATGCAACATTATTATCTCTTGCATGCTTCATGGCCTTAACTTCTACCCACTTTGTTACATAATCAGTGCATACCAAGATATAGATTTACCATTTGATGGAGAATCAATAGGTCCTACAAAATCAAATCCCCACTTACCAAAAGGAGTGATTACTACTTGGGGATAAAGTGGCATCTCATCAAATTTGGTTGGCTGACCCATCCTCTGGAATCTATCCCATTTCCTTGTATATATCCTTGCATCCTTGTGGAGTGTGGGTTAGTAATATCCTGTGTTCAAAATATTCAGTGTTGTCCTCTTGGTTGCAAAATTGTCTCCACAAGGTTCATTGTGACATGCATGCAAAATATCATAAATTTCATCTTCCCTCACACATCTCCTCATGAGATGGTCTGGTCTAGTGTGGAACAAAAATCTAGCAATCCATGAGAAAGGAAAATATTTTTCAATGAGAACCATCCTCTTTTTTGGAGAGAAGTGAGGAGGAACTCTCCCTGTGACCAAATAATTAGCTATGTCAGCATACCAGGGTGTCTGTACACTAATGAAAAATAAATTCTCATCAGGGAAAGAGTCATCTATGACTTGATTGTCCTCTGATGTATTTAGCCTTGAAATAAAGTCTACAACAACATTGGCCTACCCTGGTTTATCCACAATGGTTATGTCAAACTCTTGCATCAACAATAACCATCTTGCTAGCCTACCTGAGATCAGGGGTTTATTCATGAGGTATCTAATGGTTTCATGATCAGTGTGCACAAAGATCTGGTAGCCTATTATGTAGTGCTTGAGTTTATTTAGGGCATAGATCACTGCTAATATTTCTTTTTTCTATCACTATATAGTTGAATTTACCTCCTCTCATATTTTTGCTGATAAAATAAATAACATTTTCAATGGCTCCTTCTTTTTGTCCTAAGACTGCTCCTATAGCATATTCTAATGCATCTATATGGATGTGAAAAGGAAACTCCCAATTAGGTCCCTTGAGTACAGGAGCATGAGTTAAATCTGCTTTCAAGTCAGAAAATGTTTTGTCATAGTCTTTTGTCCATTGGAATTCAGCATCTTTAGTTAGGAGATTATACAATGGTGCTGCCATTTTGTTGAAATCTTTGATGTACCTCCTAAAATAACTAGCATGTCCTAAGAAACTCCTAACATATTTTTTTTTCAGGGATAGGCAGATTGGTGATCACCTCAATCTTTGTAGGATCTACTTGAATTCCTTTCTGAAAGATGTAGAGGCCAAGAACTACACCTTCCTACATCGTCATGGAGCAATTTTCACTATATAAGGATAGATTGTGGTCCTTGCATATCTGCAGGATTCTCCTGAGATTTTCCAATGCTTCATTGAAATCAACACCATAGGTAGTGAAGTCATCCATATATATTTTCATGCAATCATGAGAGATGTCTGAAAATATGCTAATGATTGTCCTCTGAAAAGTTGCAGGTGCATTGCATAAGCTGAATGGAACAACTAAGTAGGAATAAGTCCCTCATGCATAGGAAAATTTGGTCTTCTCCTAGTCCTCTAGGGATATTTCAATCTGGTTATAACCATTGAAACCATCTAGAAAAGAAAAGTACAACTTTCCTGCAAGTGAGTCCAAAACTTAATCTATGAAAGGTAAGGGAAAATGGTATTTTTTTTTAGTAGCATTAAGTTCCCTGTAATCAACACAATCTTGCCACTTACCTCCTTTTTTGGGCACAATCACCAATGGGGAGACCCATTGGATGTCTAAGATGGGGTAGATAAATCTTGCATCTAATAATTTATGTAGTTCTCCTTTTACATTTTTTCTCAATGTAGGGTTAATTCTTTTTTGTGGCTGCCTCATTGGTGTACAATCATCTCTTATGTATATCCTATGAGTGAAAAAATTAGGCTCAAATCCATTCATATCATGATAGTCCCATGCAAATGCATTATAGTGGGCCTTTAATAAGTTTTACAATGACAATTGTTGTTCTTCACTCAGCTTGTTAATATTTAGATATTTTCCTTCTGAAACCTATACTTGTGTAGTTAACTCTACCATAGCTTGTTCACTAATGCTTGGTACTTTGAGTTTATGTGTCAGAAATGTATGAGACATACTTGTTGTTGTACGAAGAGCTTCTGCAAGAATAGTGGTTGCAGGAAGAGTGTCTACAAGAATAGTGGCTGCAAGACGAGTGATTTCGGGAAGAGCGGGCATGAGTGTCATCACTAGATCAATAAAATCAGATGCATGAGAGGATGATTCTTCCTTTATCTCATAATGGTTCTGAATTATGTTAAAAAATAATTCATCTTCATCTTGAAGCTGGATGAAAGAAATTGTGCCTAACATCATAATTTGTGCCACAAAATTAACTTCCTCGGCCTCTTCACCAACATGTGTCCATACGGGATCATTCCTATCATGGGATGGATAGGAAGGAGGGTATAGAACAAGATTTTTGGTGCTCTTTCCATCAGAAATGATCATGCCTCATGTCTAGAATCCAATATAAGCATCTATTTTTTCTAACCATGGCCTTCCAAGAATAATGGGGTACACGCCTAGTGTGGATTTAGGAGAAAGAATCATACAATCTGGTGGGTACTCCCAAGAGTCTAGAATTAAAACAAGATCCTCCACTATACCATTAGGCTTAATACTAGAACTATCAGCAAACTGCAGGAGAATAGGAGTAGGTCTCATGCTTGCAATACTTAGTTGTTGCAAGATGTCCTTAGTCATTACATTTATTGCTACTCCTAAATCAATCAGAGCATTCTTTATTTGATCATATTTATAACAAATCGTACCATAGGACTCCCTGGGTCATTATATTTGGGAACAGTCACTTTCCCAAGCATGATGTCAGCCAGCTATCCCACTGCATGAACCATAGTGGACTCTTTCCTCTTCCTACCTGGATTCTAAAGGCATCCTTCCTTGATTGCTTTGCCATATATGGGAACATCTTTTATGGCCTGAAATAGAAGTTTTTAGACACATATATCCTTCAATTGATCTAATAAATGAAAATTTGTGTCCTCCTTCTCTTCCTTTTGTTTCACTATTTCCAACCTCTAGGGAAATGGTGGTTATGGTTTAGTCTGCTTGACTGGGACTGGTTCAGGATTTTTAGGTGCACTTGGCTGAATGAGGACATCTAGAGGCTCCTCTTCTTCCATAAGAAGCTCAATGATAATGGGTGTGGAAGGGGATGGTAAAGTAGTTCCTGAATGTAAGTGGATGTCACGTACACTCACAACATATACAAGGAATTTATTTGGATTAGAAGAGTATACCAATTGTTATTGTGGTTTATTATTTGAATTAGGTGTGGGCTGACCTAGTAGCTAAGTAGGTTTAGGTGAATTTGGAATTGAATTAGTAGAAGGATGAAATATAGCAATTTGTTGGGGCTGAGAAGGCAGCTGCATATAATTGGTTGTCTAGTTTGTCCATTGTTATCCTCCCCTCCATTGAGATGTTTGCTGCCAGTTTCCTGAAGGTGGCTACCAATTTCCTTGAAACTGATGCTAGTTCCCCTAAGGTTTCCATTGGGGTGGAGAGTTTTGGTGATTGGGCCAAGCATTTGGAGGGTTATTCCAAGGTTATGGAGGATATCCTCCATAATTGGATGGATATGGGGGTTTCCATTGGTTACCAGATAAATAAGAATTGAAATATGGCCCAACAAAAGATAGTGGATCTAGAGGAATACCCTATCTTAGAGCCCATGGCCTCCTTTATGCAACATAGTATACTTGATCATCTTCACCCTAAATTGGCTTGAACTCAGGTGCCATATTCTTGTTGTCAATATTAGCTATCATCTTGCATTTGTAGTCCTTCTTTTGTGTGCAATGAGGGCAATATTCTACCAACATTGCCTATTCCTCCTCATGTTTCTTCTTGGCCTGAAGTGAATCCAATTGAGTAGCTATTGTTTATGATGTCTTGCTTGAATTTTTCCAGTAAGTGAGTAATCTCCATCTTTGAAACTCCATTGGTAGATGATTACCCATGGAGGATTGGTAAGCCCTCCCTTTCTTTGAAGCTACCCTAGAATAGTTCTGACATAGCTTCTTCATATCCTCCCAAGGAACTTGGGTGATATCTCCTCCTCCCATCAGGTCTAGGGAATTTGTGCAGCTATCATTAATTCCTCTTAAGAAAATTAGTTTGTGTGATTCTTCATTGAGTGTATGGTGTCGATATTTTTGTAGGAAAAACAAAAACCTTGAAATATAATCTTCCAGGTTCTCATCTATTGTTTGTTGCATCCTGAAAATTCCATCTCCTCTCATGTCACTGGCCCTATAATATTCCTTGTATTTCTCAAGGACCTTTGTCTTCATGCCCTCCCAAGTATCCACAGTATCTCTGCCTAGGCTCATGAACCATCTTAATGAAGCTTCTTTCAAGGTGGCGGGGAATATCTTAAGCATGTGAGCATCAGTAGTATAGTCATAACTCATGCAGAGTATATCAAACTCAAACAAGAATGTATTAGGATATTTCATGACAAGTCCACAGAACTTAGGAAGGAATAAAGCAGGGATATTTTTGATATTGTCCACTCCATTCTAATGAGCAATGGGGAAAGGAAAATCTGGTTGGTTAGGTCTGTTTCTATTTGCATCACCCATTCTTGTCTGATGAAGTTCCAAATCAAGGGGGGTCTTCAATCAGATTTTGATCTTTAGAGGAAACTTCATAACTAGTTAGATATGGAAATGTATCAACAAAGGGGTGTGGCTCTTCTTCTTCTTCATCTCTTGGTATTTTCTGATACTCAACTAGCTGGAATAAATCATGATTCTTAGGAAGGAATCTACAATGAGCATATCTCCTCATCCCTCTATGCATATGGTATCAACTCAGTATCAGCTATCTTACACAAAGAATTGGAAAAAGAATAGGGGGTAATTACTTCCTAAATAAGGGGTATACTAAGAACAAACTTCCAAAAATACTACAACAAGAAAAACTATCAATGACTCCAAAGAACTTCCTAGTTTGACACCATCCCCCACAATGGCGCAAAAAATGTTGGCCTCCCACAATGATTCAAAAACTAAGCCCTTACAGCTGTGATTTATAGATTGGACATCTAACCTAAATAGCTATCTCAATCATCATGAAGGTTCATTTAACTTGTAAACCCAAGGATGCAAACTTGAAATGGATCAACACTGTATGTGCACTAGGAATCCAAAGTAGCCACATTTATCATACAACTAAGAAAGACACAATGTTGAAAGTAAATTGCTTGGAAGGAAATAGCATAAGTGTTGAGCATCAACCAATAACTATACTAAGTTGAAGTGCATGACGAAAATGAAAATCTGAGTGAAAAAATAGGAAACTACTATGTCTGCTTTGGCTGAAGGAATAGTCACAGAATGGAATTCTAATGGTTGTAGGAATAGAGAGTGTCAGATTCTTAACTAATTACTGAAAAAAAAAACTAAACTAAAGGACAAAATACTCACCAAGTGGGCCACCTTGGATGATTATCCCCTAAAACTAAGGTAAACTCAAATGCACAAACTTAGAACTTCATTTTATTCATTGGAAAACATGAGTACAATCGAGCAACATGGTTATATTACTAAAAAACTAAGAGTGTGATTACATTATCAGATTAAGCAATTTTCACAATAATAGCTAGTAGCCCCTGAGAAGGAGCATCCAAGTCTTACTTAAAGAAGCTACCCACTAATCACCTAGCAAGGCAGTCAACTCCAATAGATTTAGAGGATGCTACTTTAGGAAAAACATGAAAAGAGTGGAGAGGTGGTTACACATATGTGGAATCTGGCCAGGCATGCATTCCTTAACGCAGATCCTGCACAATAGTAATGCCTATATTTTCCCAGCAAGCAAGTAACACCATTTACAAGGTGTTTACTACTTTTATTTTCATGAGGAATCTCCCACCGCTGAGAGTCTTCTCTTCATTAAATGATCACCTTGCTGACTGGTATGGTAAATGACTAGTTGTTAGAATCCTTCAAAACTATAGGCCTCTAATTATATCAGCATGACAATGTTAGTGCGCACAGCAACTGCATATCTACAACTATCTTAAAGTGACAATCATTAATCTGCATGCAAAATTAATATAGATAGTTTGTATAAAATGTCAATTTCATTTAAAATTCATGAAAAAGAGCTTATGCCAAATGTCCAAGGTTTTAAGGAAATATCATAAAAAGACCAATATCCAAACATAAAAGTCTATGGCAACTGCAGCAAATGGATAATAAAATATATCAAAATTAAACCATAAACTGGGCTCATTACTTCCCAAAAAGCTGAAAGGGACTAAAGGTGACCTAGTCCCACCATACATACATTTTAGGGTTTTATGTAGATCTGAGTACCCTTTTGGTAGAAACAGCTCCTAATATATTTTCACATAAATTGGACTAGGTCACCTAGAATGGCGTAAGTGTCCCAATTAACTTTTGCAATAGATTATTTAGGTTTCCAAACCTCCATGCCATCCCTCTTCAGCCTCCAGGTGCACATCTTTAATTTTAGAAGTTTTTGTTACAATTTGTTTACATTTCTTAGTTGATTTGCATATCATAGTGTGTTTTCTAGCATCTTTTGCATTCCAATAGTTTACATTCAATATATAGTTTATTTCATTAGTTTACAACATTTAGGGGATTCCACACACATCACTTTAAACCCCTAACCTCATTTGAATGAACACCAAGGACACCTTAGTGTGAAAGAGAGCCATTCTTCCAACTAGAGCTCCTAGGTGAAAAACCCTAGAAGCCTATAGGGGAATCCTCTTTCCCTTAGGTGCATCTTTTTGGTGGTTCACTAGGTACATACCCCCTAACTTTTTATGGCTTAATTTTTTCATCTGATCTCCTTATTTTTCTTGCATTGCTTGATTTGGTGGTGAACCCCGAAAAGCTTAAAGAACCCCTCCTAGGTCCTCCTTTAACAATGATGCAATATTTTTGTTGTCACCAAGATGCTTGTTTCCTAAGTTTTCATCAGGGTGACAATATTTTTTATTTATTTTTTGTATTTTTAAAACTTTTTGATTGGATTCTTTAGAAGCTAGGTATAATATTTGAAAAGGTGCATGTTGTTGATAGGCTCATGTAACGGTTCAGCTTCAGGAGTAAAAATATGATAAGAATCAGATCCATATGATGTTTTGATGATGTAGGGACCTAACCAGTTGGGCACATATCTAGATGACCATTCCAGATGAAAGGATTTGATTTAAATCAAGGGTGTGGATGATGGATACAAAGGATGATTGATGTGGTGAATGAAGGGAGCTAGGGTATGATTCTTAATGTGCACACTACATGGGCCATCAAGCTTCACAAAAAAATGATTTTGGGCAACCAATGAGTTATAGTACATGAAGGGGTCATTGTCAAAGGTCCATAGAGAAAAAATTCCAATGGAGATGGAGTGATATGGACGGTGTGTGGATATGGATGGATTTGGAAGAGTGCATGGATTGGGTGAAAATAATTCAAATGGAGACTTTGGATCAACAAAATATTCTTTGATAGATGCCCCTAGTTATTTTTGATGAAGAGGCATAATTGGATATTAACTTTTCCTTACTTTCATTCTTAAATTTTATTTTTATCTTTGAATTTTCCAACAACTTTTGATTTTGACTATAGGACTTTTCTTGATCTTTCTTTCTTTTCATTATTTCTTTTGATTTTGGATATCCATTTGAAAAAGTACCTTTCACCTTTCATTCTTGATTTATATCCTTGTTATTTTCTTGAGGTGATGCATGTTGATCCATGTCTATGAACTTGATGAAAGTGGGTGATATGGATGAATCAAATGAATTAAATGAGATGGATGATATATATGAGGTGGCGGGAATGTGCAGTTCATAAGAAATATTTGTGATGCACTCAATGGATTCTTCATAATTATCATTTTCAACACTATTAACATCACATGAGGCTTGCAAATCCTTAACAAGTTGGTGAGAAGACTCAAAATGGGCAATAGTGGGGGATGCATATCCTAACTCAAGATGGTTGAAATCAAAGGGTGATGGTTCAAAAGATGGAATGGAAGGAAAAGAATCATGAGATGGAGGGGGATGATCTTGAATATCCTCCATAGGATCATGAGTGGATATGGTAAAGATGGAGGTATCATCAGGATACCAAAAGGTTTCAATCTAGGCACACACATGTATTTACAGATTGTCACAAAGATCTAAAGCTGACTTAACATCATTCTTAAGAGTTTGGATATCCTTAGCAACATTAATATTTTCCCCTATGGATTCAACTTCTCAACAAAAAATGAACTGTCCATATGATACTCTCCACATCTAATGTCATTTATCTAGACCTTGGTTTTGGAATGTGTGTCGAATAGAGTGGATGATTTGATGAGGTAAGATGGGATCAATATAATGCAATGATGAAGCTTCTTGACTAATAGGAATTTGATTCTTAATAGCTTCTCTTAGATTGTTGCAGTACTAGAAAAGATCAAGATCACCTAGTATGGCAATTTTAAGTCCATTATAGGGAAACTTTAGACATTGATGGTAAGTGGAAGGTATAGCTCTCATGGAATGAATCTTTTGGTGACCTAGGAGAAGATTGTAGGGAAATTAAAGATCCAAGACATGGAAAATTGTGTTATTAATAATTGGTCCAACCTTTATAGGAAGTGTGATTACTCCTTTAGATGGGCGCTCAACATCATCATAAGCCTTGATAACAATTGTTTTAGATTGGTCTATCCAATCCTCATAGAATATCATTGTTATAACCAATTTTAGGGTACACATGTTTAGACCTGCTCCACTGTCTACCAAGACTTGTCTGATTTTATGTTTATTAATGTAGAATTCAAGGTGTAGGGGGTCACTATGATTCAAATTTTGTGTGGAAAGATCTTGTTCGAAAAATGTGACATGGTGGGGCATAGATAGGTATCCAACCATGGCCTGAAATTGGTTGACATTTAGGTCATATGGTATAGATGTATCTTGCAAGGCTTTGCCCAAAATGGCCTTGTGCTCTAGAAAAATACAAAGCAGCTCAAGAATGGATATCTATGAGGGCATCTTTCCTAGATGATCCAATAGATTGTATTAGATTTTTTGTTGTGGATTAGAGGAAGCCCTGACAAGGTCACCTTAGCTCTATGAGTAGTAATGGAACATTCTAATCTTTTGTTAATGGTAATTGTGGTAACATGATTATTTTTTATCATCAAATCTTATGCTTCTCCGACAACCTTATGGGAAATTCAGTGAGTGGGGTATGAATTTATGCCTCACTGAATGACCTCTTGGATTTTTATAGAAAGTTGGCTCTTCTATGTGTTTTGGGGGAAAAGGGAGAAATAAATGTGAATAAAGCATAAAAATGGTGATGCACCAAATCTTTTAAAAAATTTCAAACCTTAACTATTACTTGTAACTGATATGATAGACACAAAATGTTGTAGACCCTTCATTGAATTGGGAAGACAATGAGCAACAAATTCTAGAGAAAGAATTGCGCAATATTTAAAATCCTCCAATGGGAAGCACCCATTAAGGTCCATTCAAACATAAGAAAACTCTAAAGATTAATAGAAATATCCAAAAACTTACAAAACCCTTCTTCCTTCACAACATAATATGGAAAATGGCAACCTCTTTACAAAAAATCAAAAAGTTCAATAGACATAATCCAATTTTTGAAAGCTAGCATTCAACATAGAATCTTAACATCATGAAAATTAGCTATTTGAACTACCAAAGAAAACTTAACACAATTCTTTGAACATGAACTCATTAAAAAGAAACTTGACAAAGGTTATAGCATGCACAATTTTCATGATTTCTCCCAAATAGATTGAACTTCAATAATATATGAATTAAAAAACAAAGGTCAAATACCAATTTGATTATAGTTTGAATTAAAATATAACATGCCAAAGAGAATAATAATATTCTATAAAATCCTTCTACTTCTGAGAAAATATAAACTCGCTAATAGATCTATATCCTTCAAAAATATTTTCGAAGCAATTTTTCTATGTTCTTGACTTGTGTTGCCAACCCCTATTTAAAACTAGAAGAAGAGAACACCACTGCAAAATTTCTAGAAGTAGAAACTTCTAGATTCCTAGTCCTGATAGTCCACAATCTGATCTTAGATCTTCATTAGGCCATGGCAATCTTCACTCATTATGTCCCAACTACTTCATTAATGGCTTTCGATATTATACTGAAGATAACTGTCAGAAAAAATGGGATTTTAACATAGCCTAGAAAAATCTGATCGATCAACCATAGAGATTGATGAAGTTGACTACAAGGTTCCACCTCGAAAGCCATATGCTAACTATGTTCTCAAAAAACTCCACCCAAAGAGATCACTCTACAAAAAATAAAAATTTCCCAAAGCGAATAGATGACATGTCAAGCGAGCGAGCAATCTCAAATTTTTGAGAGTAACTTTGAATAAAATGCCCACCAAGCTAACATGTGCCCTAACTTATGCCCGAAAGGAAAATAATATGTAAATAAAGTTCTGCAGCCACCATGTGGTGCATTGCATGCCTTTATGTAGAAGAAATCTTCATCCTTTAGGTGTGGATTCATCCTAAAACCGAAAAGAGTAAGGGATGAAAACCACAAAAAAGATTAAAGGAAAAATTACTTTACAATTCTAGAGACTCATAGGGGGCCTTCGCTAGTAGAGGCACAAACCTAGAGCTTTGGTAATTCATAGAGTTTGAGGAAGGCGAAGTGTTGGACTTACCAATCTAAATTAGTGGGTCGGATGAGGGTGCGTAGAATCTCGTGTGCTTGATCCATTTCGAGGACTTACTTAAAAGAAACCCCTCCCCACCTTGATAACACAACCCCGATGTAATAAAGTTGAGAAAGGAGAAGGTTCTCCTTCTTGATTTCCTCAACAGTGGGTGATGGGCTTAGACCTGGGGGTGTTGTGTAAGTTTGGATTTTTATTTTGATTGCATCTATAATGTGTTTGATTGATAGCACTCCTCTATCTAGTGAGAAAAGGGTGGGTAATCTAGATTCAAGAAGAATATTGAACTCCTTCTTTATCTAATTGGCCTTCCTATTCAACACTTTCTGGTGATCTTTGGTTTTTGATGCGACTTTGTGGTAGTTGATCAATTCGATTTCTTTCCTTAAGGAAACCCTTCGATCAGGAATTCATGTGTCTCCTAAAGCTTCTTTGGTGGCCTTACATAGCTGGGATATTAGGTTCTCTAATTTTGTGGCCCGAAGAGCATATATATGCAAAATTTGGTCGACAATCAGGCCAACCTGTTATGTCCTTGAATTGGAGGAGATATTAAATTAATTATCTATTCAATTATTCCAATAAATTAATATATCAAAAGGGATGACTTTATATATAATTAATTTAAGAAAGTGACTTAATTAAAATAATAAATTATAAAAGTCACTTAAGAAATAAAATAATACTATTTCTAGAAGCTTCTTGAAAAAACATTGAGAAATATATTTGAGTTGTTGGCTTAGCATTTGGGGATGCTTTAATTGAATCTCATTTCTCATTACTAGTTGGTAAGAAGTTTAATTCTTTGCTTGATCGATGGTTTGAAGGATCTAGAGTACCAATTTCGATTGTGAAAGATCAACCCTAGCTGGATATTGTTGAGGAATCCATCTAGGGTTTTGTACAAGTGCTTCATTGGAGAATACTCACAAGTGCAATAGCTGATTTATTATTTCCCTTTTGCTCAGGAGTTTGATTCAATGTAATAGTTGGTCTGCTATTGCATTTATTTGAGAGTTTCACAATTACAATAGCTGGATTATTATTGTAATTCTTGTGTTCTTGCAGGTTTGCAACAATTGGTTATTGTTGCATCTAATGGTTTTCACTTGAAGAGGGAGTTTCTTCAGCTAGATCGATTGTTGAAAATTTAATGGTCTCATGACCAAATTTTAGATACTTAAGAAGCTCAATTTTATTTTGGAGGATTAATTTTAGTAATATGGGCATCTCGATTCACTTATGGTAGTTGATTATTATTTATGTAAACTTATTATTAGAGGAATAAGAATTGAATTTATTCTTGAGTTTGATTATTTTTGCAAAAAATTTCATTGTTCTTCATTCCTCATAATCGCTATAGCTACACTCTAGACAAGTTTGATTTCTTGAAGTATATTCGATTTATGTTGATTGGATATTTTAATATTCTTACTAGGCCGCTTTCATAAGGGGATGAATATTTTAGACAAGATGAATATTGAATTCCAAGTCAGAATTTGGAAGAAGAATCAAACTGGACAAATTAAGATTGTGATTTGATAGTCGATAATAATACTTGGAGGAGTTGTGAGCTTCCTATTTGTGTGCTTGGTCCGTTATCTAAAAGACATGATGTCGTTTGGATAAAAGAAAAATTTAGAGTGAGACAAGAAGGTTTGCTTCTCACCTATTGGGAGTTGTTTGTGCATCAATTACTATCTCCAGTGAATAAATGACATAAGCTTGGGAAGTGAAACGTCACTTTCAGGGAGGTGTGATAGCTTGTTACTCATTGCTTGGTGGCAGGAAATTGATTAGTGGTTTCTTTCTATGTGACAAAGAAATCAAATACTTCATAGGAGGGACATGTTAGCTATCACAACCTATGTGGGAAATTTAGACATCTATAGGATGGTATTCTACATTGTCTAGCAACAAACCGATTCATCCTAGGTTAATTATATATTTTGCAGTCACAATAATATTTCATCGATTCGATAGGTCCTTGTGTATGCATTATTACTATCATAGCATAGTGTTTGCATATTATGAGCATTGTATCTATAGTTGCCTTTGAAATTGCACTTCATAATAATCTTAAGTGAGGCATTATCAATTAGTTACATTTGTATTTTGATGAAGTTTGGAAGCAATCAGTAGGAAATTTTTAATTAGATTTATTTTAGAGAAGCAATATAAATGACTTGGGTTGATTGGAAAATGTTTGATGTATTGTCTATTGTTGTAGCTATTCATTCTCAGTCATCTTATTATCTTGAAAAGGCATTAAAATACTTTGCATTACATCTAAATTCCATTGTTATTTTCTTGGAATAATTAGTAGTGTGCTTTCATGCATTTCATCAACATGCCAAAAATGGAAAACAAACAAAAAAATTTACCGACATAACAGAGTTTGCAAGAAAACTGTTTACAAAATTCTTAGACATTGAAATAGAAAATTAAAGTCAAATCTAGCAATGGACTTTACAAAACCTTCTTGTTTAATTCCTAGGCATCCCTCAAAAACTACAATACTAGATTCAAGGTAGCAACTAGAACTATGATTGTTTCCCAATTCATGGATATCAGTCATTTCAGTATCAGGAGAATCCTGGATCTTTGTACCACAACCAATTCCTGTTCAAATTGAGACTCACTTTCCTTCATTTTTTCCTCTGATTGGCTCTTCTCCTAGAGGGTGTTTGTGAGCTTGGAGCTCATCTTCCCAACCTCTTTTTCATGATTCTATAAAATAGACTCGATCTTCTGCTTCTCTTGTTTCTCCCTTTCTATTTCTTTCTAGGCCTTCTAGAGATTGTTGGAAGCCTGAGATCTAATGTTATCCAATTCTTTCTGCATGTCCTCATTTTGTTGATCCAACATCCTTATTTCCTTTTGTATCACATTAGATACACCATTTACTTTGGTCATATCTCTATCCATCCTCTCTTGTTTGCTTTGATATTCTATATTTGTTCTACGTTTAGTAGCAACCTCACCCTTCAATTTATCTATCTCAGCATGAAGCCTATATTTCTCACTTTGGGCCTCTTTGAGCAACTTAATTGCTTCCCCCTGTTGACTCTATAATTTCCTTATGCGAGCCATCTCCACATATTTTCCCTTGATTTCTTCCTACAGCCTATCCACTATGTCTTTTACATTTGCCAACTCTACATCGCGCTTCTTCAATTTTTTTTCCATCTTCTCATAATCAATGTAGACCAACTTCTAAGTGGCTTCAGCTAGAACCAATTTATCAAGTGAGAGAATCTCACTTAAATCAAGGCCCACAAATCTTATGTCATAATCTTCTAGATGCATTTCTCCCTCTGTCTTGGATGCTAGTGGCTTCATGGTAGCAATCAATATGGAATTTGGCTCCTCATTGAAACAAGCTTCAATCTTCTGAGCAGCTGGTTTTTCCATGGCTTTTATCTGTAGTTTCTATTCTCTAGCTTGTTGGGCCTGTTTCATTGCATCCAAGTGGCTTTGGAGACTCTACAGGGTGTCAATACTTTGTGTAGCAATAAAAGCACCTAGAGGGAGACTGAAAAAGGGTGACGAAAGGAGAAGACTTGGCTATATGAGATTGTGGAGAGGCAAACGGGAGAATTATCATGGAAAAAGGTGGGATTCCATATGGGGACTGAGAGGGGGAACACCCATTAGAGTGAAAGGGGAAGTGGGTGGAAAGAGAGACATTTTCCTAGAAGCAGACATGTTTGGTGAAACTCGCAAAATGGATGCTTTAGTATTTTCAATGGGGGCCCTTGATAGGGTGATTAAAGAATCAATTGTGGTCGACACAGATGATGCTTTCTCGACGCATTGGGTTTCTTCATGGGGTTCATTATTGAATATAGTTAGGGGTTTTTTCAGAATGAAGAGATCAAAATCTATGGATGGAGGACTCTTTTCTACAAATGGTGGTGGAGGAATAACTAAAGATGCAGAGGCAGAAAGCAGAGTAGGGTCACAACTTACCTAGGTTTCTAAAGCCAAATATCCTAGCAGAGCAGACTCTACCTCTTCCTCTCCTCTACTTGATGCGTTGGGTCCTCCTAGGTCCTACACTCATCTCCTTTTTGTATGGGCATAACTGTTGGATTCAAATCCCTTGGCAGCTGATCCCGCCAAAACTTGGGCCTCAACAGCTGTAGCAAACCTCTCTGGGTACTGTCGAGTCCTTTTTCCTTTCCCTTAGATGCTAATGTAATATGTGACCTATGATTCCTTTTGTTTCAACCCCTTTCATTTCCCTTTTCTTTTGTTGAGCTCTTGAGGCTAGGAAGTGTAGAGTGGAAGCTCTTCCATTTCAATCTCCTAATTGGAATAAAAATTACTATCATTAGTATCGGCCTCCTTGTCATAAATTTGGTCAAACTTCTTATGATGTAGCTTAATATTTCCATACATGGCACTCAGGCATTTTATTTCTTGGTGGTACATCAAGAAATCTGGTTTATTTCTTTCCAACCATCCTAGGTGCTTTAGTTACATATTGAGGGACTTGCCTATCGAGAGGCTCTTCTGGTACTCTTCTTTCTTGACATAAAAGTCAAGCCATGGTGGTCGGTCGAATGGTATGAAGGCTAAGTAAATGTAGAAATCTAGTCTCTCCTTGGTAGGGTTCATATTAGATTTAAAGTACTCCCACCTCTCATTCCTTACAGTTGGGAGGTGCCTTATTGGGTTGTAGCTCCATGTATCACAAATGAGGATTAGGCCCAGGAACGCCAATTTGTTAGTAAGCACCTCCTTCTCCTTTCTTTTCATAAAAGTTATCTGAATATTGGCAATGGTGAGGGGAATCAGGTAAAGTGTTGTCTTGTTCCTTTTGGTTCCATATGATTTGTCAACAATAGTTGCCTGACGTCCTACCTCCAAAGTGAAAAACCTATCTGTTACAAATTTAGGGAGCCTAAAAGGATCCTCAACAAAATCATGGAATTTGATGAAGGTAAACTTAGCTCCTAGAAAATAATCCACTTTGGTCTTTGAGCTTTTCATCCATTGTGAGACTTTAAGGGAAAAATAGCTCAAAGGGTGTGGGGACAAATCTATGAGCACTGGCCTCATGACATAATCCACAAGCCAGTAATAATCCCATATCTTTGAAACCACATGGGTCGAAACTGAAACCAGCTGGTACAACCCCTTTAAATCAAAATTAAAAAGTGACAAATTCCTTTTGAGAAATTTAAAGTTTTGATGTAAGATCAAATATGCCAGAAAAATAATAATACTTGAACTTAGACTCAATGCCATAATTTCTCGATTGTTCTAGCATCTTTTCAGCTATTATCTCAGCAAAATCAAAATATTTCTATCTTTTTTCCCTCTTAAGCATGAAAGCCAAGCCTATCTAGAAATAATTAACCCTTTAATCATCATCATAGCCGTAGATATAGGCCAACATTGAGAAAAAATCTTGTACATCTAGTTTGAACTTTCTGTGTACTAGAGGGAAGAGGAGTTGATTTCCTTTTAGCTTCTCTTTTTTTTCATCGTCATAAAAATTCAAATTTTTAGTTATGGTCCTCTAGAACTCTTCCATTATTTTGTGCTCAAATATTTTATCACCCTAGTTTGTAGGGATACATAACATATCCCTGATGGCTGATGCACTGATTGTAACCCTTATCCTTCCACCGATTATAACCCATGCTTCTTTTTCAAGCCTCTTAGCACATGATCCACCAACAATGGACATGGGTGTATAGTAGGAAACATGAATTATGGAAAAGCATAATTCCAAAGCCGTAATTCCCCCTCCCTAAGGCTTTTATGATTTGCATACAACTTTGGGTCAAGACTATTGTCTACAAAATCCAGGACCACTTCTTTCTTAACATGGTCACCTACCTGTACAGTTTTGGTATGGGAAAAATATTGCTCTTCTGATGCTAGGTCATTAGAAAATGAATCCCTCACAAATATGTTGGCGTATCTTGGTCTTTTAGACAAAAATAAAACCTATCATCTAGAAGATGATGCTTCTACCACTGTTGTGCTGAAAATTTTGTAGAGAGCTTCTTCAAAGAAATGGTTGTTTGTTGTATTTGTTACATAGAGAAAAAACTCTTTTGGGTGCATTCAATTTTCTTGAACGTACATGCAGTAAGGCGATGCCATTACCACAAGCTTAATAAATTATTCCAATGAGGTGATACGTGTGGTTTAGGGATCTGTATCCCTTGGGAATGTCAACTACACCAATAGAATGTAATTAGTACATTCCCCTCACTTCCTTTTTCACAAATAAGCTTTATGTATTATAAAGTTTTCTTTATCCATGGGAAGCATGCTTTAAGAAGTTTAAGGTACTTCAAAAATATGTGCATATTTAGTTTTTCAAAGCTTAGCACATTAATCAACATCTTTTCTTATAAGAAAGAAAGTTGGAGTTGATGATGAAAATGGACAAATGGCAACGATTAGTACACATGAGCATTTACTCCCAATACCAGAATTTATTTCTCAAGACTTGGTGCAAAATTTTCTATACGATTCATCTCTCACCCTTCATTTTCTTTGATATTTTCTCCATTGTTTTCTAGTAGGAGATGGATTTTCTATTTGTTGAGCTTGCCAGTGCACCTTTTCTATAAATAGCTATGCCACCTTAGCAAAAAATTCACTTGAATTAAATCATTAGTTAGTAAGCTTCCCCTAATGTATCCTCCATTCTACTAGACTTAGTTTGTTTGTTGCTATGATGTCTAGCCTAGGTACCCCTATTCATCTCTTACCACGAAAGCCACAATATTCCTTCATGGGTGAGATTAGCAGTGATAGAATTAAGCACCTGGTAAAGAAGAATGACCACCTCACTGTTGTGGTATTCAAATGTGTTCTCGATAAGGATTATGTGAAGTATGAAAACCAACTACAGTGTAACTCCAATGTTGTCCCCCACATCATGGCCTCCCTGCTTGATTTGGACAACTCCAAGCCTTGGATAATCGAACTGTGTCATGCCATGTTCTATTCTACATATTTGGACAGGCTCAATGATATTGTGCAAGTGGCTATCCTTAGTGGTTGAATTTTGAGCGCCATGGAATTTCACATGAACGTTGATTATGGGAAGGACATGCCCTAGTTGCCCCTCCTTATTGAATTTCACACCATGGGCCTTGAGAGGCATCGCTCGCTATCCCATCGCATGGCCTCCTTCATGTTGAGGGGGTATTGCATGGAGTGCATTCCTAGGCTTGATTGGAAAAATCACTTTGAATATTTGGTGTATAGCCATGATAATAAGGACTAATGTCCAGGCCATGTCGAGCCTGCATGTGCTATGTGTCAACCCCCCATACAACCCTGTTGAAGAAAAAACCTAAAGAAATATCATTTTTTGAATGCTTAGCGTTAGATGGAGGCTTCAAATTTATTGCTTTTTGTGTGTTGCCTACCTTTTTTCTTTTTGTAGTGTAATTCTTTTTGGGTTTGTGCAAGAAGGATTCAAGCTTCTCTCAGAGCTTTGGGATTTTATTATAGTGTAAATATTTCAATGAATATATCATAATAATTTTCTTCTTATTCCTATGTGATTCTTATGGCTTATTCACATAAATATCGTATTCTACAATTTTTTTACATCTGGTACATAACTATGAAAATTTTAAAAGAACTTGTGTGTTTCAACGAAACAATTTTAGATGAATACCCTTTATTGGTATATCCAGAATGTTTCTATCCATTTCTTCTAGCTCATACGCGTTATTTTCTTTGCATGTGTGAATGTGGAAGGGACCCTTCCATAGTGCTTTAAATTTTATATGTTGTCTTTGTTTTGCAGTGCGCTCGTCATAATTAAGCACCAGGCTTCCCTCTTAGAAATATAGGTTGGAGGCATTTTTATCAAACCATTATTTGACTATTTGTTGGCACCTGATCATGGTGTCATACACTTTTTCCCTTTTTTCTTCAAGATTCAGGAGTTCCACCAATCTCACTTCCATTTTATTGCTTTCTTCAACTTCCAAGGCCTTTAATAGTTTTAATGCTAGAATTTCTATAGAAATAGGTAAAACCACCTCCTTTCCATACAATAATTCATAAGGAGAGGCCTTCAAGAATTTTTTGGGCATAATTATATCAACCCATTGAGCGGCTCATAGGTTCTTGTGCCATTCCTTTTGGCATTCTGACCCGATGCACTTAATTAACCTAATCAAGTTCTTGTTGGCCAACTCCGCTAACCCATTTCCTTATGGGTAATAATTTGATGAAGTCTTGAGGTAGACCCCATGTTTGAGAGCGAATTCTAAAATCCTAGAGCCCCCAAAAGCTCGTGCATTATCGGATATGAGTTTTTGGTGAACCAAAACATGCACCAGCTCTTCAAGAAAATTGACAATTTTAATATCCATAGTATTTTTTAAAGCAATGGCCTCTATCCATCTTGTGAAATAATCAATTGCAATAAGTATCCACTTATGTACAATGCTGGAGATAGGATTCAGCATCCCAAAAAAATCCAAACCCCATTGTGCAAAGGGTTCCTTAGTCATGATCGAACTTAATGGCATGGCATATTTCTTCCACTTGCCAATGAAATATTGGCAATGAGTACATTTTTATACCATGTGGTGTGCCTTAGAAAAATGGAAGGACAGTAATATCCTACCCACGTTATTTTCAAAGTAGTAGTTTTGCAGAGAAATATCCGCCCTCAAGACTACTATGAAATTCATTTAAAACTCTTTCTGCATGTGGCTTATCTAAGTAATAGAGTAGGATTTCGTGATAATTTCTTTTTTTTAAATCCCCTCAATTAGTACTATTACCAATTTTTAGTACAACTCAATTGGTAGAGCTAATTAGTTTCTTTTTAAGTGAAAGTTTAGTTAGTTGCTGTATTTCTTAGATTGATGTTGAGCATCAAATTTATCAAGTTTCAATTATGCAAGTGTTTTCAGTGAACAAAATTTCAAGAGTTATTACTCAATGCTTTGCAGTATAAAATAATTACAAGAAAAAATATACAAATGATTAAGCATAAAAATTTCTTTAATATATTTCACAACTCTAATTCACATTACAATATTTCATTTGTTTGCAAATACAAATGATTGTACAATTTTTCATTTTGATGCATTTCTTTTCAGAATGGAAAATAAGAAAATAAATTAAAGTGCCCCACACAAGCCATGGGAGTAAGTACGACAATAAATCATGAGAAGCATGCTACACTATGGAAGATGTAAGAAAGAAAGACATATAAGCATGAACATAATCATCATTTCCTGTTGCTTTTGGTTGATTCAGGAGAAGTGCACCATCCTTCGTCCTCGACCTCCAATTGACCTATAAGAGAAGTAAAGTGTTGTTAGAGCTCTGATTATGAACATCCCCATATGAATCACCAACAATAATGTAGAATTCTACTTATAATGCATTGAAATAGCTGAAGTTGTAAGAACAAGATTTGGATAGAAGCCAAGAAGGAAACAACATAATAGTATATTGTTTTATCAAGAATTGTTTGTTTCCATGTGCAGGTATAGGAGAAGCTATGTAGTTGATCATTTCATGAACACATAAAATAATGTGGAGTAAAACGGGCTCCCACAAGGGTAGAGCTAAGCATGTTTCCCCTCAAAATTAAAATGGGGTTGAGTAAGGAAATACAATTATCATGCTCATTTGACCCATTCATGAAGGAGTGAAATAGATTTCAATTATCAGAGCAATCAAGGACATTGTTCACTCATAATGATCAAATCTGAACAATGAAGTGAAAATTACAAGTGGACAATGAACTCAATTCAACTGAAATGCATCAATTTCCATACTGAATTTTTTTTAATACTATCAAATTGTTTGCATCTTTTCCTTCATGTGATTTTTTCATCTCTATTCATGATGTTTCATGATGTTCTTTTCTAATGTAGCAAGTGTTTCATGTTCATAATAGTGATAGTGAATAGGCATACATAATGCCCCATCAACAAAGCATTAATAGATGATAAAAGCACATAGAGAAAGTTCGTTTCATGAAATTTTTGAGCTGAGAATGCATGTTTTTCTGAAGCATTCAAGTATATGGAACAAGTGGTAACAAACATCAAGCAACCTACAAGAACATCATATTTCTACAAGAGGTACAAGTAAAAAAAGAGGTGTTGTTCTAGTTTTACTTCAATGGAGGAACAATGAAAGGTGAATACATAACCATGATCGTGCTACATATTTTATGTGTATTTACATTATAGCTGCATTTTCAAAAATTAATCCATGGAGTGCATAAATTAAGAGACAGTCAACTATGAGGTGGAATGATATCATGTTTGTTCTTCAATAGAGGTAATGTCTTCCATCTATTGTGTTTCAGAGAGTGTAAATCTTCAAGTAAAGGAATGGAAATTTGTTTGAGATCATTTACAATCTTAAAGTAAACAAACTATAGTTACACAGTTTTAGCTTGAAATACATGTTTCCTTTGAAAAACAGAGTACCCACATGGAAGTTTCAACTTAAAATGCACATTTCTTCTTTTTTAAAGTTTACCCATTTGAGGGTTTTGTCAGAAAACATAAAATGCATGGATTTCTCTCAAAATACAGAATACCCACATGGGGTTTCAACCATAGAAGCAATTTTCATCCAAAATACAAATACCCACATAAAGGTTTCAGCTAGAGATGCAAAGAAATTGCAAAAAAGGGTAAGTGCACCAATCTGTGACACAATTTTGGCTCTTAAGATGCCAACTTTTTTTTTTTTTCTGAAATCAGGAAAATCTGATTTGCATGAGAAAATGAGGATATTAAGCTCAAAATTTCAAGATGCGGCAAGAACAAAAGTTGAAGCACTCTGAGTCTAGTTTCTAAGCTACAATTTTTTTTGAAATTAAGGGTCTCAAAAAAGGGGGGGCCCAAAACAGGTCCTGTTTTTATCAAAAAAAAAAGCATAGCGCCTGAGGGCTCCCCCCTTTTTGGTTAACTTTTTTTTAGAATTTCAAAAATTCCAATAGTGAGAAATTAGCTAACACCATTTAGTTTATGCTCCTTCTTTCGGATAATTTTTTTAATGAATATATAATATTTTATGAATTTTCAAAGTGGACACATCTTGAAAAGCTGAAATTTGAGCGTGCCCCCCCCTAAATTTTTTGCAAACTAATCGAAAATTGATTTTTATTTTTTCATCATGTGTAGAATGGAGTGTAGTTTCCAAAAACGTAATTTGTTTCACATTCCGATGAACGTGTAAAAATCTATCATAAACCTAGCACATGTTGGTTTTTGACCAAAAACGAAGGCATTTACAATAGAAGCCATGGATCAAAACCTTAAATAAATCAAAATGAAAAAAGAATTATATATTTAGATAGCTGAGACAGAGGTTAACACTATCACGGTTTTTTTATAAACTTGCATTGAAAGACGTAGACAGGGAGCACGGATGAAAATATGAGAAAATTTAGCAAATGCTGTTAATTAACACGTCTAAAGCAGGCCTTTTGGCAAATGCCAAATGGCCTGCTTTGCACAGAACTAGATTTTCACTTTCTCTATCAGGGAAACTATATACATGAAATAAACATTTAAGTATAAGTTGGAATTTACATATGGACATTTAATTTCTTATACTTTAAGTTATATTTCATGTATATATAGGCAGGATGTTTGAGAGTGGTTTCAGATCTCTAAGAGTTATAATGCAAATTCTAGTTTTTGGAAGATCTTAAAAATTTCAGACTTAGTCAAATTTCAGTAATCAGCATGTCAAATTTTGGTAATCAGGAGGTCAAATTTTAGTACTCAGGAGGTCAAATTTCATCTTTCTCTCTCTATCTCACTCATTTTCATCTCTTATTCTCTATACCTCTCTCTCACTATCTTCATCCCTTTATCTAACAATATCTTCCTTGAGCTCAAGAACTATGTCTCTACATGTCCATCTCTCTCCTTCCCTCTCCAATATCTATCTCGCTCTCTCCTTCCCTCTCTAAATTTTTATATCTCTTTTCCCTCTCCTTTTATCTCTATATATCTTTCTCTACTCTCTATACCTACCTATCCCTCCCTCCCTCCCTCTCCTCTCTTTCTCTCTCTCTTTTCTTCCCTCGCTCTCTCCTCCCCTCTCTACTCTCTATATTATCATTCTCTCTCTCCTTCCCTCTCTAGTTCTCTCTATCTCACTTCTCTCTCCTTCCCTCCCTCCCTCTCTAATTTTCTCTATCTCCCTCTCTCTCTCCTTCCCTTTCTACTTCTCTTTATCTCACCTCTCTTTCTCCCCCTTTCTCTCTCCCTCTCTCTTCCTTTCACCCACCTTTTCTCTCTACTTCTCTCTATCTAACCTATCCCTCTATACATCTCTCTCTCCCCCTCCTTCCATCTCAATCTCTCCACCTTCCTCCTTATCTCTCTACTTTTAAGCTCCATCACACATCTCTATCACCTATCTCACTTCTCTCTTTCCCCTTCCCTCACTACTCTCTTTCTCTCTATCTCACCCCTCTTTCCATACCTATTCCTCCCTCCTCTCTCTTATCTCTCTCACCTCTCTCTCTCCATCCCTACCTCTTCCTCCCTCTCTCCTTCCCTCTATTTTTCTCTTTATCTCCTCCTCCCTCTATCTACCTAGACCTCTCTCTATTTTTGTCTCACCTCTCTCTCCATCCCTACCTCTCCCTATATCTCTCCTTTCATATCTACTTCTCTCTGCCTAGTTGTCCCTCTATACCTATTTATCTCTCCCTCC
>CM021104.1:214755879-214853798 GCA_007115665.2 Sequoiadendron giganteum
GAAGAGAATAAAAAAATGTAGCTTGTGAAGCAAAGGAATTGCAGCCCATACAACCACAAATTCTCATGCAATCTAGGAGAGATATCAAATTGGCAAAACAAAGGGCGCGAATGAGGAAAGTTCGTGGAAGGACAGGAATGGATACAAAAGTTGGGGGCACTTCATCAACCATAGGTGAAGCTCAATGCACATCTCCAGTTGAAGACACATTGACAACAACATGTGGTTTTTCAGGTACATCGGAAATCACATCTCCAATTGAAGACACACCATCAAAAATATTGAGTTTTGAAAGTACATCAGAAAACACATCTCTATTTGAAGGAACTCCACAAACAACATCTCAAGTTGGAGGTACAACATCTTTTACCGTTCAATCTTAAGGTATGTCATCAATTGTGCCTCCAATTGAAGGTACACGATCTATCCCCCATGTTGTTGACCTTCCCAATATTGACACAAATTTACATTTGAGAACTCCTCCTAGAGTTTTGCATAGAAAACCTACATTTTTTATTGATATTGATTCCAATGTTTTGAAATGGATGCCTAATAAGATTCCAAAATGTACATGTCAAAGATATGAAGAAAGGATATGGAGTTTGTTTTTTCAAAGCTAAGTGAGGGTGGAAGATGCCAACTATTTGTTTCAATGATGAGGCAACTCAAATTTAGGCCCACCATGAAGGCTCTTGGGATAATACTTTTGAATGAATCAAGTGAAAATTCCATTGTAAAGAACTTGATGAGTGCATACGAGAGCATGGGTTCCACCTCACGCACAAAGGATAGTTGTGCCACACGACGTGTGATGACAACAACACTATTAAGCAGTCAAACAAGGAACAAGGTGAACCTTAAAAATGCAAGTAAGTCTTTGAAAATAAGTAGATCATCTCTAATGAGAGCCAAAGGAAGGCGTGAAAGAGTGGAGGATCCAAATAAAAATGAGTTATGGGCATTTTCAGGTAGAGTGCCATGGAAAGAAACAAGAATTGCTCAAGGCTTGAGATCTTTAATTGTGAATTATTGGAAGGATAACACAAGGACATATCCTAATCAAAGAGATGTTGTAAGAAGAAGAATTGGTAGTATAAACTGTGAGCCACATCCAATGCATTATTTGGATACCACTCAAACCCAATTTTTTGCTGATTTTGTACAAAAGTTTCCTGAAATTAAAATATGTCAAAGGTATTTTGAAATGCTAAAGCCTTTTTATGTTAAAATAAATCACACATGCACTACTTTTTGTTGTAGGGTTCATATTGAGTGTTCTCACCATTATGATGTTTATTGACGTATATGTGTAGATATGCATACTGACAATGTTTTGCAGGAATGTAACATAATGCCTCCACCTAAATCGTCAAGGAAATTTTTGTCTTCCATTTTATGTGAAAGAGAGGGTGGTAAAATTTTTTACAAAAAATCATGTTTGGATGGCACATGTGATCATTGTGGTGGCATGCAACATTTTCCAATTTTCCAACACATGGCTAGTACACACACAATTGGAGACAAAATTGTAGAATTTGGCAAATATACGACAGTGGCATACAGTCTAAAAGATGGGAAAGAAGCAAAGAAGTGTGAATTGGTTAGTGATAAGATTCCAGTGTATCAGTTTATGGGAATTTTTTGTGATCGGGTGGTTTATGATTATGCAACGCATACACACAGAGCACAATGGTTGGACTCACAGTTCAAGTTATGCAGGGACACATTTCCACTTCGTCATATCATTTCAGTTGTCGACTTCACTGAGAACTACACACTACAACCATAGAACAAGGTGCAATCATAGTAATACAACTCCGTGCAGGTTGCTATATTTTTACATATAGAATTCATTCATGCAAATGATAGTACAAAGAAAAATAGGAAAGTATTGAGGGAGTATCATTTTTACATCAGTGATGATCGCACACATTCTCCAAAGTTTTTTCAAGGTTGCTTTCATATGTTCTATGCCGATCTGGCTAGCAGGGGCATATCATTTAGTCAGCATATCATATGGTCAAATAATTGTACATCACAATTCAAGAATGCCAAAACTTTTTACTAGTTGAGCATGATGCATAGGATTAGTGGTGTTCAGCATATGTGGAACTTCTCAGAGGCCAATCATGGAAAGGGGGAGCATGATGGAGCAGGTGCATGTATAAAAAGAGCCCTAGCATGAGAAGAGTTAAAGTACACAAACAGTGTAAATTTGATAGATGCAAGATCAATTGTCGAGTGGTGCAATGGTTCAATAGGTCCAGGTAGTGAAGGTAATTCTTTAGTTCGTAGATTTTTTCATTTAGTAGATGATACTAACATTGAAAAATATGAGGATTGTTGTACACTAACAGGATCGAGCGAGCTACACTATTTTAGAAGCTCCAATGCAGGTACATGGACTATACATACAAGGAAGGTGGCATGCTTTTGTTATGCATGTACACTTCAATCATGGAATGATTGCAAGTCAACAGAGTGGGTTGACAAATGGTCTGTGAGAAGTCTAACCCCACTTGACACTTATCAGCTCCCGATGGCTCTACAAATCACGGAGATGCAATCATCCATTGACTTTGATCATGTATTGGACCTACTAGAACCAGGTAATATATCTTATTTAAAAGTTCTATTATGTTGATCAATAAATAAATCTAACAAGATGAACATATCAATGCAGGGCACGTTTATGCGGTGATTGCAGATGAAGACAATGAAGAGGGTACATATTATTAAATGTGTCATTGTATTGAGACCAAAAAGAAATTGGAGTCCCCAGTTATAGACAAAGAGAACATACAATATCCTACAGGTTCGATGGTTGTTGCTGGAACATGGCTTCGAAGGTATCCAGTTAAGAATGTTGTAGTTTGGTTGTTTGAGGACTTCGACACGCATTGAAAAATTCTTCACTATTCAAACCTTGTCATCGCCACCAATGTTCATTTGATCAAATATAAAGGTAGACCTGCGAACAAGAACTTGTGGAAAGTGCACGAGTCTGACCACGAGGCAATACTCGACACAATAAAGACTAGAGCAAACCTAGATGGTTCCCTAGATTGATTTGTAAGTATGCACATTGAATTTGTAAAGCCATGTTATTGATCACTCTTTTGGACAAACACCTTGCAATAAGGCTTTTTCACGATCTCTATTTGATGTCATATGCATTTATGACTGTCATTGATCATTTTTTGATTGTGACTGTAGGTAATACTGAATTTTGTCAAAGTATATAAGAAAAGAACAACATCGGTTGCTGGTGCAAGTGTTCAGTGGTATGAAAAACATGGGTTACTAGTGCATTTTCTGGTTGTCAATCTTCTCTTTCTTTTCCATCTCCTAGATTTATTAGATTCTTATATGCTACACGTTTTATGTTAAGCCTCTCAGTGATATATTTGAAATTTATATGTAGGGTCATCGAGAGATGATAAAGTAGCGAAGGGGCACATAACCATTGTAGGACCTTCAATGGACCTCCTTATCTAGCATGCATGAAGGTGATAGTAGGTCTCGTCAGCTGTATGACTGACATTATTTAGTTATTGCTCTTTTAATGATTTTTATGTGAGTCTATGTCTAAGATTGAGAGGCTTTTGCAAGTTTTTTGTGGACCAAATTCCTATGATACTACACAACCATAGAGAGGCTACTACCCATGTGTTTCATAGGGAGTAGGGGATGTACATGTTTTGAACCATTTTGGAATGCAAATAGTTGGGCCAGCTGAGGTGGAATGGAAAAACGAAATTGGGCAGCAACTCCTTTTGTCCTTTTCTCAAGAACAATATATTTCATGATTTATGTTGGAAATGGGAGGATTATTTCCCTGCATGTATTGCTACAAGTATTAACAAATGGGAATATTTTCAAGATGTTCTTCCATCACTATTGTAATATTTGTCATTGACTTGCTGTATTTTTTGAAGACTCCACATTCATAAGGACCTATTGCTGCATACACAACCATAGCTCTTGGAGTCTTGAGACACTAACTGACATAGACTTGATAGTCATAGGACATTGACTGTGGAGAGTGAATTTGATTGTCAAGCACTTTATAATCATACACTCACTGTACTTTACAACTGATCACTACTCATTTCTAATCTTTCCTTTTCATTTGCATATTGCCATGTAGAGTGACCCTTCACAGTTCCCTTGTGTTCATACATTCATGATGCTTGTCTTAATGAATAACCTTCCTTTAAATCTATTGTCCTTTGATGAAGTGACAAGGTAGGGGTAGTGTATGCCTTAGATAAATCTATGCAACCTGGGTCATGTCTAACATACCTTAGCATATGACATTGAACAAAACAACTACTATGGTTCAATCGACTCAATCCCTTAAAGGTGCAAAGTGCAAAAGGGCAACAATATTTGACAGGGTATTACTCATAAACCATGATGATTACAACATATTTTTCTGAACCTATGGGATCATTTTGGACCCCTCTACAATAACCTCTCTCGGTTATTGCTATCTCAGAGGCATTTTCCTGTGGTGGCGAATTTTCACTCGGGGAAAGAGTCGTCAAATGCAAGTAGTTGAATGTTGCAAAGTGGTTCAACTTTCATTTTGCAGCTCATGTGACCAAACAAACTATTCCAATGCATCCGGGTGGGTGCGTTTATGCTAAGAATGGTTCTCTTTCGTACCCAAACATGTAGAATCTCTCTGAGCTACGTTCAACTGGATCGATCCCTTAAGGGTCCAAAGTGCAAAATGGCTGCAAACTTCAGCATGCTATTACTCGGACAGCATGATAGTTACAAACTTTTCATCTAATTTGATGGGATCATGTTGGGCCTCTCTACAATAACCTTGCTCAATTTTTGCTATCTCGGAGGCTTTTTCCTATGGTGGTGAATTTTCACTCGAGGAAAAAGTTATCAAATGCAAGTAGTTGAAAGTTGCAAAGTGGTGCAACTTTCGTTCTGCAGCTCGTGTGACCAAAAAAACTGTTCCAACACATCCAGGTGGGTATGTTTACGCTAGGCATGGTCCTCTTTCGCACCTAAACACGCAGAATCACTCCGAGCTACGTTCAACCGGATTGATCCCTTAAGGGTCCAAAGTGCAAAATGGCTACGAAATTCAACATGCTATTACTCAGACACCATGATGCTTAGAAACTTCTCATCTAATCCTACAAGATCACGTTGGGCCCATCTACAATAACCTCTCTTATTTTTTGCTATCTCGAAGGCATTTTTCTGTGCTGGTGAATTTTCACTCGAGGAAAAAGTTGTCAAATGCAAGTAGTTGAAAGTTGCAAAATGGTGCAACTGTCATTCTGTAGTTTGTGTGACCTAAACACGTAAAATCACATCTGAATAGGTATTTTTATGCTAGGCATGGTCCTCTTTCACACCTAAACACGCGAAATCACTCTGAGCTACGTCCAAACGGATCGATCCCTTAAGGGTCCAAAGAGCAAAATGGCTGTGAACTTCAGCATGCTATTACTCAGACATCGTGATGCTTAGAAACTTCTCATTTGATCCTATGGGATCATGTTGGGCCCCTCTAGAATAACCTTTCTCGGTTTTCACTATCTCGGAGGCTTTTTCCTATGGTGGCGAATTTTCACTCGAGGAAAAAGTTGTCAAATGCAAGTAGTTGAGGCATATTATCAAACAATTCACTACCTTGTCTATGGCTTGTCATGGCATTCCATCATCATGAGACCACTTTTCTTTGAGGCATTTTTTCAAAAAGTTCAATGGCTTGTCTATGCTATTGCTTACTATTATGCTTTCATAGATTTTTTCCAAGCATCCATACCTTGTTCGAAAGCATTTGTTTTAGGCTTTTAGCTATAACAAGAAGGCAATGAACCATTTGATAAAATTCTTTGGTAGACATATATGAAAAATGTCATAGCATAGACAAGGGAATGAACTATTTGAAAAAATGCCTCAAAGAAATGTGGTCTCATGGAATGCCATGACAAGCTAAAGCAATTGGCAGCTGCTCCTAGTTATTAGTTATGCAATGTGAAGTAATTGCATAACTGCTTAGGTTGAATTTGTAAAAATCTATATTGTAATTGAAATTTTGTCATCTATCAGCGTCTAGTTATTCGTTATGCAATGTGAAGTGATGCTTTGAGTTTGAAAGATGTGCAATGCATGAATAAAAACTACAAAAATCTATTTTCTACATTTCATTAGTTAAACTCTTTATTTTATTTGCTCTTTATATCTCTATGCTATGGAAATGCCTTTTGATTTCAAAAAAGCTAGTTTTTATCTCTTGTTATAAAAAGGAGTAGATATACAATGTTAAAGAAGAATGAAAGCACAACTAAATTTATCATTTCAAAGAAATTTTTTTGATGCATTTTTTCAAACACTTCACTGCCTTCTCTATGCTATTGCTTACTATTATGCTTTTGATATATTTTTTGAAGCATCCATAGCTTGTTCAAAATCACTTGTTTTAGGCTTTTAGCCATAGCAACAAGGTAGTGAACTATTTGAGAAGATGCTTTGGTAGACATGTATGAAAAATGTGGTAACATAGACAAGATAAGGAACTATTTGAAAAAATATCTCAAAGAAATTTGGTCTCATAGAATGCCATGATAAGAAAATGCAATTGCCAGTTGCTCCTAGTTATTAGTTATCCAATGTGAAGAAATTGCATAACTGCTTAGGTTGACTTTGTTCAACCTATATTGTAATTAAATTTTCGGCATCTATCAACATCTACTTATTAGTTATGCAAAGTGAAGTAATGCTTCGACTTTGAAAGATGTGCAATGCAATGTAATCAATGACAAGAATATGAACTACAAAAATCCATTTTTTACAATTCAATAGTTAAAATATTTATTGTATTTGCTCTCTATATTTCTATATGCTATGTAAATACCTTGCAATTGTATTTAAAAGGATTAATAGGTCAGTTAGGTGGTATTTGGAAAATCAAGTTGTGAATGAATGGTAATTAAGAGCAAAATTGGCAAATTGCCATCTTAGAAGTCTAACAAAGGGTGGTTATGGTGGTTGATCGGCTCAAGGGGTATTTGGAAGGTGCTATCAAGATACATTGCTGTAATACCCCGAGTTGAGGGTTGATTTTGTTTAGTTTCTAATAAGAAAATATACTTGAAAACACTAATCATTGGTTTTCTTTGTTTTCTTGAATTTTCTTTGCCTTGCACAGGCCCATACAAGTCTATCATGACTTGAGGCTTTGGATGCTTTATTACATATGTGTTTACTCTCTTTGCATCTATTTTGAAGGTTTAAATCCACTGTTGGTGTGTGTGGGATCAACAAACTTGGTTACTGCTCTGTTTTCTATGTTAGGGGTTTTGAGGGCAACACCATGACACATTAGCCAATCCACCTATTTTTCTGACCCTGTTGCTTAGTGGATTGTCCTGTACCATGATTAGTTTGGTGTATGAATACTTTGGAGGCCGAGAGAATGAATAAACTCAGTGGGGTGTGAAGTTCTAATGCTGTTCAAGGGTGTTTCCACCATGAAAGTAAGGAACTCAAGTACTGAATCTGAGAAATACTGATAGGAATGGGATTGTGAGTGTCTTTTAAGTTAGGGTAGAGGTATTGTGGGGTGTATGGACCTTTGGAAGGATTGGGGGAGGTCTGGAGTTATGAGTTTCTTTAAAACCCTTATTTTTGTGAAGGTTTAGGATGGTTTGTGAGTAGAGGAATAGAAAAAGTTATTGGGGCTCTTAAAATGTGAGATTCTTGAGTTTGGTGAGTATCCCTAAGACTGTTTCAAGTTTCCTTGGTTAGGAGGTGAGTTTGTGAGGGGGTTCCTTTGGAAATTAGGCTTAATTGTAAAGCCTAGAGCCAGGGAGGTGTATTGAAAGATCATGTTGGTCCAAAAGAGTTACTATTGGTTTTGGCATATGTTGTGTAACCCTGAGAAGGGTATCTTAATCCACCTTTAAATGGTCAGGTGTTTTGGAAAGGTTGGGATAAATTAGGCTTGGACCGGGTTTTGAGTTTGGTGTAGGAGCACCTACACCACATCATAATTTATTTTTTATTTGAATACATCAATAGGGAAATGTTAGTGTCTTTAGGTTTATTTTGTCTAATAAGATTTGAGAGATCAAGCATAATTCAAATAAAGGGTGTTTTGTGTCTTAGACGTCAATTAGAAATCATATAAGTTGTAAAATGCTGACAAAGCAACTTTAACACAAACAAATGTAATTAAGGGACCAAATAATCCCAAGGTTGGTTATGGGTGCTGGGGAGAAGATAGTTGTTGGAAAATGTTTTAAAATCCTTACCAAGGCTCGAATGAGAGAGTGGAATAATTTTTGTAACAATTTTACACAATAAACACCACAGTTTTGAGCAATTTTCTAGAAAAATGATGTTTTCTTGATCTTTTTGAGTTTTGTACGGGCACATAGAATTTCTTCATGGTCTAATAATTTCAAAGGATGTTTCTATATGTATTCTAATTCATTTATTTTTTATTTGGTGTCTTAACTCTTTGTTTGTAGAGAGAACCAACACAAACAGTGACTGTCCCAGTGTTGCTGAATCAAGGGTTTGAGGGGAAATTTGTGATGTAACAATCAATCCACCTATTGTTTGCTACTGTATCTCAGTGGATTGATTGAAAACATGTTATAATAAGTGTTTCAACTCATTTTGGAATAAGGATTCATAATTATGTGGTGTTTTTGTGATTTTTCTAAGACTGAACAAGGGTTTTCCAACATGGAAGTGAGGAACCAAAGAGAGGTTTTTAAGAATTAAAGCTTGTAAGGGTTATGTGAGGGTCTGGTGAGTCTGTGCAGAAGTATTTTGAGGTTTTTGGGGATTTTGAAGTGTTGAGAGAGGTCTAGAGTTGTATGTTTCTTTAAAGCCCTTGATTTTGTGAAGGTTTAGGAGGGTTTCTTGGGTTTTTGTGAGTTAGAGGCTCTATAGATACAAACTAATGAAAAAATTTGAGGTTTGGCACCATGACCTAAAACTGTCCAAGGAATTTGGATAGATTCCTAAAGTTGGAAGGGTGGTCCCTTTGGAAAAAAAGGGCTAATTGTGAAGCCAAAATTGAAGTAGGTGTGTTGAAAGTCTATGTCGGTCCAAAAGAGAAACCACTGATTCTTTGGTATGTTGTGTAGCCCTAAAAAGGGTATCTGAATCCATCTTGTAATTGTCTAGTGTTTTGAAAAGGTTGGGAGAAATCTAGCTAAAACTGAGTTTTGAGTACTACAAGAATAACCAGTCACAAATCTGAGTTTTGGAAACCTTGATGAATCTGCCTTAGGGATTGTTGTCAATTGATTCAATTGTCATTGTATGAATGTTGATGGTCTTTGTAGGGCCTTGGTGGAGTCTTGTTGTTCATTTGCAAGGTTGAGGAGTTGAGACCCTTGAGGGTGGGTTGGTGCCTACTAGGCTGAATCATTATGAGGAAGAATTCTTGATTGAGAATTGACATTTCCATTGTTGTGAGTCTTCTCCACCTTAGGTTTGCATCAGAGTGCTACAAGGGTGGATTGTTGGGTAAGGTGTTGAATGAAGAGTTTGGTTTGATGGGGCTTTGAGGTTGTGTAGATTGCTCAAAATAGGTTGTATTAATCTTGTTAGGAGCCCCTTGAAGGTAGGTTGTCAGACTGATTGGGTTTGAGCCTCCTTACCTCTGCATCGGTGAGGCACAAGTAATTGAAGCATTCCAAAGGATACAAACCACCACGAATGGAGCTTATTTATACAATACGCTTTAGATGGGGCTTATTGAGCATTCGACAGTAATTAATTAAGCATTAGATGTAAACAAAATTCATGCCTATAACATTCAAGCATACAACTTACACGATACGCATGATAACATCATTCAAGAATGGCAGTAGGAAAATAAGAGTTTCTTTAATCAAAAATCCGAAAGGCTATACAATGATATATATTGATAAAAGTATATAAATATATCTAAAAAAACCATATAGGCTTAGTACAAAGGAGCCATTTGGACATAAAATATCACGTATATATATCAATAGTACAAAACATATGTTCCAAAATGCCACATAGGCATACAACAAACAACACTAATACATAGTAATTTCCCTCTAGGGGAAGGAAATAGATCCCGTGTTGCCTTCGAAATTCGGTTGGATGGAGTGATTGTTGCTTGTCTTGTCTTTCAAACATGCCCACTACTCCTCCTCTCTTCACTTTGGACCTTCAACTGATACAATTAAAAGTAAAGATGTTAAAACATAGAAATTGAATTATGGAATGGCATATAACAAAATATAATCACTTACCGCATACATATAGTCATCATGCACATTTAAAGCATCACCATGTCCACGATCTAGAGTGACAACCACTTGTAGCAACCATGAAGATAGAAATTAAACTACATAAAATTATCATGAAAATTTTCTATAATAGACCATAAAAGAGGAAATATAATGTCAAATCAACTAATCTATTCCATACCTCTCTCAATGGATCAAAATTGGCTATTGCTACAGAAACTCCATGGTCCATCATGCCACCAACATCACCAGGGCTATCTCTTGTCAACAGCTGCAAATGAAACAATATCTCAGGAATCATGTTGTTATAGGAGAACATAATGTGACACGATCAAGGAATACTTGAATGCAATGTTTGTGTTTCTCATCAATTTTTTAGATTTGTATATACGCAAAATTATGAAAACTAGCTAACATAGATTTACAACCCTATTAATGAATAAAGGCTACCTGAGTGTATGTTGTTTGCGGATATGAATCATGAGGTGTGGAGGAAGAAGGTGCACTAGGAAACTGTTTGAAATCCGAAGCATGTTATGAGACAAACATTCAAATATAACATTCAACTGTTCAAATGCAATAATAATATCTTTAATACTAGTTGCATACCTGTGGACTCATCGTCGAGAATGTATAAGGGTTTGTAGGAATAGAGCATCCCTCATGAACAGTGCGACCCTGGAATTTCATCATATCAAAATTCTACTAATTTAGTTATTATTAAATTTCAAAATATATTTTAATAAACAACATTAAAATAACTTGCTAAATTTTACCTGAGTGTCAATGTTGAATATATCATTCAAAATATCATCTGTGAAAGCCATCGCCTCTACAACTGACGTAGGCTATGTAGGTGCATCACAAGCACCCTGATAATTGTATGTGCAAACAGCACCACAAGTGCCACAATGGTGGGGTGGAGCTCGGGGCCTACATGTCTCCTCCACACCAGGCTCTACTAGAGGACTTGCACACTGTAAAATGGTCTAGGTGAGTGAGCCAATTGACTTCATCATGTCTACCTTTAAACTATCCTTAACAATGGAAGGAACAACGACATGCTCCACCATGGGTCTGCCCAAGGCTCTCGGTACCAACTGTGGATTACGTCTTGCAATAGGTCTATCATGTGTGGAGCCCCCACCTCTACCCTGAAAGTCTAAGATGTCAAAATAGTTTGGCATTTTATTGAGGAAAAACTCACAATAGATTTTCCTCAAAAAGTATTGTGGCACCTCATGGTTATTGCATGGAGGTTGGTCAAATACCATCCACTACCGCTCCCAAAATTTGTTTCTAATTAAATCATGGTGGTACCAATGGATGGGGAACCTCCTGCATGCATGGGACAAAGGTTCATTGGTTTTTGGGTCTTTAAATAGGGCACACAACTCAGCTTTGCTAATTTTTAGTTTTTTGACATCTGCATATGACAAACCACTAGCATAAAATTGCCTCATCTCATCTCTCTTAGTTAAGCAATCCCTCTCCTATAAGGGTGGGTTTCGACATGCTCAGTTAATCTTGCAATTAATTGTTGAATGTCTCTTTTATTGTTTTCAATTTGATTTTGAATATTTTATTGTGTTCCTTGAGGATGCCTATGAATTGATGGAGGGGTTTTGGGTTGTTCTTGTATAGGAGGCTCTTGATGAGGGGGTGATTGTGAATTCTCAATGTTTTGAGGTGGAGATTCATTCCCTGAGAATTAGAACAAAGTTTTATTATAAAAATCTATTTAAAGTTGCATTCCAAATCAAATTCGAAATAAATAGAATAAAAATACACACTTCTTTGCAATCTTCGACCTCTCCGACGTGTTGGCGAAATTCTCATGGAAAATGGCAAGCTAAGGTTAAAAATAACGGAGGAGATTTGGCGAGCGTGAGTTGCAGACCTGAAATCTTCCTTCTCAAGCCTTGGGTTGAAGACAAAATGAGGGTTCCAAAACTGACTTTTGCATTTTATGTCTAGAAAGACTTTTGGCATGCGCCAAAGGCCTTATTTCGGGGTTTTTTTGATCATTTTTTCAATTTGGCACCTAAATTGTGTCATAGATTGGTGCACTTACCCAAAAATGTAACAAGAGTTTTCTTTAGATAATTTCCTTGTGAGTTCATACTTTGGAATAAAAATACGGTGATTGTAAAATACCCAGAACATAAGAAAGATGGCCATGACTTGGAGGAAGTATTGACTCATAAATACTCACAAGGAAAAAAAACCCATTTTAGCCCATCATTAAAATATCAAAAAATTAGAGCAAACAATGATTGTAATACAAGAGTTTCTTTGTGAAATTCATTATCTAACATGTGATAGGTGCGGCCTATAATGGAGGAAAAGAATAGAAATTTTCAAGTGTTTTCATGGGAAAGTAAACTTCATTATTCTATCAATCTTCTGGAGTCTTGTTTATTAGAAATACCCAAGCAAATACTTTCCATGGTGGCTAGATGAAGCACTGAAATGGAAGAAATGCAGAGACATAAAGATCATAAAATTACATGCTTGGTCATGGCCTCGAAGGCCAAGTTTTGCTTTCAAAGTAAGAGGGAAAAGACACAAAATGTCTTGAAAATAACTTACCTTGTTTTTCTCATGAGGAGTCGACCAACAAGAAGCTTGAATGGTAGCTCCAAGCTCCAAAACCCTAGCTTATGGTGGTGGCACCATTTCTCCCAAGCAAAGCTTTCTCTAAAAAACATGAAAGGGCAAAATGATGACTCAAGCTTAGGTTTGGCGAGTTTTGTTATTAGGGTTTAACATTTCCCTAATTCAAATGTGGGCTTATCACTTTAAGTTAAATGTTAAAAGCCTTCAACATTTTACCATTTGATGATATATGCATGCCCTAGGTCGAACCTTTGAAGGTTTTATTTGACATCATTTGACTAAGTTCTTTAGGCTAGGTTTTGAACAATATGTCATAGTCTAAAATACCTTAGGTATTTTATTGTAATATCAATGCCTATACCTTAGAAATATTCACATATGTCTTAGTTTTATTTTTTTGATCGATTTTCTAGAAATTAATTAACGTTCAACACCCTTATATTTATATGATTTTTTAAAAGGAAAAATAAAATTGTAATGGAGAGATAAAATATTGTACAATTTTGCAAAGATTTATTAAATCTTAGTTGCAAAAATAGGTCAAATTGAGGAAAATAAAATTGCAAATAATTGTAAAGCAGAGATAAAAACAATATTTTATAAATTATTTAATTATTTTTGCTATTTTTAGTAGTCTTAGAAAAGTAGTGATGTTTGAATTTTCTTTGGGTGAAATTGAGTTGCATAGGATGAAGATAAGGTATTCTTTTCTCTTTTAAAGTAGAATGAACCTATTTTTAGGTGCTTTTTGGGATAGACATACAAGAAGTGTGAGTTTTCCACTTTTGTTACACGTTATGGAGTAGTTTTAGATGTTTTTTTTTCTGGGCTTTCTTCTTGAGCTCGAATTAGAGTTTTGGACAATTTTATTTAGGAGAAAAACTTAGGGTTTTTCTTAGTTCAGATCACAGTTTCTTCCTCTCTTGTTCATGCAAAGAGTTTTGTAAGAAAAATTTTGTACTCAAACTTTGGCATACTCCTTCAATTTAATAAAGTAGCATTCCCATTTCTCAATTTTTGCCTCCTTTGGAATCTTAGTATGATGTTTCCATTGTGATTCTGTTTACAAATCCTTTTATGTCTTATTATTTGATATTTTGATACAAAAAGTCCATGTGATATAGGTTGCATGTTGTGTTTGAATTTGAATCTTCATGAAAATCAATTATGTATTGAATGTTCATGATAGATTGTGAAGTTACTGTTGTTTTCTGAGAACTATTTGTGGGTAGATAATCAAATTCATCATTAAGTTATGAAAATCACTTTAAGTTAGAGTTTTTTTTCTAGTTCATCCTTCTACTCTTTACCTCAAAAATCATTGAGAATATGAATTATCATTCAGAGAACCAAATCACTCTAGAGATTCCTTCTTCGATTAGATCTCCCACATCTGAAGAAGGTTTCCATGTGTCAACAAGTAGTTAAGTTACTGCAAGCTTAGCATAGGGTGCATATCTGATTGATAACATTTTTTGGCATGCCCTGTGGGACTGTGAAAGTTGATTTTAGAGAAGTTTCAAATTTTTTGATTACTATTCGGTGTATGCAACAATTTATTCAACCTTTTTGGAGGCATTTTTTCAATATACCCGACGATTCCATGTTTCTGATTTTGCATGCATACTTAGTGCATCCTGCGCATGAGAAAAATACAGACCAGATGAATTTATGTGTCATTCGAGTACCTACAGCTATCTCCACATCAAAGAAATGGTAGGACAATAAGAAGATTGTTTGACATACCAAGGAGGTCAAGATCAACACCTCTAGTTCTCAACTCTATAGTCCTATCACCAGGAAATACTACTCCTGTGTCACAAGCACCACCAATGGTGAGACAACATTCTTTTTCACCTTTTAACGGGGGATCACATTAAATATTGTGCATTATAATGATATTTTGGTTGTAGCTTTCAAGAGCCTACCATACTTTACCGAAGAAGACCAAACTACTTCCATTGAACATATTCATGATGTGGCCACATTGTTTTTAGTCCACAACATCACTTAGGAGAACGTAGCACTATGGCTCTTGGCTATGTCACTTAAGGGAAAATATTTGCAATGGTTTAGAGGCCTCACAACAAACTCAATTGTGACATGGGATGCATTAGGTGATGGATTGTACCGGCATTTTGTTGATAAATTAGATCATTTTTCCCTATTAGAATAGTTGAGCACAATCAAGAGAGTGCCACATGAGCACTTGGCCTATTTCAACTATCGATTCCAATGGAACTGAAACAAAATTCCTTTAACAGATCATTCCTTTCTATTTTTCTTAAAATCCTTGAATAGAAAGATTTCAGTAATGATACAATCTATGGGTGGTCACACACTCCCTGATGCTTTTGACATCACCATTAGAGCATAAAATTTCCTCATTCAAGCTAGGGAAATTTCCCCTAGGCCTCCTATTCCTTTGTTTCCTGAAATCCAATTGCCTACACCCATATCTTTACTACCCCTTGTTGTTGTTCCCCCTATTCTAGCAATAGGTTATCAGACCACAACTCAAGATATCATTGTGCCAGCCCAATCCTAGGAATTTCAAGAGATCAAAAGTATACTAAAGACTTTTGGGAATGATCTAGTGAGCATTAAAAAGAAATTTGGAAAAGAATATAAGCCATATCAAGCCCTGTATCAGTAGAACCAACCTAACAGGCCAGCCTTTCAAAATGACTATCAAGGGCAAAGGAAATTTTTTAACCTGAGTCTATTTTAGCCCTACAACCTAAATGATGTCAGTTCGTCAAAGGAACTTGTACTAAAAAATAACATTACCCAAGATTGTGATTGGTGTTATCCATGCAATCAACCCCATAACCATTCAACATGTGTGAACAACATAAGGAATGAAGCCTTAATGGTCCAGAACAACTATGTTGGTTCAGAAAGTGTTCCAAGTTAGAATCTAGAACAACAAGAGATCTTTGATGTTGCTTTGCCAAACTGGTAGAGTTTTGAATTTGTGGCGTGAACAGTCAAGATCAGCAAAATTCCCCTATTTCAGCCAATACCAAATCTAAAAAGAGGGTTATGGATTTGGGGCAGCCAATTGGAAACATTTAGCATCAACCTACTAAGGACAAGCAGCTTGTTTCTTCATCAAATTTTACTTTTGTAGCACAACCTAAGGTGCAAGTTTTGCAAAGAGGCCAAGAAGTACTTGGCAAGGAGCAGTCCAAGACACAATCATAGCCTTTGTAGAAATGAAGCAATGTTGCTATTACTAAAAATCAGCAAAAGGTAAACCCTATTTCTTTTAATGTTGTTGAGCATCTTAAGAAAGCCACTGTCAGCATGTTAGTTTTGGATGCTTTGCACATTCTAGGTCAAAATAGCTTGTTGCAGGATGCCTTGGCTGAGCTTTCTATTTCTGATAAATGCTAATCAAGGGAATGCTAAAGTTGTGCTTGCAAATAGCCTAGAAGCGAAAAATGAGCGAAAAAAAAAACAGGTAAATCCTCCTCCATTTTATTTGAGTTTGATTATTGGCAATAAAATAGTGCATAACTATATGGTGTATTCTAGTGTGAGTAGCTTAGTTATGCCTAATAGCTTAGCCGATAAACTAGATCTTGTTTATGAGCCTAACTCCTAGAAAGGTGTAGTTCAATTGGATGGGTCTACTATTAAACTGCTGGTATAATCAAGAATTTAGCCCTTACTTTGCATGCATCCCTGAATGTTGCAATACATCAGAATATACATGTTATTGACCTACCACCCCATTTTTCAATTTGCCTCTCAAGATATTTTATAGCTAAATTGGGTCGTTTCTTGTCTTCTGATTGGTCTCATCTATTCTTTAGAACAAGAAATGGGATGAAAGTAACCATAAAGTCTAAGCCTCTAGCCAAAGACCATATCGAGCCATATGTTTTGATTCCTATAAAGGCTAACCTCTACGTCACCCCTATATTGGAGGAGAAAACCATGACCTTAGACCACAACACCCCTATAGAAAATATGAATCTAGATTAATGGGCAGCCAAAGATCACGAGTTTGATCCTTTCCAGCACATAGATGAGATAGGATTAGGGGCTTATATGATTCATGAACATGATCTTGTTATCCCCAATCTAATAAAAAATGAAGAGTAGCCTGCAAAGATAGAAGATAAGTTTTGGAAGCTTTACTTTGATGGCTCAAGGAGCAATGTAGGCGCTGGTGGTGGAGCCATGTTGATTTCACCAAATGGAAACAAGTATTATTCAACTTTCAGGTTTGCATTCAACTATACAAATAATATAGCCGAATATGAAGTGCTAGTGCATGGCCTAGAATGGGTCTGAAAGAGAGGTATTAAATGTTTATGAGTTTATGGTGATTTAGAATTAATAGTGAATAAAGTTAGGAATCTAAATGTTGCAAAGAATGATTCAATTAAAAAGTATACGCATCATGTATTGGATTTGATAGAAATTTTTGATGCTTTTAATATTCTTCCAGTTCCTAGAAATGAAAATAAACATGTAGATAAGCTCACTTCCATAGGAGCCCAGTTTGATATTCCGAATGAGATTCACAAGGTAGAGGCACGAAAGCATGTGAAAATTATAGTCAGACCTTTTGTACCACACAATAATGTGATTTGGTAGGTTTTTGATACTAATGAGCAGATTGTGAGCTTCTTAATTGCTAAAGCTAAATTTGCAAATGGAAACCAGCAAAAATGGCAACAACAATATGACATCCAAATTATGTAGTTAAAGATAAACAAGCTACCAAAGGGATTGGAGACCTTGGAATCTATTTTTAATTCAGATTATCAAGTATGAAAAGATAAGTGTAGCATGACTATTAATGAAGAACACTATGAGGAAATCGAGATTTTCAAAGGTAAATTGCTCAAGTTGGGAAAGGTATGTAATAAAGAGGAACACAATGCTTTCATTCTATTATCTCAAGAATTCAGTGATGTTTTTTCTTGGGAGTAAAAAGATTTAAAATTTCTAGAATTAGCCCAACACACTATTGAATTAGAGCCTGACGCAAAGCTAGAAAGGAAAAAACAAAGGCCCCTTAATCCTATGTTAGAGCACCTTATGAAGGCTAAACCAAATAAACTAGTTGAGAGTGGCATTATTTTTCCTATTAAGCATATGTCTTGGGTATCGAACTTAGTTCTAGTTAGAAAGAAAAGTGGGGAAATCAGATTGTGTGTTGATTTATGAGATTTGAATAAAGCTTCCTTGAAAGATCATTATCCACTTCCTTCGATGGAATAGATTTTATAAGTGGTTTCTAGTTCTGGCAGATTTTCTTTGCTAGATGGGTATTCAGGTTATAACTAAATTTTGGTAAAGCAAGAGGACCAATTCAAAACAACATTTACAACCAAATAGGGCACCATGGCCTATAAAAAGATTCCTTTCAGCTTATCCAATGCTGGAGCAACATTTCAACGAGTAATGGACATGGCTTTCCACAGCCTCATGAATAAATCTGTTCTGGTATATTTAGATGATATCACTATTTTTTCCATAAATGCTAATGAACAATTTCAGCATTTAAAATAGATTTTCCAAACATGCGGGGAATTTGGAGTATCTCTAAATCCAAAGAAGTGTATTTTTTCTATACACGAAGGTAAACTCCTTGGACATATTGTCTCAAAGCAAGGTATTTCCATGGACCCTAAGAGAGTTTCTGCTATTCCTGAGTTACCATTACCTGCTCACAAGAAAGGCTTACAAACATTTCTTGGGAGGATCAATTTTGTAAGGAGGTTCATACCTAATATTGCAACTTTTCTACAACCTCTCACTGGTATGCTTAAGAATAATATACCTTTCAGTTTGACCAGAGAAGGTAAGAGGAGCTTTGAGCAGATAAAGGAAGCCCTTCCAACTTCCCCTACCCTCATTAATCCAAAATATGATAGATATTTCATTCTTTACGCTTTTGGAGGGGTTGATACTATTTTAGCGATGTTGTGCCAATGAAACGATGAAAGCTTGGAGCAGCCTATAGCATTTTTTAGCCAAGTGCTAAATGATTATGAGGTGAAGTATTATTTTGTTGAGAAGCATGTATTTGTTGTTGTGAGAAGCCTCAAAAAATTTAGGCATATGTTATCCAATAACTAAATTCAGTTATTAGTTGATCATTCAATTGTTAAGTATTTCTTGCTTAACCGTGACAATGATAAACGTGCTAGTTGGATAACCAATGTTATGGATTTTGATATTGACATTAAAATAACTCAGATTGTTAGGGGCAAGGTTTTGTGTGAACAAATTGAAGAAAATACAGTGGCCAGTAGCTTAAAATAAGATAAAAGCGTTGATACAACACTAAATAATGATGATGCAGTTCTTGTTTCAGTTCTTGTTGCTACCTCGATGCAGCAAATGATACACTATTTGTAGACTGGTGGATGTCCCGAAGGTTTGGACAGAGCGAAAAGAAGGTATTATAGATTAAAGGTATTATAGATTACAATCCATTCCTTTTGTAATTATTGATGGTATTCTTTATAGGATAGACTTTTAGGGTGTTTTATTAAGATGCATTGAGCTTGGTCAAGTTGACAAGTTGTTAGGAGAGTTTCATGATGCACCTTTAGGAGGCCATTTCACAACAAGAACAATAGCCCTAAAGATCATGTGGTCTAGTTATTATTGGCCAAATTTGTTTAAGGATGCTAGTTCTTGGGTCTGAAGATGCGAGAAGTGTGCTCTATTTTCAGGCAAATATAGGCTTGTAGCTCTACCTCAGCACCCAATTTAGGTAGAGCAGCCATTTTTCAAATGGGGTTTAGACTTCATTGGACCAATCAACCCTCCTTCAAGCATGTGTCATAAGTGGATTCTTATTACAATGGACTATTTCACTAAGTGGACTAAATTTGTTGCTTTGAAGGAAGCAAACGAGAATTTTATGCTTAATGTTTATCAAGACTTAGTGTCAAGATTTGGTATTCCAGATTCGATAATTTTTGACAATGGTTTAGCCTTTGTTGGTTTGAAGATTTCTAATTGGTTAGTTAGGAATAATATTTTTTTGAACACATCTTCTAACTATTATCCATAGGGTAATGGGTAGGTAGAACCTACAAACAAGAACCTAATCCGGATAATCAAGAAAATAGTGGAGGATAATCAAAGGACATGGCATGAAAAGATTAAGTTAGCCCTTTGGGCTGACAAGGTGACTCCTAAAAGAGCCATGAGTTGTTCTCCCTATGTACTTTCTTATGGAAAAGAAGCTAAGTTACCTATTTCCATTGAATTACCAACTTTGAGTTTTGTTAAGGAACTGGAATTGCTGAATGAACAACCTCTAGAAGTGAGATTTGCACAATTGATAGAGCTCAAGGAAACTAGAAAAGAAGCATTAAGGAAGCTTGAAATACATCAAGCTTAGATGAAGAGCTATTTTGATAAAAGGGCAAGGCCATGAGATTTCATCATTGGTGATTTAGTCTTTAAATGGAATCAATATAAGAGTAAACCTAGATGACATTCCAAATTTGATGCAATTTGGGATGGGCCTTATGTGATCATAGAGTGTAAGGAACACAACACTTTCCAATTTTCTAAGTTGACTTGAGAGGTTTTGTCTATCCCAGTTAATGGGATCCACCTCAAGCATTGCCTCTGAGATAAGTATTGTTTTGTAAATAGTAGAGTAGTTGATGCAAATAAGCGCTTTACACACATTTCATTTCAGTTGTTTTGATCTCCCTAAGAATTATTGTGCATGTTTTGGTTGGACATCAAGACCTGTTAGTTTTCTTTCAATTTTTTTTTGTTTTTTTTGTTGTTGTTTGGAGTGTTGATGTTCGAATTTCTGAGTTTCATGAAGGGGAATATTTCACTCTGCGCCCAATGGTGTATTAAAGGCAACTGATATAATGCTTAGCAAGAAAGAATTTAGTGGAAATCACCAAAATGTTACCAATTTTCACTACAACTCAATTGGTAGAGCTGATTAGTTTCAATTTAAGTGAAAGTTCACTTAGTTGTTGCATTGCTTAGATTGATTCTTTGCATCAGATTTATCAAATTTCAATTATGCAAGTGTTTTCAGTGAACATAATTTGAAGAGTTTTTGCTCAGGGCTTTGTAGTACAAATGAAGTACAAGACATAATATAAAAATGATTAAGCATAACAATTGCTTTAATATATTTCACAATTCTTATTCACATTAAAATATTTCATTTGTTTGCAAATACAAATGATTGTACAATTTTGTATTTTGATGCATTTCTTTTCAGAATGGAAAACAAGAAAAAAAATTAAAGTTCCCCACACAAGTCATGAGAGTAACTATGACAATGAATCATGAGAAGCATGCTACACTATGGAATATGTAAGAAAGAAAGACATATAAACATGAACATAATCATCATTTCCTGTTGCTTTTGGTCGATACAGCAGTAGTGCACCAACCTTCGTCCTCGAGCTCTGATTGACTTGTAAGAGAAGTAAAGGTTTGTTAGATCTCCTATTATGAACATCCCTATATGAATCACCCACAATAATGTAAAATGAAACTTATAATGCTTTGAAACAACTGAAGTTGTAAGAACAAGAGTTGGACAGAAGCTAAGAAGGAAACATCATAATAGTATATTGTTTTATCTAACATTGTTTGTTTCCATGTGTAGGTATAGGAGAAGCTATGTATCTGATCATTTCATGAAGACATAAAATCATGTGGAGTAAAATGGGCTCCCACAAGAGCATAGCTCGGCATGCTGCCCCTAAAACTTATAATGGGGCTAAGTAAGGAAATATAGTTATCATGCTCATCTGACCCATTCACGAAGGAGTGAAACAAATTTCAATTATCAGAGAAATCAAAGACATTGCTCACTCATAACAATCAAATTTGAACAACGAAGTGAAAATTACAAGTGGACAATGAACTCAATTCAGATACAGAATCAACTGAAATGCATCAACTTCCATACTAAAAAAGTTTTAATACTGCCAAATTGTTTGCATCTTTGCTGCCATGTGATTTGTTAATATTTATTCATGTTGTTCAATGATGTTCTTTTCTAATGCAAAAAGTGTTTCATGTTAATAATAGTGATAGTGAATAGGCATACATAATGCCTCATAAAAAAAAACATTAATAAATGATAAAAGCACATAGAGAAACTTCATTTCATGAAATTTTTGAGCTGAAAATGCATATTTTTCTGAATCATTCAAGTATATGGAACGAGTGGTAACAAACATCAAGAAACCTACAAGAACATCATATTGCTATAGAAGGCACAAGTAAAAGAAGAGGTTTTGTTTAATTTTTACTTCAATGGAGGAACAATGAAAGGTGAGTACATAACTAAGATCGTGCTACAAATTTAATGGGTATTTATATTATTGCTGCATTTTTAGAAAAATAATGCATTGAGTGCATAAATTAAGAGATAGTCAACTATGAGGTGGAATGATATCATGTTTTTTGTTCAATAGAGGTAATGTCTTCCATGTATTGTGTTTCAAAGAGTTTAAATCTACAAGTAAAGGAATAGAAAATTTTCTGAGATCATTTACAATCTTAAAGTAAACAAACTATAGCTACATGGTTTTAGCTTAAAATGTAGTTTGCCTTTGAAATACAGAGTAACTACATGGGAGTTTCAACTAAAAATGCAGATTTCTTCTTTTTTAAACTTTACCATTTGAGGGTTTTGTCAGAAAACATAAAATGCATGGATTTCTCTCAAAATCCAAAATACCCATGTGGGGTTTCAACCACAAGAGTAGTTTTCATCCAAAATACAAGTATCCACATAAAGGTTTCAGCTGGAGATACACAGAAATTGTCAAAAAATGTAACAAGAGTTTTCTTCAGACCATTTTCTTTTCAGTTCATACTTTAAAATAAAAATACAATGATTCTAAAATACCCAGAACATAAGGAAGATGGCCATGGCCTGCAGGAAGTTTTCACTCATAAATACTCACAAGGCTAAAAACCCATTTTAGCCAGTCATTAAAATGTCAAAAAATTAGAGAAAACAATGATTGTAATGCAAGATTTTCTTTGTTAAATTCATTATCTAGCATGTGATAGGCATGGCCTATAATGGAGGAAAAGAACAAAAAATTTCAAGTGTTTTCATGGAAAAGTAAACTTCATTATTCTATCAATCTTTCAGAGTCTTATTTATTAGAGATACCCAAGCAAATAATTTCCATGGAGGCTAGATGAAGCACTGAAATGGAAGAAATACAAAGACATAAAGATCAGAAAATTACATGCTTGGTCGCGATCTTGAAGGCCACATTTTGCTTTCAAAGTAAGAGGGAAAAGCCATGAAATGTTTTGAAAACAACTTACCTTGTTTTTCTCATGAGGAGTTGACCAACAGGAAGCTCAAATGGTAGCTCCAAGCTGCAAAACCCTAGCTCATGGTGGTGGCGCCATTTCTCCCAAGCAGAGCTTTCTCTAAAAATCTTAAAAGGTCAAAATAATGACTCAAGCTTAGGTTTGGCGAGTTTTGTTATTAGGGTTTCCCATTTACCCTAATTTGAATGTGGGCTTATCACTTTAAGTCAAATGTTAAAAGCCTTCAACATTTTACCATTTGATAATATATGCATGCCCTAGGTCAAACCTTTCAAGGTTTTATTTGACATCATTTGACTAAGTTCTTTAGGCTAGGTTTTGAACAATATGTCATAGTCTAAAATACCTTAGGTATTTTATTGTAATATCAATGCCCATACCTTAGAAATATTCACGTATGCCTTAGTTTTATTTTTCTGATGTTCAATACCCTTATATTTTTATGATTTTTTTTAAAGGAAAATCAAATTATAATGGAGAGATAAAAGATTGTATAATTTTGCAAAGATTTTTTAAATCTTAATTGCAAAAATAGGTCAAATTGAGGAAAATAAAACTGCAAGTCATTGTAAAGCAGAGATTAAAACAATATTTTATAAATTGTTTTCTTCTTTTTGCTATTTTTAGTAGTTTTAGGAAAGAAGTGATGCTTGACTTTTCTTTGGAAGAAATTAAGTTGTATGGGATGAAGATATGGTGTTCTTTTAGCTTTTAAAGTAGCATGAACCTATTTTTAGGTGCTTTTTTTGATATACATGCAAGAAGTGTGAGTTTTCCACTATTTTTACACATTATGGAGTAGTTCTGGATGTTTTTTTTCTGGGCTTTCTTCTTGAGCTCGGATTAGGGTTTTGGAGAGTTTTATTTAGGAGAAAAACTTAAAGTTTTTCTCAGCTTAGATCATTGTTTCTTCCTCTCTTGTTCATGCAGAGAGTTTTGTAAGAAACTTTTTGTACTCAGACTTTGGCATACTCCTTCACTTTAATAAAGCGGCATTCCTATTTCTCAATTTTTTTCTCCTTTTCAATCTTAGTATGTTGTTTTCATTGTGATTTTGTTTATAGATCCATTTATGTCCTATTATTGCAGATTTTGATACAGAAAGTTCATGTGATATAGGTTGCATGTTGTATTTGAATCTAAATCTTCATGAATATCAATTATGTATTGAGTGTTGATGAGAGATTGTGAAGTTACTATTGTTTTCTGAGAACTATTTGTGGGTAGATAATCAAATTCATTATTAAGTTCTAAAAATCACTTTAAGTCAGAATTTTTATTCTCGTTCATCCTTCTAATATTTACCTCAAAAATCATTTAGAATAGGAGTTATCATTTGGATAACTAGCTCACTCTAGAGATTCCTTCTTTAATCAGATCACCCACATCTGAAGAAGGTTTCCATGTGTCAACAAATAGTTAAGTTTTTGCAAGCTTAGAATAGGGTGCTTATATGATTGATAAGTAGTACATACCTAGTACATTATAGCTGATAGTAGCATCTTCTGTGAGGAAAAATGTTGGTCAGGTACTACCCCTTTTCATATATCATTTTCGGTCCATCACCCATGACTCATTAGACTCAAACTGATTTGTATATGCTTGATCCATCTCTTTCTCTGTTAGGGAGCTTAATTATTGCACACAAGGTATTTGCAAAGACCTCTTCCCAAAACTAGCTTGGTTGGTCGAATGTCTACATAGTATTCTAAGATCTTGGTAATCCAGTTGACCCTCTTTTCAGTTATTTCACCTTTGGTGATATACTCCCAAACACTGCCCATCAGGTGACAAGGATGTTGATTATGTTGGATGATACCAGGTGTCAAATTTTTTTAAGACTTTTAACAATAGCAAAAGTCTGGTTCTAAAAAAAAATTACTTGGCTTCATATCCTTTGAGATTCCTAGAGTGGAAATTGATGGGATGTCCTTCACTATTGAGTTTGTATTTCTGAGTGAGCACCAAAGCTATAGTGTGCTGATCATTGTAGATGTAGAGAAATAAATCCTTGGGGAAGTATGGGTTAGCTAACATTGGGGCCGCAAAGATGACTGTCTTTATTCACTTGAAATCTATCTTGCCTTCGAGATTCCATTTGAACACTAGATTCTTCTTTAACATCAACATGATAGGTCTTATGATGCCTGTGAAGTCTAAAATGAATCGACTGATGAAATTAATCTTCCCCTAAAAATATTGTAGCCTCTTTTGGTTGAATGACAGTGGTTGCTCCATTATAGCCTTCACCCTTTTGGGATCTATAGCTATTCCTTCCTTTAATACTACAAAAAAAAAGTATCTTTCCTTAGGGCACTCTAAAAACACATTTCTTGGGGTTTAAGGAAATCCCAAACTGTTGGAATTTAGGGAAGACCTTTTTCGGATGATCAAAGTGATCATCCTTTGATTTTGAAAAAACTATTAGATCATTCATATCTATTAAGATAATTTGATTAATCAAACCCTTGAAGAAAATATCCATTACTCACTAAAAGGTTGCACTAGCATTAGAGAGCTTGAAGGGATTTTTTTAGTATGTGAGCATTCCCCACTTGGTAGTAAATGTTGTTTTATGATGGTCTTATTCCTTTACATAGACCTAGTTATAACCTGAAAACCATCAAGCAATGAGAACATCTTTGATCCAACCATGATCTATAGAATCAACTCCATTGAGGGGAAAGGGTAGTGATCTTTAGCGAAGCTTTATTCAAATCCTTGAAATCCACGTAGAGATGAATATCACCATTCTTTTTTTGTACTAGTACAAGATTGGATACCTAGGTGGAATGTTTTATTGGGTATATGATCCTTGATTTGATTAATTTTTTGAGCTTCTGTGCCATCAATGCTTCAACTTTTGGATTGATTGGCCATTGTTTTTGTTGAATAGGCTTTGATCCTAAGACCAAGTCAATAGTATGCTAAATTATGCTTGGGTCATATCCTCTAATATCATCATAGGTCCAAGCTACAACCTCATCATATCTAGAAAATAGCCCTTTTAGTATCTCTTTATCATTTTGTGGGACATCTCTTCCAACTTTTAACTTTCAGCCATTTCCAACACCGAGATCTTCATAGTCTTTCTCATCAACAATGAATCTTTGTTTGTTATCGCTTGCATCATCGCAGTTGAAAATATTTTCAATAGAAATCAAACCTCGAGGGAGCTTATTGCATTTTAATTTCATCTCTTGCCCTTCCTTAGCTCTTCTACCTTCAAACTGTGTATGGTCAAAATCTTTTCCTAATTTTTGTAAAAAATTAGCAATCTGAACGTGATCCTTAAAAACCTACTAGTTTTGATCATTTTTCGGGGATTGATAGTCAGGCGATGATCTACATTGAATTTTGTCTCGTTTCTGATTCAAAAATCAGCTCACATTGTGAACCAATTGAAGTCATCTGATCATCGACATTATTTTGGGACCGCATGATAACTTGTATGTTAAAGCTTCAAAGCTCTTAATCAAATTCCATACTCTATGTCTATAAGAATTTATTCTTATATTTTTGGTAGACACCTACCCATAGACTTGGCTTACAACCAACTCTGAATCTTTGAATGCTTGTACTCTCTTCATTCCCATCCATTCTACGAGAAACAAACCATGAACCAAGGCCTCATACTCAATGTCATTATTCGAGCATGGGAACTGGAAACGAAAAGCTTTGAGGGTCTTTGATCCCAGCTCGAATACCAATCAGACACTTGCTTTGGAACCAACCTTACATTTGGCACCATCAAAATATAATGTCCATAGACTATTGCCACCGGGACCACTAGTCTCTTCTTGTTCTTTTACAAATTTTGGGAAGACTTGGTCATCGTTGGAGATCACATAGGTGCCAAATCTAGTAGCATGAAAGTTCCTAAATGGATCGACATCAATAAATTGCTTTAGGGGGACATCCTCTTAGGGGGCCTGATCACTCGTGTCCTCCTTTTCTTCTAACATTTCTACACAATATGTCTACCTTTTTGAGAAGGAGGTATATGCTACTTTAAAGAATAGAACCACATTGTCCACTATATGTTCTGGGTGCAAGAATTCAAATAGTATCTTCATATTTTCCCCATGCTTGGTATGCAATGTTAGATGAGACCAATCAAGTGCTAAATATTTGCTAAGCTTCCCTATAAATTCCCTTGAAAGGCACATCCCAAATACTAGGGGATTTCTATCACAACTATTTCAATGACTGTTTGGATTGGATATCAGAAGAGGGTCAAAGATAGATCCTTGATGCAACCAATGGTTGGAACCTTCTTCCCATCTAATTGCATGATCCTTGACAAGTCTAGTTTATGGATTAATTATTGATAGGATTATTTTCCATTTCCTATAGTTACATAAGACTTTGATGCTTGAGAGTTGATCTTTCATAATATTTCCTTGAAACCATAGACCTTGGACATGAATTTATTTTCATAAGCTTTCAAATGATATCGATATGCTATGTGGACTATTTATGTTAACTTTGCATGTGATTAATCAATGTCACTTTAAGATGATTATGGATATATAGTTGTTGTGCATCCTAACATTGTCATGCATATGATTTGAGACCTGCAATTCAGGAAGATCCTACCAATTGGATGTGTGCTATATCGGTCAACAAGGTGGTCATTGAAGACTCTTGGAGGTTGGATATTCCTCATGTGTTGGATTTTACCCACCTTGTTATGGTCTTAAATGATGTTGACCATGCGCTGGCATTACTATTGTGCCAAATTCGAGTTAAGGGAATTTTGCTTGATAGGTTCTATTCATGTGTAGTCTCCCTTGCTCTTTTTTGCACTTTCCTTAATGTGGTGTCCTCCACGTTTACTAGAGTTGACAATCTTGTTAGGTGGTTGAATAAATAAGGGCTATGATATTCTTTGTGGCTCTCGATTAGAAGATTTCTTAATTCATGCAGTCACACTCTTGAGTTTTTCAAAAATATAGCTATGTTGATTGTACTCATATTTTTCTACTAAATAAAATGAAGCTATAAGTTCGTGCATTTGAGTCTATCTTAGTTTTAGGGAATACTTATCGAAGGGGGCCCACTTGGTGAATATTCCATCTTGTACCTTAGTTTATTTTAGTTGTTATTTTATGTTCGATAATTAGTTAAGAATTTGACACTGACTATTCCTGCAACCACTAGGATTCCATTCTATAACTATTCCTGCAACCAAAGCAGACACAGTAGTTTCTTGTTTGTTCATTCACATCTTCATTTATTTAATGCATTTTAGTTTAATATAGTTGTTGGGTGATGTTCAACATTTATGTTATTTCCTTCCAAGCAATTTACTTTCAACATTGTGTTTTTTCCTAGTTGCAAGATAGATATGTGTACTTTGCATTCCTAGTGCACATACAGTGCTGACCCATTTCAAGTTTACATCCCTAGGTTGACAATTTAAATGCACCTTAATGATGATTGAAATGGCTATTCAAGTAATCTTTGAATCACACCTGCAAGGGTTTAGTTGTTAAAATAATTGTAGGAGGCCAACATTTTTGGCACCATTGTCAGGGATGGTGTCAAACTAGGTAGTTCTTTGGAGTCATTAATATTTTTTCTTGTTGTAGTATTTCTAGTAGTTCTCCTTAGTATACCCCTTGTTAGAAGAGTAATGACCCTCCTATTCTTTTACCAATTCTTTGTGTGAGTTGGTTGATAGCGAGTTGATACTGTATGCATAAAGAAAGAAGAATAGATGCTCATGGGAGATTCCTTCCTAACAATCCTGATCCATTCCAGTTAGTTGAGTACCAGAATCTACCAAAAATAGAGAATAAGAAGAGCCATACCCCTTTCTTGATACATTTCCTAATTTGACTAGTTCTAAAGTTTCCCTTGAAGATCAAAATCTGGTTGAAGAACCCTTTTCTTTGGAATTTCATCAAGCAGACATGTGTGATGCAAATGGAAACAAAGCTAACCAACCATCTTTTCCTTTCCCCATTGCTCATCAGAATGAAGTAGACAACTTCAAAAATATCCCTGATTTAGTTCTTCCTAAGTTTTGTGGGCTTGTCACAGAAGATCTTGAGACATTCTTGTTTGAGTTTGATATCCTTTGTAGAAGTTATGACTATACCACTAATGCCCATAAGCTTAATCTATTCCCTAACACCTTGAAAGAAGTTGCATTAAGATGGTTCATGAGCCTAGGAAGAGATACTATGGAGACTTGGGAGGACATGAAGACAAAATTCCTTGATAAATACAAAGAGTATTGTAGGGGTAGTCACATGAGAGGAGATAACATTTTCAGGATGCAGAAAAAGGAAGATGAGAGCTTGAAAGATTTCATTTCAAGGTTTCTATTTTTCCTCCATAAATCTCCACACCATACACTCAATGAATAATCACAGAAGCTATTTTTCTTAAGAGGAATTACTGACAGTTGCATTGATGCCTTGGACTTGATGGGAGGAGGAGATATCACCCAAGTTCTTTGGGAGGATATCAAGAAGATATGTCAAAACTATTCTAGGGAAGATTAAAAGAAAGGGAGAGATTACCAATCCTATATTCATAAGTCATCTACCAGTGGATTTTCAAGAATAAAGATTACTCACTTACTGGAAGATTTAAAGCAAGACATCATAAACAATCTGGCTACTCAGCTGGATTCACTTTAGGTCAAGAAGAAGAAAAAGCAGGTAGAGGCAATGTTGGCAAAATATTGCCCTCATTGTAGACAAAATAAGGACTGCAGATGCAAGATGATAGCCAATATTGATAGCAAGAAGAAGGCATTTGAGTTCAAACCAATCTAGGGTGATGATGAACAAGTCTACTATGTTGCACAAAGGAGGTCATGGGCTCCAAGATAGGGTATGCCACCAGATCCACTATCTTTTGTTGGGCCATATTTCAATTCGTATTCATCTAGTAATCAATGACAACCCCCATATCCATCTAAATATGGAGGATATACACCACAACCTTGGAATAACCCTCCAAATTCTTGGCCCAATCACCAAAACTCTCCACCCTAGTGGCATCAACCTCAGGGGAATTGGCAGCAGTTTCAAGGAAATTGGTAGCTACCTCCAAGAAACTGGAAGCAAACATCTCAATGGAGGGGAGGATAGCAATGGCCAAACTAGACAACTGATTACATGCAACAACCTTCTCAACCCCAACAACCTACTATAATGCCTCCTCTTTCTAGTTCAAATTAAAATTCACTTAAACCTACTCAGCTACACGCCCAACCCACACCTAACCCAAATAATAAACCACAACCGTAGCCAATATACTCTGCTGATCCAAATCAATTCTCTGCATATGCTATGAGTGTAAGTGACATCTTTTTGCATTCAAGAACCACTTTACCAGCTCCTTCCACAAATATTATCACTATGCTCCCTCTAAGAGAGGAGGAGCCTCTGAATGTACCTGTTTAGCCAAGTGCACCTAAAAATCCTAAACCAATCCCAGCCAAGCAAAATAATCCTGAACCACCATTTCCCCAGAGGTTGAAAACTATGAAGCAAAAATAAGAAAAGGAGGACACAAATTTTGACATTTTAGATCAAATGAAGCATATGTGTTTCCATATACCTCTATTTCAGAATATCAAATATGTTCCCATATACGGAAAATAAATCAAGGAAGCATACCTTAAGAAGCCAGGTAGGAAGAAGAAATACCCCACTATAGTTCATGTGGTGGGACAACTCACTGACATCATGCTTGGGAAAGTGACCATCCCCAAGTACAATGACTCGGGGAGTCCTGTGGTAGGAGTTGTTATAAATGGGATGAAAATAAGGAATGCTCTAATTTATTTGGGAACATCAATAAATGTTATGATCAAGGACATCCTACAACAACTAAATATTGTAAGTATGAGAGCTACTCTTACTATCCTACATATTTTTGGTAGTTCTACTATTAAGCTTGATTGTATAGTGGAAGATCTAGTGGTAACCCTAGACTCTTGGGAGTACCCAATAGATTTAATGATTCTTTCTCCCAAAGCCACACTAGGGTGGTATCCCATTATTCTTGGAAGACTGTGGTTAGCAACAACAGATGCTTAAATTGGATTCCAGATAGGAGACATGACTATTTCAGATGAGAAGATCACCCAAAATCTTTTTCTCTACCCTCCTGCTCAGCCATCCCATGTTAAGGATGATTCAGTATGGCCACATGTTGGTGAAGAGGCTGAGGAAGTTAATTTGTGGCACAACTTATGATGTTAGGCAGAGGTCCTTTCTTGCAGCTTCAAGATGAAGATGAGGTACTGTCTAACATAATTCAGAACCATTATGAGGTAGAGGAAGCATTGTCCTATGATTCTATCGATACAGTGAATACACTCCTGCACACTATTCCTACAACCACTCTTCCTGTAGCCGTTCTTCATGCAGACGACTTTCCTACAACCAAATTTCCTATAGCAACAGGTATGTTCCATGAATTATTGCCACATGAACTCAAGGTACCAAGCATTAGTGAAGTAGATATGGTTGAGTTAACTACACAAGTGCAAGTGTCAAAAGGGAAATATCTGAATATCAATAGTAAATTCAATGAACAACAACAGTTTTCATTAGAAAACTTACTAAGGGCCCACAAAAATGCATTTGCATGAGATTATCATGATATGAAGGGATTTGGTCCTTAAATTTGCACTCATAGGATATATATAAAAGATGATTGTACACTAGTAAGATAACCACAAAGAATAATTAACCTGGCTTTGAGAGAAATAGTAAAAGGGGAACTGCAAAAATTGCTAGATGCGATATTTATCTACCCCATTTCAGATAGCCTGTGGGTGTCCCCATTGGTTATTTTCCCAAAAAAGGAGGGAAGTGATGAGTTTGTTTTGATTAAAGGGAACTCAAATCTGCCACCAAAAAAGACCATTTTCCCTTGCCATTCATAGATCAAGTTCTAGACTCACTTGTAGGAAAACAATGCTTTTCTTTTCTTGATGGATTCGATGGTACAACAAGATCCAAATTTCACTAGAGGGCCAAGAGAAGAGCACCTTTACCTATCCATGCGGAACCTATGCCTAATCACTACTTCCATTTGGCTTATGCAATGTACCAACAACTTTTTAGAGGGTAGTCATTAGCATATTTTCAAACATTTCTCATGATTGCATGGAGATTTATATGGCTGATTTTACTACTTATGGTGTTGATTTCAATGAATTACTTGTGAATATTTATTCACCCATTACTCTTTTCCTTCATGATTTCTCTTTCTTGTGTGTCTTCTCCTTTTTATTTTGGTATCGCTCACAACTTTTCGGCAACCGCCATGTGGTGTCCTATCAAAGCTTTCTTTTGGGACATCTCTTCTTCCTTTTTTCAGGCTCCATTTATTTGACACATCACATCTGCTTGTTTTCTTTCCAGGTTGGGCCCACACCTTGTAGTTTCCTTTCCTAGGGGTTTTCCACGTGGCGTTCGTTCATGCGTCTGTTATCTTAGGTTCGATATTTGTTGCAACGATCTTCATTTAGATGTCACATGTTCTCCCCTTCTTCTACTGCATGGCCCATATCTCCTTGGGATGTGCCTATTGGCATGCTACTAGTGCATCTTTTTGTTGGTGCTAGCTCAAGAAAATCTTGATTGTTAATGGCTTCGTGGAAGCATATTTCTTGTTGGGGTCTCCAGGCGGTGGGTTGGCTTATTTAGCAGCCTTTTCTTCATTTTTATGTTGGTTGTTAGATGGATGCAATTTTCCTGAGAACTGGGAATTAGCCTCTATAGTGTTTTTTATTAAATTTGAACTCACATATTGTGCCATTCTATTCAGCCTTTCGGTTTTTCATGCATTTGATAAAGAATTAAAATATGCTTGTATTTTTTGAAGAATTTGAGCATATCTTTTGAGCTTTTGTAATTTTTATGTAGCCTAGCATAATACAAATCATGTTGCTACTCTTTTTTGTTATCTTATGTTGTATGAGTTATACATGCAAATGGTTTGATGTTCTTATGTTTGTAGTGTTGGGAATCATCTATTTGATATACGCTAGTCATTACTTGAGCCTTTGTTTCAACATTGTGCTTACTTATTTCATTTCTAATCTGGTGCATCACCTTAGCTTAAGTGTGTTTATTTTATGTTCATATTATTTCCCTTTTCCTCCCCCCATTAAAAAATGAAGAGCCAGATTTGATAAAACCCTAGAGGTCACTGGGCTATGCGCATAAGTCCCCTAGTAGCTAAGTTTCCCATAAGGCTGTTGCATGCAAAATTTTGCGTCAACAATTATTTTTCTGGCATGCCTGGTGGGACATGAACTAACACATTTTCCTAATCAATAGGAGTGTATGAGCCATAGTCTCGTCACTAGGTTTCAAACTGCATGAATTGCTAGCCTGCTTGTACCACCATTGGTTTCAATCCAGGCGAGAATTCGATAGGCTAATACTTCACCTCCCTCTTCTCCTCTATCCCTTGTGCCAATTGCTAGAAATTTTGTAGCCTAGGATGTCGGTAGTCCTTTGATAGCACCTATACCTCCTGCAATGTGGGATCCAATCCCAATTTCCACTTTAAAGGCTATCACTAAGTTCTCCAAGGATGATTCAAAAACTCTAGCAGAGCACTTGCAAGATGTGGCTGATGTATGTCTAGTTCACGACATTACTAATCAAAATGTGGCTTTACGGTTTCTTGCTACCTCTTTAAGGGGGAAGGCATTGGACTGGTATCATACTCTTCCGGCTAATACAATTATCACTTGGGATCAACTCAAAGATCCTTTCTACGAGCGCTTCTCAAATAATAGTGATAGATCTTCACTATATCACCAGTTGGCTCATATAAAGTGGGCTCCCCATGAATCTTTGGCTGATTTCAATGCTTGGTTTCATTCGACTTGGTAGAGAGTTCCAATCGGTAGTCGACCAGCTCCAGATCTAGCATTCATGTTCTATCTAAAGTCCATAAATTCTTATATTTCTATGATGCTGCAAGCTCTCGGTGAATTTACCTTAACCGATGCATACAACCTTGTCATCACTGCAAAGAAAAATATTATTGCTGCCAGAAAATTGGCATCACGAACTATCATGCCATTATTCCCAAAATCAACTGCAATAGAATGAGAGGTAGCTTTAGCCAGCATTCCCACACCTCCCTAGTCTATGTATGTGTACTTGAGAATGACGTCGAGCGTGGCTCCAGTGCCCAACCCCCTGGAGGCTAAAGTGAACGACATGAAGGAGCAGATGAAAAATATGACAAATGAGTTGACCAATACGAAGCAACAACAATATACCAACCATAATCCTGCTTACCAAAACTACCAAGGTGAGAAGGCTCCTTTCCATCCTAGCCAGTGGCAGGATAGATCACGTAGTAATACCCAAGCTCAACAAAAAAATCAGGTTATCCCCATGACTATGTCGATGTAGATAGTCTATCCTAGTTCAAGTAAGGAGCTCATAGTAGGACAAAATAATCTTTTTGAGGAAATTAATCCATGGTGCTTCCCTTGCAATGATGCACACATGCCTCAGAATTGTCTATGAGGGAATTTACAATAGAAGATAGCAGAGCAATGTATTCAAGGCATGATGCTTGATCCCAGAGGCCATTCATATGCCTCTCAGCAAATGGAGAATCCATTTATCACTACTCAAATGCAAGGAATGTCTATAAAGCAGGAGATAGAGATAGCTTTGGACTAGGCACTCTTTTCTTGGATGGAAGGAGAGGAGTCGACATTCCTGAATGAAATTCCAATGAACCAAGTACTGCAAGTATAGTCGGATTAAAATAATCATTCCAAGAGGAGGCTCACTAGAGAATTCACGTCTTTGCAGACTAAAGGGTCACCTAATTCAATGCCTAGTCCATCGACAATTGTGTCATCAGTTCCATTATAGCCTAAGGTGGCTGTTCCAAGTCCCAAGAATCCACCTCCTCCAAAAGTTAAACCTCCCATGACCACCTTGACAGTTGCCAAACAACCAGATGCATCGGATGCAAGGTAGAAGGAGAAAAATACCATAGCTCATCAGTCATGAATGCCATTCAACATGGTGGAACAGCTAAAGAAATCCTCTACTAATGTTTCTTTGTGGAATATCCTGGCCATCCCAGAGCAAAAGCTTCTATTACATAAGGTGTTATTAGGAGAAGAGGCCATGAAGATGCTTGAGTAGCCCTCAGAAGATAAGACATCCAAGTTAGACCTGGATAGAGTTCTAGCAAATCAACCAGAAGAAAAGTAGGTTGAAAAAGAGAGTAAGCCTAAACCCAATCCTTTCTTTTTGACACTTATCATTGGTAAAAAACTACTGCATAATTGTATGATTGACTTTGGTGCTAGCACCACTGTCATGCCTAAGAAAGTAGTTGAAGCTCTGGGACTCAAATATGAGCCTCTTAATAAGGGAGTCATGCAACTCAACGAGAACAAGGTTGAAACTGTCAATGTAATCAAAGGATTGTATATGACATTGTTTTCTTGTTCTAGCATTACTGTGAATCAAGATACTATGCTCATCGACGTCCCTCCTCTATTTGGGATATGTTTGTCCCAAGAATTTACTACAAATGTTGGAGGTTACCTAGCATTGGACTGGTTGCACCTAATCCTAAGAACCAAACATGGAGCTAAGATGAAGTTATTGTCAGAATATTTTCATTCTGAGCATGTGGTTGATGAAGCCATGATCAATCTTGAGGTAGCACATACCTCAATCACCTCGAAAGAGATGCTCAATGTCAAACTTCTAGAGGATGAAGAAGCAAGTAGCTCTCAAACAGAGAAAGAAGAAGCTCTCTTGAATGAATTTATACAAACAAATCCTTTTGGAAACTATCATGCAACTGGGCTAGGAACATATGCCATACATGAAGAGGATCAAATGATGCCTAGAGTGACTAAAGAGTCTGTTGGTGAAGGGTCCGCAGAGTTATAGACCTTTCACTTTCATGGAGCAAGATGCAAAGTAGGAGCCGGCGTTGGAATATGCTTAATATCTCCATCCAAAGAAAAGACAATAAGGTCTTACTGCTTCCATTTCACATGCTCGAACAATGAAGTAGAGTATGAAGGCCTTATCCACTACTTGATTTTAGCGGAGCGAATGGGTGCAAAGAAAATATGGGTGTTTGGAGATTTGAAATTGGTGGTCAACCAAATCCAAGGGCTATATGTTTCCATGAATATTCGTATGCAATCATACCGACATAGGGTCTGGGATCTAATTGAAGGCTTCGAGGAATTCAACATCCAAGTTGTACCTAGAGAGAAGAACTCTAAAGCAGACCGAATGGAAATTGTCGGATCTCAGTTGAGCTGGGTTATGAGTTAATTAACAACAAACATTCAATGCGAGTGATTGTGCAGCTTGCAGTCCCAAATAATGATAAAAAAATGGCATGTTTTTGATAGTGATGCTCATATCGCGTCATTTCTCGAGTTGTCTAGAGAATTTTCTGACCAATTATAGCCAAAGATCACTGAGGCCTATGAGGATCAAGTATTCTATCTTAAATCAAACAAGCTCCCCAGGGGTTTGGTTACTCTTGAGAGTCTTTTTTATTCTAATGATGCAAGGTAAGACAAGAGAAAGCTTGTAGCCAATAAAGGCGATTATGCCAATTTGCACATCGGAGAAGATAAAATGCTTAAGGTCAGAAAAGGAGTCTCGTAGAAGAATAAAGAAAGGTTAATTTTTTTTTGCGAGAAGTATTTGAGTGTGGTAGCATGGTAATATGATGATCTTAAGGGATATGATCCTGGGATTATCCAACACACCATTGAGCTACTAGAAGGAGCAAAACATGTGTGCCAAAAGAAGATGCCAGTAAATCCAAAGATCAAGTCGCTAATGTCACAAGAAATAAATAATTTGATTGAATCTCAGATAGTGTTCCCGATCAAACACAGCACTTGGGTGTCTAACCTAGTGCCATTCCAGAAGAAGAACGGTGATATACAACTGTGTGTTGACTTCTGAGACCTGAATAGAGCGTCCCTGAAGGACCACTACCTCCTGCCTTCCATGGAGGTAATTCTACAAATAGTTGTAGGTTCCGAGATGTTTTAAATGCTGGATGATTTCTTTGGCTATAACCAAATTTGTGTGAAAGAGGAGGACCAACACAAAATGACGTTTACTACCAAGTGGGGAACATACGCTTATGCTAAAATTCCCTTCAAAATTTCAAATGTCAGAGCCACTTTCCAACGAGCTATGGAAATTGATTTCAGGGATTTGATACACAAGATCATTCTTATTTATCTAGATGACCTGACAGTGTTCCCTAAATCTGCTAAAGATCATTTTGATCATCTCGAGCTTGTCTTCCAGAAGTGCCAAGAGTTCGGGATTTCTTTTAACCTGAAGAAGTGTATGTTTGGGGTCCCACAAGGGAAGTTTTTGGGTTATTTCCTCTCGAGGGAAGGTATTTCCATCGATCTGGAAAGGGTTAAAGTGATCAAGGAACTCCCTCTCCCCGTCAGAAAAAAGGGAGTTCAATATTTTTTGGATAAGGTTAAATTCATCAACTGGTTCATAATAGAATTTGTAGGGATTGTTTGGCCCATCACCTTGATGTTGAAAAAAGACCAGGTTTTCAAATGAACAACGAAAGCCAGAAAAGATTTCGAACTGATTAAAGAGGTCATCTCTTCTACTCATATGTTGGTTAATCTGGATTTGTCGAAAGACTTCCTCATGTACGTCTTCGATGGTAGCATGAGTATCACTACTGTCCTGATGTAGAAAGACGATGAAGATAAAAGAGAATTACCTATTTCCTTCTATTCATGCACTCTGAAATATTATGAGGTGAAGTACAACTTTGTGCGGAAGCAAGATTTTTCTATTGTAAAGGGGCTGAAGAAGTTCCGACACCTTATATCATGCAACAAGGTGATTTTTTGTGTGTCACACCCCAATGTGTGTGAATATATTATGGAAGGTGAAATCACTAAGAAGCAGGCTAATTAGATAGCCAAGATTCTTGAGTATGACATCGAGATCAATCCAGTCAAGATTGTGAAAGGGAAGGGGTTGTGTGAATATATGGCTAAAAACAATGAAGCAATTACTAAGTTTGAAGTCCTGGAACTTGTGCTACTAAATGAAGAGAGTTTCGGAGATGATTGGCTAGATGCCAAAATTAATTTTATGCAAATAGGAAGGTATCCGCCTGACCTCCACTCATTTAAAAGGAATTTTTATCGGCTCCAGAATAATGGTTATGTACTCTTGGAGGGAGTTCTTTTCAAGAGAAACTTCAATGGCGTCTTGTTAAGTTGTGTAACACAAGAGTAATCAAAAAGGATATTGGAGCAGTACCATAGTGGCCCAGCCAGAAGAAAATTTTCAGCAAAAACTACCACAATCAATACTATGTGTGCTGGTTATTTTTGGCCGACATTATTTAAGGACTCGTATTCATTGGTGAATTCTTGCAACGAGTGTCAGTTTTTTGTTGGGAAAAGGAAAAATGCTGCCATGCCACTGAAACCAATTATAGTGGAAGAACCATTCACTCAATGGGGTCTCGACTTTATTGGCATGATCAATCCATTTTCATTAGCCGGACATTGGTGGATCCTAATGGCAACTGACTATTTCACTAGATGGACTGAGGTTGTACCTTTGAAGAATGCAACAAAAGTAGAAATCGTGAACTTCTTGGAGAAACTGGTAGTTAGGTTTGGCCCACCAAAGACAATTATCTCAGATAATGTCAAATCTTTTCTCAGCTCCAAAATTAGTCAATTTGCAGTAAAATATGGAGTCTTCCTAAAGACATCCTCCAACTACTATCCACAAGGAAAGGGCCTTGCTGAATCTACAAACAAGAATCTTCTCTGGTTGAACAAGAGAATAGGTTTAGAACATCAAAGGGAGTGGCATAAACACCTCCGGATATCACTATGGGTAGACCGTATCACACCCAAACAAATATTGAAAACATCTCCTTACGGGATAGTATACGAGAAGGAGGAGATATTGCCAATCTCTATGCAAATCCCTACAATCCAACTACTCAAGTCTCTTGAGATTGAGCAAAATGGAGCTATGGAGGTGCGGGTTTCAGAATTACTTTAAGTTCAAGAGAAACGAGAGCATGCTCTTGAGGTAATGACCAACCACCAACAGGTGGTAAAGAAATGGTTCAACAAGAAAACATCTCACTAGGGTCTGTAATGTGGAGACTTGGTGCTCAAGTTTAATGAGCATGAAGCAAAGCCCGAGCAACATGGAAAGTTTGATAGTCTCTGGGAAGGACCATTCAAAATCACACAGTGCAAGCAATACTACTCATTTTAGTTAGAAACAATAGAGTGCGATGCCTTGGGTATTCTAGTTAATGGAATACACCTCAAAAAATTCAATTAAATCAAATTTTGTTGTAAGTGTGTAAATATGTGTATATTTTCCTTGCTTTGTTAGTCTCGGGTCATTCTCAGTTCTTTCTTAGATCAACAACCATATTGATGGAAGGAATTGAAATAAAATGAAGAAAGGAGCCAGAATATAGGAAGATACACATATTATATTAATTATGGGGATATTTACATCTGTATACATGTTGATTAAATGAGGCCCTTAGCCATGTTCTAAAATACATATATATATATATATATATTATCGCTGACAAGTGTTGCACAAAATGTTTCAAATACAAAATAAAAAGGAAGAAGGGTCTTCTTGACGTCTCTTCAGGAACTTGAGGGTCTAACGATGGTAGCAGGTGGTGCATGATGAGGAAACACCATCCTCTCAAAATTCTCATACCATTGTACCTCACAAAAGGTTTCAATGTTGTGCATCCTCATTAGAAAATAGTAGGCAACACGACTTTGCGGTGATGTTCCTCATGAGTTTCTAGCTCAAAGCCATGCAGAAAGGGCCTAGTCGGCATAGATGGAATTCCACAGTCGATCTTAGAAGCTATCACAACATTCTCTAACCCCTCCAAGTAGCGTTTGGGAAATACCTACTTTGTCAGCTTCAAAATCTTCCTCTTTGAAATGCCAATGTCTAATAGAGAAGCTACAAAGTGGGAACTAATACTCATCCTCATATTCTACACAGTCTTTTCCTAGCACCCACTTTATGGCTTTCACATACATAAGGTTTTTCATGCTATTCATGTGTTTCAGATGCCTACACCTAATTTTTCCTATGAAGCCAACCTGGGTCTTCTTGCATGTAAGCCTAATTGGTGTTTCTATGACTACCGCTACTCTCGCTAAATAATGAAATTACCTACGATGTCTTAGGGTCAATTGTCAAAAAATGCTAAGTGCAAATATGGATTGCCAAAGTGCTAAGGGTCCTTTTTCTAGATGGGAAAATGCCTCCCTAATTGAGAAAGGTATGTCTACGTCAGAGAAAAATGGTATGAAGAGCCTTGACAAGCAGTGTTGAAGCATGCGAAATAATGAACATAATCAAATGCAGTTTCAACTTGTTCAAATTGAGCCTTTGTTTAATAAAAAGAATGAGAAGGAGCCAGTTGTCAACATATAGAATGTTTCTGTCCTGGTTAAATCAAAGAAAATGTTTTAAGATGAAGTCATTGGTTGATGTGCCTGATTACAATCAAGTAATAATTAAATGCAAAAGCTCACGAAAAGATATGGCGATGCTGATTTAGTAATTTTTCTAAGAAAAATTAACAGCCACCGTATGTGAGGTCATATCTCTTAATGTGTGTAGTCTTTTGGAATGTTGGCGATCTCTTTACATGCATGAAAAGGCTAGTGGTGCATGGCATAACTAATGAGAAAATATAATGTGTACCCTTGCTATTCCGATATTCTCAAAAATAAAAAAGATAGATAGGAGCATTGTGCGGAGGGCATTAATTGTGCAAGGTTGGGAAAACGTGTAACCACCTGAGTCATTTGCAGAGATAGAGAAGGGTTTTCAAAAAACTAAGTTGCAGAGTTCTTCAAAGACACAAGTAAAATGGCGGAAATTGCAAAGAGCTCAACTCAGGTCGTTGTTCCCAAAAGAATTGAAGAACAAAGGATGCAGACACCTTGCATGAATATATACACCCAAGACTCTTATGCAACCCCAAGAATTCCAACTAAACCTTCATGGCCCTACACTAAGATGGTGGACCAGAAAGTGTTAAAATTGGTTTCTCCTAGAAACCAGGCTTTGGTATCAAAGGATTGGGATAATGTTCGAGATCCAAAGTTATCTCAGAACCCCAAAATTTTAAGAGAGGATTCATGCAAAAAGATGAAAAAGATCAATGATCTTTTTCATAGATGATTGTGGAATTGTGGTCTTCCTCAATATATGGTTCCTTTGGTACACCATTGTCCAGAGATTATGGCTTCCTATGCTAAAATTTTTGACGCCCGGACATGAATTATAAGTAGCCATAATTTCAGGGTGGTAATCTATCACCGGGCTCTCCAGGATATCTTGTGCATTCCTCTTAATGCTCTTAAGGGTGTTGAAGATTTTGATATTTCCAGGCTGCAAAATTACTGGAGAACTCTTAGGTTAGCGCAACAATTTTTCAATGCCGAAATGGGTAAACCATTAGATAACTCTGTCCCTCCTGACTTCCCTCTTAGTCTGGATACTTTTAAAGCAAGTTCAACTTCCGTCTTCTCTATGTTGGCATTTGTGTGTGGATTGGATATAGATAAAGAAGTCTCAGACTTCCAAATGAGTCTAAGCTTTATGCTGAAAAATAATAGCAAGGCTCCACTGATGGACTTTACGAAGGTAATTATGGAAGGGATGTGCCGACAATTGAAGGAGTTTGAGCCTCATTCCAAGTTTAGGTATTCTTCTTTCTTGACCTACATGATTTTACATTAGAACCTAGATTATTTCCTGCAATCTCTGCCTCTAGCAGTATTTGATGAAAATGGCACTAGAAAGCCAATTTCAACCTAGACTCCAATACTCTCAAATACTTTTTATTATTACGCATTTTTAGAGACATTCCTAGCTTTGACTTTAAGAGCTTTGAATCATAGTTTAGGAAGGATGTATGGCTTCTTGACACATAGTCAGATATCATGGATGAGAGGCCTTGTACCGCCCTGTGATTGGTTCAACAGTTCAGATTTTACAATGCTCTGGATGCAGGGTTTTGTCCGGGAGAATTTTGGCTCTCACGTTTTGTATCAGATAGGGTACTAGCCTTGGAGGTTTTTAGGTAGCTATGTAATATTGAGAACTAATACTAGGCAGGAAACCATCTGACTTCCTATTTGACGTTGCCAATCATGTTTGGTTATGTATCATTGGTCAAAAAGAAGAATCTAAAGGTGAATAGTTTTGAAGTATTGTACTCTAAGTTGGGTTACCTTGGATTAATGGTTATCTATGACACATGGCACTATAATCCAAAAGGTAATTTGGCAGAGATAGGAATTAAGATCTCTCACCAGCCTTGGTCATTTTGGAAACCTCGAAGAAATGCAGATGAGGGAAATGAGAGATTATACATCGGCCTTGAGTACATCCCTTCTAGCTCGGGTTGACCACCTTGGATGAATTTTTATCATATAATGGAAAAGCCTACCCCCAACCACAAAATAAATTAATTCATCTACAACTAGTTTAAAAGGTTTTGTTAGAAGCCTAAAAGGATTAAATATTTCTATATTTATAGGCAAGAGGTAAAAAGGACTAACAGGCTTTTTCAGGAGGTGGATTCAGACAACCAGTTTGATGATATCTGGTGTCACAAGCATTCAGATAGTGAAGATTATCCTAACCCTTTGGGTTTTGTGAGGTTCAGTGAGGCGGAACATGCGGCTCCGAAGCATGAAGAAGAGGTATCCCAAAAGGCTCCCATAATTGAAGAGGACCCAACACGAGGAGAGACACTTGGTGGAAAGTGATAACTGCATGAAGACTCCTCAAATACACAGCTATCGGAGCCTACTGGCTCCTCTAGATTGGGCGTGAAGAGGTTGAGATCTGATAGATACCACCGAATGGTTATTTTAGACCTAGACGATTCCCCGGAAGAGAAGAGACCGCGAACGAAGGAAGAAGGAAGAGGAGAAGAAGAACAACGTGAAGAGGTAGTTGTATCTATTATAAATCTTTAGGAAACTTAGGTATATTTATCCCCTTCTTCTCTCTTTTCTATGTCTTTAATTTCCTCCATGCCTGCTTCCGTCGTGTCACTCACACTAGCTTTTCCTATCACTGATCACCCAGGGCAGGTCAATATTAATTCCCTTAGGGGTCCCCATTCATCTCCTCCTATGTCTATTGCCCATGAGGCACAAGTAATGGTGGCATATCCTGACCATCTGAGTCAATAGTTTGTATCCCCGAGGCCTCAACATCAGGTAAATGCTTCCCCAACCTTTTTTCCCACCATATTTTCACCATCTCTGGGTAGTCAGTTTATCCCACCCTTTTCCTCGATAATTGTTACTAGACCTAGAAAGTCTACTAATACATTGAGCACACTATCATTCCCATTAGCAGTTCCCCAGGAGTTCCCTTTTTTTGGTGTACTACGTATTTCATCGCAGGAGTATTTCTTGTAAGTGAATGTAAAAAAAAGTGTTTGGGCTAGCCAAATACAAAAAAGGAGGGAAAAGGATGCAAGCAGACTTACAGAGCCCTCTTTTGTAGACTATGTTTAAAAAAAGCCAAAATTTGTTCATGTTTGTAAATGTAAGACCCAATGTCATCAAGTCAGTTGGAGAAATGCAACCACATGATTATTCTACCAATGTTGTAGGGCTTGATTTGCAATAGGCTCATACATAGGATAAGGTTGAGTTAATGGAGGAAACCAAAAGGGTGGTGACAACCTATTTCCTCAAGCTCACTCGCCAGATGAAGAAGAAAGATGAACAAATAAAAGAGATGAAAGGAAAGGTGGAGATCTGGTCGACCAAGCATAAGGCCCAGGAAATCGAAACCAATCAACTTTGGAGTGAGAGGAATTCCTTTGTGAGAAAATTCATTGAGCTTCAGGCCTTGGGTACGGAGGTTGTTTTGGCCCTTTGCAGAGAAATTGAGTATTTCCAGGTGACGAAGGCAGCCCTCCATGATGAATTGAGGTAGGCGAGTGATGGTCTGAAATAGCTCTGAAAGAGTACCAATGATGAGGTAAATGAAATGAATGTTGCATTGGAGCAAGAAATAGAAAGGAAAAACTAGGTTGAGTTAGCCTTGAGGGATAAGGAGAAAGAAATTACTACTCTGAAGAATCAATTTTGGCCCTAGAGGAAATTGTTGCGAAATTGAAGGTAGATTTGAGCAGCAAGGATGAAAAATTAGACCTTTTGAGATCCCAGCCTCCTGCATCCCAAATGAATTCGCTAGAGATAGACAAAGAGTTGCATGCATCATATTTCAGATAAGGTTAAGACACTATGCCTTACCTTGTAGCCCACTCTCAAATTTATGGCATAGGCTACCAATCTATGCAGGGTGGTTATTGAAACAATGCAATGGGTGGACAAGATGACTTTTGATAGAGTTCTGGAGGCTAGGCAGTTGTTAGGAAAATTGTATACAAATTTCGATGAGGAATTGAGCAGCGTGGGGATTAAGGACTGAACAGTGGTGGCCATGAGCATGAATGTTCTCATCTCTATGCATGAAGCCACCTAGCATGTCAGTGAGTGCAGAGAAAAGCTAGCTCAGATTACCTATGATATGTGGGAAAAAATTTCCCACCTAACTCAGTGAGGGCTTCCATCACCCTTCGTGACTGATCAAACAAAGGCAAGCATAGAACACATCATTGAAAAGATTGAGGAGAAAAAGAAAGATTTATCAATTTTCCAGTCCTTTGATCAATCTTCGACTACAACAAATATTGAAAACATGGTGAATCAATTGGTGTAGCTCTTCTTCCAGCTTGAGTCCGAGGAAAAATTATTTGGTGGATTGCCTTTTAAGGCAATTATTGATCTAAACATGGCACATGAAAATATGCACACTCTCTTTACACTATCGAATGAAGTCTGGACGTCCCTTCAGGCTGCCCTCTCTAAGCTATGAGCGATTGGTCCAAGGGGTTGGATTGGTCTACAAGACCATGATCTAGAGTTCTTCATTCCACGAGTGAAATATCCCTATGAGTCACAAAGTTGTGAATATTTATTCACACACCGCTCTTTTCCTTCATGGTTTCTCTTTCTTGTGCGGCTTCGCCTTTTTATTTTGGTATCGCTCGCAACTTTCCGGCAGTAGCCACGTGGTGTCCTATCGAAGCTTTCTTTTGGGACGTCTCTTTTTTGGGCTCTGTTTGTTTGACATGTTTCCTCCACTTTTTTTATTTTCGGGTTGGGCCCACACCGTAGTTTCCTTTGCTAGGGGTTTTCCATGTGGCACTCATTCATGTGTCTGTTATCCCAGGTTTGACATTTGTTGCAACGGTCTCTGTTTTGATGCCACGTGTTCTCTCCTTCTACAACTGTGTGGCCCATATCTCCTCAGGGCGTGCCTACTAGCATGCTATTGATGCATCTTTTTGTTGGTTCCGGCTCAAGAAAATATTGATCGTTGATGGCTTCGTAGAAGCATCTTTCTTGTTGGGGTCTCTAGGCAGTGGGTTGGCTGATTTAAGTAGCCTTTTCTTCATTTTATGTTGGTTGTTAGATGGATGAAATTTTCTTGAGCACTATGAATTAGCCTATTTAGTGTTTGATATTAAATTTGAGCTCGTAGACTGTTCCATTATGTTTGACCTTTCTCTTTTTCATGCATTTGGTAAAACATTAAACTGTGCTTGTATTTTCTAAAGCATTTGAGCATCTGTTCTGAGATTTTGTAATTTTTATTCAGCCTAGCATTATACAGATCATGTTACTACTCTTTTGTGTCAGCTTGTACTTTATGAGTTATATTATGCAAATGGTTTGATGTTCTTATATTTGCAATGTTGGGAATCATTTGTTTGATAAACACTAGTTATTACTTGAGCCTTTGTTTCAGCATTGTGCTTGCTTATTTCATTTCTGATCTAGCGCATCGCCTTAGCTTAAGTGTGTTTATTTTATGTTCATCTTCTTTCCCTTTTCCTCCCCCCATTAAAAAATGAAGAGCCAGCTTCGATAAAACCCCAGAGGTCACTTAATTACGCGCATAAGTCCCCCAGTAGCTAAGTTTCCCATAAGGCTACTGCCTACAAACTTTTGCATCAACATTACTAAAAAATATTGAAAGAGTCCTGGGTATGTGCAGGATCATCATGGGCCAAAAAGTGGCGATATGTAAGTAATATGATGGCCCATGTGGATGACGACTTTATTTTTACCCAAAATTGATGAAATGAAAAGGGTTTTTAAAGGAGATTCTCATATTTCTATCAATATAAATTATGCTTTACTTTGAATTTAATAAATAATTATTATTCATTTTCTATTTGAATTACGACTAAAGTCCTGATTGATAGGCTAGTTGAAAAACATCTATAGCTTTCAAACGGTATCACATTTTTTTAATCTAAAACATGTGTCACATTCTATGCTTCACATACTATAGGATTAAAAAAAGAAAAATTGAATTTCATGAAGTTTTGACCAAGTTAAGGTGGTCAGACATACGAGTTTTTATATTTTTTAAAATTTTTAATAAAAAAATCATAATTAATTATTTACCGAGAAAATAATTACAAAAATATATGCATCACATCCAGACATGAGTCCTCTACTTATATCTAAAATATTATAAAAAAATAATATTATTTCATTGTGGTTAGGGTGGTCAAACAGACATCTACTTCTTATTTTTTCCTTGAAATTTAAGTACTACTGCATTGAAATTTCAAAGTTTCACCAAATAGAATTTAAAAATAAATAAATAAACCTAGTAGTTTAGAAATGACATTCAACTTGCTACAGATTGTATTCTTACATATTTCTGAAATAATATAGATAACTTATCCAAATTTTGACGTCAAGTTGCCTAACTCTGATTTTCTGAATTTTCATTGCCACTTAAGGGCTTGTTTTTTCCATGATGATCCTACACATACCCTCCTACAAAGATGTGAAGACCACAATCTATCTTTAAATAGTGAGAAGTGCTTCATGATGATGCAGGAAGGTGTAGTTTTTTTCCATTGCATTTCTCACAAAGGAATTCAAGTAGATCTTGCAAAGATTGAGGTAATTATGAATTTTCCTATTCCTACAAGACAAAAATATGTGAGGAGTTTCTTATGAAATGTAGGTTATTACAAGAGGTTCATCAAAGGCTTCAGAAAAATGGAAGCACCATTGTATACCCTCCTCACTAAAGATGCTGAGTTTCAATGGATAGAAGGTTGTGACAAGGAATTTTTTGACTTGAAAGCATCTTTGACTCATGCTCCTATGCTCAAGGGACACAATTGGGAGTTTCATTTTCACATCCATATAGATGCATCAAACTCCTGTGCTCAAGGGACATAATTGGGAGTTTCATTTTCACATGCAGGTTATTACAAGAGGTTTATCAAAGGCTTCAGCAAAATGGCAGCACCATTGTATACCCTCCTCACTAAAGATGTTGAGTTTCAATGGATAGAAGGCTGTGACAAGGCATTATTTGACTTGAAATAATCTTTGAATCATGCTCCTATGCTCAAGGGACATAATTGGGAGTTTCATTTTCACATCCATATAGATGCATCAGACTATGCTATAGGAGAAGTCCTAGGACAAAAAGAAGGACCTATTGAAAACACCGTTTACTTTGTCAGCAAAAATCTGCAAGGAGCTAAATTCAACTATACAATGATAGAAAAAGAAATGTTAGCAGTGATTTATGCTTTAAACAATTTCAAACATTACATAACCGGCTACCAAATATTCAAGCACACCGATAATGCAATCATTAGATACCTCATGAATAAGCCTCTAATTTTAGGAAGGCTAGCAAGATGGTTACTGCTGATGCAGGAGTTTGACATAACCATTGTGGATAAAACAGGGAAAACTAATGTTGTTACAAATTTTCTTTCAAGGCTGACCACATCAAATGACAATCAAGTCATAGATGATTCTTTCCCTGATGAGCATTTATTTTCCATTAGTGTGTAGACACCTTGGTATGCTGGCATAGCTAACCTTTTGGTCATAGGGAGATTCCCTCCTCACTTCTCTCCAAAAGAGGAGAGAGTTTTCATTGAAAAATATTTTCCTTTCTCATGGATTGTTGGATGTTTTTTCTACACTAGACCTGACCAGGTCATGAGGAGATGTGTGAGGGAAGATAAGACATTTGATATTTTGCATGCATGTCATAATGAACCCTCTAGAGGACATTTTGCAGCCAAGAGGACAACAATGAAGATTTTGAACACAAGATATTACTAGCCAACACTTCACAAGGATGCAGGGAGATATACAAGGAAGTGTGATAGATGCCAAAGGATGGGCTAATCAACAAAATATGATGAGATGCCACTTTTTCCTTATGTAGTAATCAGTCAATTTTATAAGTGGGGACTTGATTTTGTAGGACCCATTAATCCTCCATCAAAAGGTAAATCCTATATTTTAGTATGCATTGATTATGTAACTAAATGGGCATAAGTTAAAGCCATGAAGCATGCAAGAGATAATAAGGTTGCAAAATTTCTATATGAGAAATTTTTCACATGGTATGGAGTTCCAAGAGAGATAGTGACTAATCAAGGGACTCAATTCACTTCAACACTTGTTACAACACTGGTCAATGAGTACAAAATTAGGCACAAGATGTCTACTCCTTATCACCCCTAAGCCAATGGCCAAGTTGAGGTGACTAACAGAGAAATTAAAGCCGTTCTGACCAAAACAATGGTTATCCATATAAGGGATTGGGAAAGCAAGTTACCAGAAGTTGTTTGGTCTTACAGAACCACCTAGAAAACAACTACAAGATTCACTCTTTTTGAGTTATTGTATGGAAATTCAGCCATGATGCCCATTGAATTTGAACATAAGACTCTCAAAACTACAGTAGAATCGAGAATGGATATTTTTGCAACACAAAGAGATAGAATCATGTAGTTGAATGCTTTAGATGAGATGAGGAAGGAAACCTTGCATCACATAGAGGTAGTGCAAAATCAGCAAGTAAGATGGCATGATAAATGCATCAAGGATAAGAAGTTTCATCCTGGAGATTGGGCACTACTCTATGACTCAAGATATCAAGTTAATGTAGGAAAATTGCAGACAAGATGGGTTGGAACTTATGAGGTGGCTGAAGTATTTTCCAATGGAGTTGTTCAACTTACTACCATTGACCTTGTCAGTTTTAAGCTACTGGTGAATGGCCATTGCCTAAGATTGTATCACAAGACAACTTCTAAGGAAGAGTTCTTGAAACAATTCACTCAGTGTGCAACACCCAAACTTCTTGCAGCTGAAGGAAGTGGACCTAGTGTCCCTTCGTCTGGCTAACTAAGGTATCTCACCTCTCATAATAAAGATTCCCACTTTGTGGGGGTCCACTTCTTCACCCATCTTCCCATTCATTCTACCTTTCTCTCTCTTCCACCTCACCACCATCATTTCACTCCACCTCATCCCACTCTGCTTTCAATAATTTCTTAGAAGATTTCTTGAAAATGATTGGTACTTTCTCCATGATCTTTGCAATAAATCTTCCATGAATTCATGTACATGCACATTAATTGTTATATCTTAATTGTCTTCTAGTGAATTTATTTAATTGTTGTAAATTAATATGGACATTCACCATAGCACTTCATCAATTCCTACCCCTTTCAAATCAACATTCCACCTCACATGTGAGGACACATGTGAAAATTTAGGTTGGGGGGAGGAACATGTCAATGCCATGTCCGCATGTCTATCTGTATTGATTCACATCAGCAAGATTTGAGTGATTAAGCCAATTTTAATTTTGAAATGATGGCTTGTATGTGAGAAATGCAAGTCCTCCACCGCCATTTTCCTTAATCACAACCTGCATTCATTACTCCTTTACTGCTTTAATTGTCCTTGTCATAATCCTAAGCCAAAAGGTAAAATTCAAACAACACCAGCATTGGAAATTCAATAGAGTTGCAAGAAGGAAAAAAATTTGTTGCTAGACAAGAATTGCAAGAAAAATATCTTTGCAAAGTAATTGTTTGATTGTAGATAATGGGAAGTGGGTTGATCCAAAATGAACCCACAATTCATGATGTTTAATTACAAGATGCGCCTTGCTTGGTTGAATTTACAAATTGTGGTTGGCTAGACTATTTCTTAAAGCTCAATGATTTTGATAAAAATGTTGCATTAGAATTCACTCAAACATTGTTTGAGAGGAAGGCCACACTAAAAGAGTTGGAAGTCATGTAGCTATAGAGGAAAGAATTATAGAAGTTATGGGTTACCTGCTGATGGGAAAAATTACTCTACACCTAGAGATGCCAGGTCGGCTAGGGTCGAATTCACAAAACCTAATGATCCTCCGTTGAGCATAGATAAGCAAAGAGCGAAGAGGAACTCTTTGCCTAACCTATGGAGGTGTGTAGCTGTCTATGTTGTCAAGTATATCACTTGTGAAGGCTGCCAATTGAACTTGCATTTTGTGCATTTTAAGCTCTTAAATCACATGAGGCACGGAAGAAGAATGAATGTGACCAATGTCTTGTATCACCTTCTTTTGATCATTGCAGCAGAAACTTAGAAAGGTAAGGAAAATTTTGTTTCCCACCATTGCCTAATTAAATTATTAGTTAAAGAATCTCTACATGATGTGTCCAATATTTCTTGGGAAGATTTTTTGATAATTGATCAAATTAGACCAGAGAATTTGCAACTTAGGGTTTTTCCTCAACCTTGTAGGGTTGGGAGGAGAAGGACCAATGTTAGGGCCACTCTTGGTGCCTCAACTTCTGATGCAGGCCCTAGTGGAAACCCTCTTGCAACCACAAAAACTATTCAGACTAGTTATTCTGAAGCAAAGCATTCTGATAGAGGGAGCTCCTCTCCTAATTCTAAGGATGATGTCCCTATTGGCACCCTGATGAAAAATAGGGAACAAAAGAGGAAGGTAGAGCTAAAGGAAGGAAGAACTAAAAAGAAAATGAAAGAAAAAGAAGTGCCAAGCTCCAGGAAACAAAATTTTAACAATGTTCCTCCTTTAACAAAGGAAAGATGAAGAAACCCTCCCAGAAAATAAAAGTTAGATGGGCCAGTCATTGGGGTACCTCTCGAGGAAATCCCTAGGTCTGAGAAAAAATCACAGGAGGAAACAACCACTCAAATGGAGCATGTAAATGCAGAGGAAAAGGATGTGTTCGAGGAACCAAAAAATTTAACATTGGCAGACCTTGTTGATATTGCACAGCAAGTTGAAAATTGGGCGTGTGAGGAAAATCAGGAGCTCCTACAACAAGATTTCATGCAACATGAGCAAGAACAAGAGCTTGAAGCCCTACAGCTAGAATTGGCTAAGCAAGCAGAAGCCCTGCAGATGGTACTCTACCAAGAGAAATCACAAATTCCAAGTAAAGTGATGGTAGGAGTACATAGGACCTCCTATTTTTCAATGAACATGTTAATTTTGAATTTATGGAAACAAATACAGAGAAGGGAAGCAAAATGGAAAGAAGAAAAGCATAGGCTGAAGAAGAAATTAAACAAAAAGATGAGGAAAATGAAGATAAGAATGCATAAATTATTTTTTCGAAGAAGAAGGTGGATGACATGGAAAATTTAGTGCCATAGATATTAAATGCAGAGCTCCTTCGAGGGTATATGCTCTGTATTTAAAAGAGAAGCATATTTCTTTCAATTTTACAAATATTGTTTCAGGTTTGAACCCCTCGATTGAAACCCTTACTGAATTTTCAATTCTTTTCGGATTGCTTCCCCTGATATGAAAAATCTGCTATGAAAATTTTATTTACATAATTTGGCTGTAACCAAAGAGCAAGATTGGAATCCATTGCTATATGTTGGGTATGTCTAATTATGGGAATTCATGTCTTGGATACAAAATGAAGCTAGGGAAATCAGTATAGGACTTACATGCAAGTTGAATCCAACATTTCCCTGCCCATTAGGGTTGAGTCTAGACATCAAAGAGATATTTTTAAGGATTGGCACATAATGTTATATTGGACAAGCTATAGCTGTAGGATCCTGCCTAAGAGAGAGGAAGTTTACAAAGAGTATGAAGAGATGGCAAGAACCATAGGAGAATATGTGATGGGATACATCTCATTGAGATGGAATACCATATATGATGATTTGAAGCAAGAAGAGCCTCATTCCACACACAAGTATGCTACAACACTCAAAATAATTGATAAGTATATCCAGATCAGAAGAAGAAAAGGGAAATTTTTGCTTACACTAATGTTTTAGCCTCCTATTCTATTGTGGCTAGTGCCAAACTACAGGTTTTATGGGTATGACATTGCTAATGAAAGGTAGAGATCGAGCAGGCTAGAAAGACAACAAGGATTCTATTGGACTCCTAACTTAGATATAGTAGAAATAGATGTGGGACAACTTGCAGGTGCCAACTTCAAGGCATTGACCAAACAAAAGCTCAATTCTTCCTCTGTTGGAGGACCAATAAGACATTAGGTTGGGGGGAAATGATGAGTGTAGTTTATGGCTTGATTATTGATAGGATTGTTGTCCATTTCCTACAATTACATAATACTTTGATGCTTGAGAGTTGATCTTTCATAATATTTCCTTGAAACCATAGACCTTGGACATGAATTCATTTTCATAAGCTTTCAAATGATATCAATATGCTATGTGGACTATTTATGTTAACTTTGCATGTGATTAATGAATGTCACTTTAAGATGATTATGGATATGCAATTATTTTGCATGCTAACATTGTCATTCAGATGATTTGAGACCAGCAATTTAGGAAGATCTTGCCAGCTAGATGTGTGCTATATCGGTCAACAAGGTGGTCATTGAAGATTCTTGGTAGCTGGAGATTCCTCATGCATCAGATTGTAACCACCTTGTTATGGTCTTAAATGTTGTTGAGCATGTGTTGGCATTACTGTTGTGCCAGATTCGAGTTAAGGAAATTGTGCCTGACAAGTTTTTTGCATACGTAGCTGCCCCTACTCTTTTCCATGATTTCCCTAATCTGGCATCCTCTATGTTTGTTGGAGTTGACCGCCTTTCTAGGTGGTTGAATAAATAAGGGCTTTGATGTTCTTCTTGGCTCTCAGTTAGAAGATTTCTTAATTGATGTAATCACACTCTTGATTTTTTCGGCAATACATCTATGTTCATTGTACTCATGCATTTCTACTAAATAAAATTAAGTTATAAGTTTCTACATTTGAGTCTATCTTTGTTTTCGGGAATACTTATCTAAGGGGGCCCACTTGGTGAGTATTCCATCACATACCCTAGTTTAGTTTAGTTGTTATTTTTTGTTCGATAATTAGTTAAGAATCTAGGGCTGACTATTCTTGCAGCCACTAGAATTCCATTCTTATGACTATTCCTGTAGCAAAAGCAAATAGAGTAGTTTCCTGTTTGTTCATTCAGATCTTCATTTTTTCCATGCATTTCAGTTTAATCTATTTGTTGGGTGATGTTCAACATTTATGTTGTTTCCTTCCAAGAAATTTACTTTCAGCATTGTGCTTTTTCTTATCTGTAGGATAGATATGGCTACTTTGGATTCCTAGTGCACATACAGTGCTAAGCCATTTCAATTTTATGTCCCTAGGTTGACAATTTAAATGCACCTTCATGTTGATTGAAATGGCTATTTAGGTTAGATGTTCAATCTTTGAATCACAACTGCAAGGGCTTAGTTGTTAAAATCATTATAGGAGGCCAACAATCCTTTTCTCAAGAGGCTCATACTTGAGTTTCAAAGCATCAATAACTTGTTTAGGCATGACCATACTAATAGCTCCCGAATCAATCATGTTATTATGTAAAAGCTTATCTCCCACAATAAGTGTTAAAAAGAAAGGTTTGGGCTTTGGCTTGCTTACCTCTTTCACATTTGCATTTCTATCACATTCACGTATACCATAGCTCTTGAAGGTTGGGTCAAACAAGCTCTTTGTATTTAACTTGATCGCACGGTGGAATCACATCCATCTATAGTGTGTTTTCCTCTTTCTTTAATGCTTCCTAGACAAACATATTTTGTTTCAAAATTGATATAATGTCTAATAGAGATACAATAGTAGGTGCCTTCTTCAATTTTTCAACCACATTGACCATTCCGACTAGTGAGACCTTGGGTTTAAACAATGGTATCTCTTTTGTCTTTGGGAGAGGCCAATCCAATGCGGGTGGGCTCAATGATTTTTCCATCTCCTTCTCTGGTAATGATGAATCTTGTGATTGTTGAGTGGGTCGAGCCTCCATGAATTTATTTAATTGTGGTTGTGGTTGACATGGTTGTGGACCTTGTTGCACGTATTCTCTAGTGAGCCTTCTTTTGGATCTTGTGGTGTAGTCTGATTGTACTTGTAGGGAACTAGTCATCACAACATCATTTACAAATACTGTGTCTTCTTCTTCCATCAAATATTAGAGTGCTTGGTCCGGTGTGATATCCAACTCTTGTTCTAAGGACATTCCTTGTGTTTGCACTCTAAAGTGGGCATTCTCCATTTTGGGAGATTGATATTCTTTCATGTTTTGGAACACACCCTGGCTCCTTTGCTCTACTATCTTCTACTACAGATTTCCCCTTGGATAATTCTAGGTCATATCCCTATAATTACATGGGAAGCACCACACATTCTCATCCTCCACCAGGTTTTTCTGGCTTGGGACCAAATCCTTGCTTGGATTGTTCCTAATGATCTAAATCGACATGGTAACCAGGACTATCTGGTTCGCAGACATTGGTTGTTTACTTCCCCCTTTTGAGGCTGCTTGATATGCCTTATGATAATAATATGGCCTTCCTCCTTGATAGGTCTAGGTGGGAGGCTTCATAGGTGTTGGTTGCTGTCATTGGATGAGGACTAGCTCATTCGCAAAGGATCACATGAGATTATTCATATCATTGACATCTCTTGAGAATGAAGAGGAGCCAAATGTGCTTGGTTGTGCACCAGTATAGATGGATGGTGGTATAGTCGATGTGGTTTCTTATGGAGTGGAGGAACTCGAAGTTGCTTCTTCTCGGTGGCCACCAGAGATTTTCATGAGCATGGGAATCGACAGACATGATGGAAGCTTCCCAGTGTCAATTAGACTATTTTTTTGCACACAGCAAGATCATATGCATCAGAAAAAATATCTCCTCCTATATATTACACCATGACCATGATATCGAAATTAAATTCCTTTAGATAAAACATGAATTCCATAATGGTCAAAGGCCTGGTGGTCATAGGAATTCTTCACCACGTTTTGTGAAATTTGGTGTTGAAGTCACTCATGGCCTCTTGCGAGGCCTTTTGATGGTGATTAATTGTTGCAACAAAGAGGAGCGATCTCCCTTTTCCAAGAAGCACTCAAAAAACTTCTCTCTGAGCTGGTCCCAAGAGCGGATAGAACTAGAAGATAGAGACCTATACCAATCCTAGGCTTTTTCTTTGAAAGACACGGCTAGTAACCTAAGAGAAACATTCTCTTCAACGATGTTATGTACTCTGCATACCTCCACTACATCTTGGAGATTTTTAGAGGGGGTATTGAAATCCTCTCAAAAAAAATTTGGATGGCCTTGAGAGCATTGGCGGGTATAGCAGGCCATACGTCTAGGCATGTAGGTAGTTGTAGCAAACTACCACTATCCCAGGTTACACAATTTCTCGGAGTGGGGGCACCTAGATGAAACATTGCAAATAGATTCCTATGGATAGGGTGATGGGTATTTTGATTTGGAAAGTTTGACCTCCTGGTTGAGTAGATAAATATTTCGATTGTGGGCTAACACTTCTTTCTCTACTACTTCTTACAAGTCATACAAAACCTGGAATTCTTCTTGTCCTTGATACCGAGGAAGGTAATTGGGAGTACTAGAAATGGCCTCTTGAAGACACTCTTGTTTGAATTTTGGGCATAAAATTTCCAACCTCTTTTCTTGGTCTAATTTAATAAATATTTTTTACTTCTAATTAGACATTCAAAAAACTTCGGTCCCACTAGGCATGCCAGAAAAAGAACTTTTCATCATCAAAGCTTATGCTTCTCTGATAGCCTTATGGGAAATTTAGTGAGTGGGGCACAAATTTGTGCCTCACTGAATGACCTCTCGGATTTTTATAGAAAGTCGGATTTTCTTTGTGTTTTTGGGGAAAAGGTAGAAATAAATATGAATAAAACACAAAATGGTGATGTGCCAAATCTTTAACAACATTTAAAACCTTAACTATTCCTTATAATTGATATGATAGACACAAAATGTCATAGAACCTTCATTGTTGGGAAGAGAACAAGCAACAAATGCTAGAGAAAGCACAATGTAGTATTTCAAATCTTCCCATGGGAAGCACCAATTAACGTTTAACTAGACATAAGAAAACTCTAAAGATTAACAAAACTATCTAGAAACTTACATAACCCTTCTTCCTTCATAGCATAATATGGAAAATGGCAAACTCTTTACAAAAAATAGAAAATTTCAATAGACATAATCTAATTTCTAAAAGATAGCATTCAACATAGAAGCTTAAGAGCATGAAAAATAGCTATTCAAACTACCAAATCAAATTAACATAATTTTTTTAACATGAATGGAATATAAAAAAGAAACTTGGCAAAGGCCATAGCATGCACAATTTCTAAGAATTCTCCCAAATAGATCAAACTTTAAGAATATATGAACTAAAAACCAAAGGTTAGATACCAATCCAATAATAGTTTGAATTAAAATATAACATGCCAAAGAGAATTGTTACCTATTTTTCACTACTAGCTCAAACAGGTAGAGCTGAATTGTAAATTTAAGCTAGGGTACACAAGTTGCTTAAAAATTTCTGCTAAAGTACTCATATCATGCATTGATTTATTACAGTGTAAATTTCAGTAATGTTATGCAAAAAACATTTCAAAAATGATATCATAAATTTGCATAATTTTTGATGTTTTATTCATAATGTACGAACCAGACTCCCACACAAGCCGTGGGAGTAACTCATTTTGATTCTTATAATCAAATAAGAGGTACAAAAACAGATTGTATGCTATACAATTGTTGACAAAATAAATATAGAAAGGAGAGTGGTTCTTCATTTCCTGTAATGATGGAACCCATGATGTTTGATGTCTTTTATTGGTGTTGTTGAAGCTTTCCAGGTTCCTCGACTTCACTCTATTTGAGTTGTCCTGTGGGATGAGTAGAAATGATGTTAGAGATTAACTCTATGGAATGATGAATCAAAATTAGTCCTATGCTTACATTGCCAGTAGGAATACAATTTACATCTATTCAGGCATCCATCAGATGATTAAAAAAATTCAAAGAGCATAGGGAAAAAGAGGAAGCTTTCAGGTTATTTTATTTTGCTAACATGTTTGTTCACTATGCAGGACCATGTTCATTATCTTTGTGATCTTTTTATCAAATATGTGGAGTAAAATGGGCTCCCACAAGGGTTGAACTTGGAATATCAAGGAGGACACACTCTCAAGTTACATATAAGTGTTCATTGATATTGTCAAAACAATCATTAAGAGAGCTGCTGAAACTAAAGAATATAACCATACAAGCAGCATTATTTCAAAGAGATTTAGAAAATAGTTTGAGAAAGTATTATTATCTTGTTTCAACTCTATTATATATTCTCTACAAGCTACAGAGTGAAACAGAGTCATAGTGCTATCATAAGCATTTAAGTGTTCCATACACTAAATTCAATCTTTAGGGATGAAGTGGCAGCCATTTTAAGCAATATCAAGAACGACAACCAAGGCCATACATGGGAAAGACAAGAACAAAGACAAATACATCTGTTACTTTTATCAGATGTAGGAGAACAAGAGGAGTAGGTTCTATTTTCTTATTGCATGTCGCCAATGACTGTTTTCCTTAGTTCATAAAATTGCATGAAGTAGTGACTTTGTAAAATGGCAGATTATAAATGCAACATATTGTTGATTTATATTGAAAAGATAAAAGAGAAATATCCACTGTATATTGCTGAAAAATATAGACACAATACAATCTGAATGGTGATAGCCTATTGAATAGTCATAGGACTGTTAATTGTGCAAAATTTTATCATAGTATAGCACATTGTCTTAGTTGCTCTCAAGGAGATTATAAACAGTGGTTTATTGCCTTTCAAGGAATATTCATACTTCAAGAAATTTTTACAAAAGCATGAGAGGTATAGCTTCAAGTATTCAAGTTGCAGTTATCATCTACAAAATGTTGTCAATTGCCATCAATAAGAATAAAATATGTAGCTTAAGACACCAGCAATGTATTATGTTGCAAGGGTTTATAGGAAGTGATAAAGGAAAAAGACACAGTGCCATTTATAGTAGCAATCACATGTGGAATGGACATTCATTGTTATGTACCATGCATATAGATATTCATTCCTTGTTGCAGAACTCAATCCATTTCACAAAAAGGAAGGCCACGAAATGTTTAGAATATAAACATAAAACTTTTTTATGAAGCACCAAATATGACAAAAGGCCGCAACCATGAAATATAAAGAGGGTTTTCTTTTTTTTCTTTTTTTTATACAATACAGATAGGAGATTCTGGAAGCCCAATATCTGCAGCTGTGGGAGGTATGGAAAATTTGTTCTAACCCAGGTTTTGGAAAAATTGGTATTTCATTTATCAAGTTGTGTCCTCTTATAGTGGAAAAAGTGAGGTAAGAGTAAAATGCATACCACTCGGCCTTGGCAACAGAGAACTCCCAACAATCTCCAATAAAATGCATCGAGTAAATCTCAATGGTGGCCAGGAAGAGTAAAGGAACAGTCGACAAAGAGGAAAATGCTTTCAAAGAGGGAAAATAAATGATATGGAAAATATCTCAAAACCCATATACTTATTGAGATTGCTTTCTGCAATTAATCAAAACCGAGAAAGGAGAAAAGTTGCGGCCTCTTATGAGGTTACTATAAGGAGATATGAAGAAGAACACAGAAAAGGAAAAGAGGAGGTCACGGTTTCGAAGTACAAATGAAATATCAAAGGAAAAATCAAGATCACATCCGAGATTTGAGACCTCAAATAGAAACCAAATGCCCAGATTCTTGCATATTCTTAGCAGCAGTGGTGCGACCTGGACATGGAAAACCAATAAGGAAGCATAACTCACCATGTTTTCACCGGTTGGAGTTCATAGCCGTGACCAAGCACTCACCAAGATACCAGATAGATGGTCGATCTCTACTTATTACATGAGGTTTAATTGAAATAGCGATATGAATTAAATTTTTAAGGTGATATTTAATTGCTTTAATATTTATTATGCAAAGTGACACTCGCCAAAAATGGCTTTATGTCTAAGTTAGGCATGGGCCCATGTTTATAAAGTTAGGTTTCTATTTTGCTTAGGTTTTTATCTTTTGCATGGCACATTGTAAAGTTAAATAATTAAATGATAAAGTATAAATCATTTAATTATTTTAACTATTTTTAGTGCAAGCATAAAATTTTTAAACAAAGATGGAGTTTCAGTTAGGCATGGGTGGATTGACACAAACAAGGTGACTTTCACATGTTTGGGCCCACCTTTTGTGGGATTTTCAGTTTCGTTCGGGTGCTGCATGTTTCATTTATGACTTGATAGTGAGTTTGGACCATCATGCACTCATTTTTGCATGTTTTTGACTCCTTTTTTAGAGATATTTGCTTCTGCTCGTATTTGGCCTTGGAGTTATCACCCTCTCTTGGAGTTTGACTTTCAGTTCTTTTTCCATGCCTTTTTGAAGGCTTTTGTATATATTGAAAAAACTTAACTGTTTTTTCTCGGTTCTTATTTTTCTCCTTTGCACTCTGTAAAGCGAATGATTTGCAACTCGGCTTTAATTTTCAGATATATACAGTAGAAGGTTTACATGTTACATAGAGTTGTTCCTTTTTACTTAAAGGATTCAAGTTTTACCTTTTCATTACTGAACATTTTGCATTGATGATTGATTTGATGAAATTTATTGTGTTTTAATAAATCAGAAACCTTTAAATTTTGTCTCTTTCACTGATATGAGTTTTTAGATACAATCAAGTTTTAGGTCTTAAGTTGTGCTTGTATTCATCTATTCAAAGTTGTGAAACTTAGTTTCCTACCAGGAGAGATCAGCCAGCCTTCTTTCGAAACACTTTTGCAATAAGATTGTCATTAATCAGCTATGTAAAGCATTCCTTCGAGAGTTAATTATGAATCAGTTTTCCTTTTAGATCATCATTTTTAGGTGTATCGCCATAGTTTAAGTTTTATAGCTTAAGTTTTAGATTTAATCTTTTTATCCTTTTCCCAGCAATTTACCCATATATTAATCAAAAAAATTCATAGGAACCAGCCTAGAATCTGGAGTTCTAATTCCTTATAGGATACCCATAGCCTGGAATTAGTTCCAATATTTCAACAGATTGCTGAATTTCAATATTCAAGCATACGGGTGCAATCTGTTTGACAATAGTTTTTGGCACGCCCGATGGGACAGAATTTAATCATTTCAAGCTGTTGTTTTCGTATGCACAGTAGATTACCAGCTTTTTAGAAGAGTTATTATCAAGTACTTGGCAACTCCGTATTCAAATTCAAAGCAGATCAGTAGCAAGCTTATGAGAAATATCTAAACGAGAAGAAGCTCTTCTCCATTCGAGTATTTGCAGCTGTCTTCGCCAAAAAGAAGAGGAAGGACAAAAAGAAGAATTTCTAAAAGGCCTTTAAGAAACCTGTCGATTTCTTCAAGTTTTAGAAAATAGATAATTTTTTACACATCAAGAAGAGGTAGATCATCAACGTGGCAGCAAGGCTCACATTCAACTTCACCAGGCTACCGACAATCTACCTCACCTGTACCAGTTCTGCAAGCTATGATTTTTAGAAGACCAGCAGCTCTGATGGCCAGAGCGCATGCGTTCGTACCATTCAATGGGGGTAGCCCATTGAATCTAGCATAGCATGATGATATTCCTATTGTAGCACTAAAATTTTTACCTTTTTTCACTGGTGAAGATCAAACAACACCAATAGAGCATATCAAAGATATGGCTTCGCTGTGTGGAGCTCACCATGTTACGCAAGAGAATGTTGTGTTGAGGCTGCTAGCAACGTCTTTCAAAGGCAAAGCACTTCAATGGTTTCGTGGCTTACTAGTTAATACAATTGCCACATGGGATGATCTTGGAGACAAGCTGAGCAAGCAATTTTGAGACAAGTCTGATCATCTATCTCTAGTTGAACAAATGACGACTATCAAGAAAGTGCCACAAGAACAGATGATGGATTTCAACTTCAGGTTTCAACGAACCTGGAATAGGATTCCATTAATGGTAATACCTACTCCTAATCATGCTTTTTTGTATTACCTTAGGTCATTAAATAGTGACATAGCTTTAATGATCCAGTCAATGGGGGGTTTAACATTGCCAGTAGCCCATGATATTGCTATTAGAGTAGAAAACAGCTTTATACAGGCTAGTAAAATTGCACCAAGGCCACCTATGCCTATATTTCAAGACATTTATCCTATGATGCCTATCAATTTACCTCCTATTGCCACAATTCCTGCCGAACCAGCCTTAGACTATCAACCAATTGTCCAAAATAGTGCTTTTCCAGTGCAATCTGAGTTTCAAGAGCTTAAGGGCAATCAACAGGGGATGGAAAAATTGTTGCAGATAGTTAGCAATGATTTAGTCAATATCAAGAGGTAATAAAACTAGAATTACAGGCCTTACCAAACACCCTTTTAGCCTAACAGACGTCCCTATCAAGCTGATAATCAAGGGAAGTGTAGGAATTTCAATCCTAGGCCATCATATAACCAGAACTAGCAAGCTACTAGCTCATCAAAAGAACTTGTTCCAATTCAAAACAATTTAGCACATGATTACATATGGTGCTATCCATGTAATCAACCTAACAATTAGGCTACTTGCATGAATGGCGTTATTAATCAGGCTTTCATGGTATAGAGCACATATGCTGCAACAGAAAATATAGCAAAAGATGCCAATGATCAGAATGATAAAACACAACAAAATGACATGGATGTCGCCATGATGAATTGGCAAGGCAACGGATTTTGTAGAGTAAATCAGTTACAAGGTAAAAATCAGTCTAATATGTCTATTGTAGCGAACACAAGGTCCAAGAAAAGAGTGAAAGATCTGAGACAACAAGTTGAAAGTGAAAAACAACAAGCTGTTCAGCAAAAATTTCAAGTTCCAGTAGATGATAAAGACCAATCACAGCTTCCTTCTTCACCGAATGTTGAAATTTTACCACGGAAGCAGCCTAAGACTGCTAAAGAACAACAAAAACAAGTTGAACCAGTTAAAGAGCAGCAAAGAACTCAACCAGATCCAGTGCAAAATGAAACTGTTGTTCCTAAAGCCCAACATAAGGTTAGCTCTCCTGCCTTTAATATTGCTGATCATATTAAGAAAGCAATAGTTAGCATCACCATGTTGGATGCATTCCACTTACCTGGGGAAAAAGAAGGTCTGCAAGAAGCTTTGGCAAAGATTTCCATTTCTAACGAAACAGCCAAAGAACAGCCAAGAGTTTTTGCTAATAGTTCAAACAACAAAAAGTGGCAGTCAACTCAAGAGGTAAAACCACCACCTTTTTATGTTAGACTAATTATTGGTGATAGCATAGTGCATAATTGCATGATGGATTCAGGAGCTAGCAGCTCAATCATGCCTAAATAGCTTGTAGACAAGTTAGGTCTTGAATATGAGCCATTGTCAAAAGGGGTAGTTCAGTTAGACGGTACAACCATTAAGTCTGTAGGAGTTATCAAAAATCTACCCCTTACATTGCATGTATGTCCTAATTTTCAAGTACCATAGGACATTTATGTTATTGATCTCCCACCTTATTTTTCCATTTGTTTTTCTAGAGATTTCACTACAAATTTGGGTGGTTATCTGTCATTAGACTGGTCTCACATGTTTTTTAGAATCAGATACGGTACCAGAGTTACCATTAAGTCAAAACCATTGGCCAAAGACCATATCGAGCCCTATGTGCCAAATGCTATAAATGCAAACCTAGCTTTCCATGATTAGGAGGATCAATATATGACCCTCGACCCCACTGTACCTATAGAAGGCATACCAGATATAAATTTAGATGAGTGGGCAGCCAAGAATCATGAGATTGACCCGTTCAGTCTCATGGACGAAGTAGGTTTGGGCGTTTATATGATTCAGGAGCCCGATATGACCATTCCAAATCTGGTCAAGGAGGAAAAAGAGTTAGAACAGCAAACTAATCAGCTTTAGAAGTTGTATTTTGATGGATCCAGGAGTAAAATTGGTGCTAGTGGAGGAGCAGCGCTCATATCACCTAAAAATGACAGGTATTATTCAACTTTCAGATTTTCTTTCAGTTATTCAAATAATGTTGTTGAGTACGAAGCATTGATACACAGTTTAGAGTGGGCCAGAAAAAGAAATATTAGGTGTTTATAGATGTTTCGTGACTCTAAATTAATAGAAAATCAGGTAAGAAATCTGAACTTAACAAAAAATGATTTGCTGAAACTGTATAAGCATTGTGTTTGGGACCTAATTGAAGAGTTTGATGCATTTAATCTGCAATCAATACCCATAAATCAGAATAAGCATGCTGATAAGCTTGCTGCCATGGGATCACAATTTGATATCCCAGCTGAAGTTCATAATGTGCAAGTGCAGTAATATGTGAAGATAGTTGTTAGACCTTCAATACCTGATAATAATGTAAGCTGGCAGATTTTTGATAGTGATGAACAGACATGCCATTTTCTGACGGAGGAGTCAGAGTTTTTTGCTGGAAACCAGTGCAAGTTTGACCAACAATATGGTGATCAGATCATGCAGTTAAAGTCTATTAAGCTTCCAAAAGGTTTGGTGACTCTTGAGTCTATTTTTAACACTGATGACCAAGTTAGAAAAGATAAATCTGGCATCACAGTGAAGCAAGAACATTATGAACCGATAGAAATATTTAAAGACAACTTCTCAAGCTTGGAAAAGTCTGTACAGAGGAGGAACAACAAGATTTTATCTCACTTTTTCAAGAATTCAGCAATATCTTTGCTTGGGAATATGGAGATCTGAAGGGTTTTAACCCTGAGTTAGCTCAGCACATAATTGAGTTGGAACCCAACACAAAACCAGTCAGACATAAGCAAAGGCCCTTGAATCCGAAACTAGAACACTTGATGAAAACATAATTAAACAAGCTAATTGAAGGGATTATTATATTTCCAATCAAGCACACTTCTTGGGTATCTAATCTGGTGCCCGTCAGAAAGAAGAACGGAGAGATAAGACTGTACGTTGACTTTTGTGATCTAAATAGAGCTTCACTTAAGGATGACTATCCACTGCCTTCAATGGAGCAGATATTGTAGGTTGTTTCTGGATCAGAGAGATTCTCATTTCTAGACGGATATTCAGGTTATAACCAAATATTGGTTAAGGAGGAAGACCAGTACAAGACAACCTTTACCACAAAGCGGGGTAATATGGCTTACAAAAAGATGCCATTTGGATTGTCAAATGCAACAGCAACCTTTCGGAGAGCAATGGATATGGATCTCCGAAGTTTGATAAATAAATTTGTTCTTGTTTACTTAGATTATATCACGGTTTTCTCATGAAAACAAAATGAACATTTTTGTCATCTTAGACAAATTTTCGAGAGATGCAGAGAATATGGAATATCTTTAAATCCAAAGAAAAGTATTTTTGTTGTTCACGAAGGTAAGCTGTTGGGTTACATTGTTTCAAAAGATGGTATTTCTATTGACCCAGAATGCATTACAGTCATTCTGGCTTTACCACTTCCTACTCACAAAAAGGGTTTACAAAGCTTTTTAGGAAGAATAAACTTTGTTAGAAGATTTATTCCTAACATTGCAGCATTGTTGCAACCTCTCACATCCATGCTGAAGAAAAACATGCAGTTCAGTTGGACGAAGGAGGGTAAGAATAGTTTTGAGCAGATTAAAGAGGCACTTGCAGTAGCCTCGATACTAATAAATCCAAACTTTGATAAATATTTCATATTATATGCATTTGGTAGTGTTGATACAATTTCTGCCATGCTTTGTCAGCAAAACGATCAAGAAATTGAATAGCCCATTGCATTCTTTAGTCAAATTTTACACGATTATGAAACAAGATATTCATTTGTTGAAAAGCATGTGCTTGTTCTAGTAAGGAGTCTCAAAAACTTTAGACATATGCTATCTAACAATAAAATAAATTTGTTGGTAGCTCACCCAACAGTCAAGGAATTTCTTCTAAATAAGGACATAAATGACAAGCGTGTAGGTTGGATAACCAAGGTCATGGAGTACGATATTAGCATAAAGGTTACCAAGCTTGTCTGAGGTAAAGGACTGTGCAAACAGCTTGTAGAAAATGAACAGAACAACAATGAAGAAGTCATAACAATTCTGAATAATGAAGAGGAACTTGTTGTTTCAGCTATTCCAGCTGATTGGATTCATCAAATGATCCATTACTTGCATACTAGGGATTACTCAGAAGGTATGGAAAAATCTAAACGAAGGTATTATAGATTGCAAGCAATTCCTTATGCTGTAATAAATGATGTTTTATATAAAAAGGACTTCAACGGAGTATTCCTCAGATGTATTAACCTAGATCAGATTGAAAGAATCTTAGAGGAATTCCATGATGGACCTGCTGGAGGTCACTTTGCACCATGTACTATAGCGTTGAAAATCATGAAAGCAGGGTACTATTGGCTGGACCTTTTCAAAGATGCTTATGCTTATGTCAGAAAATGTGCTAAATGTTCACTGTTTGCAGGAAAACAAAAGTTAGTAGCTCTACCCTTGAATCCAATTCAGGTTGAGTAGCCATTTGGAAAGTGGGGACTTGACTTCATTGGTCCTATTAACCCACCATCAAGTGCAGGGCACAAGTGGATTTTAACAACAACATATTACTTCATGAAATGGACAAAAGAAGTCGCTCTAAGAGATGCAAATGAAACATTAGTTTTGAATTTTTATCGAGATATAGTTTCCAAGTTTGGTACACCTAAGTCCATAATTTCAGATAATTCTTTAGCCTTTGTTGGCTTAAAGGTTTCAAATTGGTAAGTAAAGAATAATATTTATTTGAACACTTCGTCCAATTATTACCCCTAGGGTAATGGACAGGCAGAATCAACAAACAAGAATCTGATTAAGATCATTAAGAAGACAATTGAAGATAATCAAAGGTCATGGCATGACAGGCTTAAATTAGCCCTTTGGGCTGATAGAGTTATACCAAAGCGATCAACAAATTTTTCACCGTATGTTTTGGTTTATGGTAAAGAGACCAAGCTGCCTATTTCAATAGAATTCCCAACTCTGAGCTACATAAAGGAACTGGAATTACGTGAGGAGCAGCCAATGCAAGTTAGGCTTGCTAAATTAATAGAGCTGGATGAAACCAAGAAAGAAGCTTTCAGAAAGCTTCAGATTCATCATTCTCAGATGAAAAATATATTCGACAGGAAAGTAGTTGCAAGAGTCTTCAACGAAGGTGACTTGGTTTTCAAATGGGAGAAGTGTTGCCAATCCCCGTTAACGGGATCCATCTCAAAAAGTTCTATTAAGCAGTTTTAATTATTGTTGTACATAGTAGTTTAGTTTTTCAGTTTAGTTTGCTTTCAAGAAGTGCTCATTGCACATTAGTTTCTTTCAGTTTTGTTTCGCTTTCAATAAAGTGTAGTCACTGCACTGGGGTTTCAGATTCTGTCATAAATAGAATTGTCGTAGTTTCTTTCAGTTTGTTTGTGTGAGCTGAGTTACAGAGTTTTTTCAGAGGAGGTTAAGAGAAAAAATGGACTCCATGCCCAATGGATAAGCTACACAACTGGTCTATGGTGTTTAGTAGGAAAACACTCCACAGAGGTCGCCAATTTGTTACCTATTTTTCACTACCAGCTCAAACAAGTAGAGCTGAATTGTAAATTCAAGCCAAGGTACACAAGTTGCTTAAAAATTTATGCTAAAGTACTCATATCATGCATTGATTTATTATAGTGTGAATTTTAGTAATGTTATGCAAAAAAAATTTCAAAAATGATATCATAAGTTTGCATAATTTTTGTTGTTTTATTCATAATGTACGAACCAAAATCCCACACAAGCCATGGGAGTAACTCATTTTGATTCTTATAATCAAATACGAGGTGCAAAAACAGATTGTATGCTATACAATTATTGACAAAATAAACATAGAAGGGAGAGTGGTTCATCATTTCCTGTAATGATGAAACCCATGATGCTTGATGTCTTTTATTGGTGTTGTTGAAGCTCTCCAGGTTCCTCGACTTTGCTCTCTTTGATTTGTCCTGCGGGATGAGCAGAAATGATGTTAGAGATTAACTCTATGCAATGATGAATCAAAATCAATCCTATGCTTACATTTCCAGCAGGAATATAATTTACATCTATTCAGGCATCCATCAGATGATTAAAAAAATTCAAAGAGCATAGGGAAAAAGAGGAAGCTTTCAGTTTATTTTATTTTGCTAACATGTTTGTTCACTGTGCAGGAATAGGTTCATTATGTTCATGATCTTTTTATCAAATATGTGGAGTAAAATGGGCTCCCACAAGGGTTGAGCTCAGAATATCAAGGAGGACACACTCTCAAGTTACATATAAGATTTCATTGATATTGTCAAAACAATCATTAAGAGAGCTGTTGAAACTAAAGAATATAACCATATAAGCAACATTATTTCAAAGAGATTCAGAAAATAGTTTGAGCAAGTATTATTATCTTGTTTAAGCTCTATTATATATTCTCTGCAAGCTACGGAGTGAAATAGAGTCATAGTGCTATCATAAGCATTTAAGTGTTCCATATACACTAAATTCAATCTTTACGGATGAAGTGGCAGCTATTTTCAGCAATATCAAGAAGGACAACCAAGGCCATACATGGGAAAGATAGGAACAAAGACAAATACACCTGCTACTTCTATCAGATGCAGGAGAACAAGAGGAGTAGGTTTTGTTTTCTTATTGCATGTCACCAATGACAGTTTTCCTTAGTTCATAAAATTGCATGAAGTAGTGACTTTGTAAAATGGCAGATTATAAATGCAACATATTGCTGATTTATATTGAAAAGATAGAAGAGAAATATCCACTGTATATTGCTGAAAAATATAGACACAATACAATCTGAATGGTGACAGCCTATTGAATAGTCATGGGATTGTTAATTGCACAAAATTTGATCATAGTATAACACATTTTCTTAGTTGCTCTCAAGGAGATTATAAACAGTGGTTTATTGCCTTTCAAGGAATATTCATACTTCAGGAAATGTTTACAAAAGCATGAGAGGTATAGCTTCAAGTATTCAAGTTGCAGTTATCATCTACAAAATGTTGTCAGTTGCCATCAACAAGAATAAAATATGTAGCATAAGACACCAACAATGTATCATGTTGCAAGGGTTTATAGGAAGTGATAAAGGAAAAAGACAGTTCCATTTACAGTAGCAATCACATGTGGAATGGAAATTCATTGTTATGTACCATGCATATAACTGTTCATTCCCTATTGCAGAACTCAATCCATTTCACAGAAAGGAAGGCCACGAAATGTTTAGAATATAAACATAAACCTTTTTTATGAAGCACCAGATATGACAAAAGGCCGCAGCCATGAAATATACAGAGGGTTTTCTTATTTTATTTTATTTTATACAATACAGATAGGAGATTCTAGAAGCCCAATATCTGCAGCTGTGGGAGGTATGGACAATTTGTTCTAACCTAGGTTTTGGAAAAATTGATATTTCATTTATCAAGTTGTGTCCTCTTACAGTGGAAAAAGTGAGGTAAGAGTAAAATGCATACTACTCGGCCTTGGTAGTAGAGAACTCCCAACAATCTCCAAGAAAAGGAATCGAGTAAATCTCAATGGCGGCTAGGAAGAGTAAAGGAATAGTCGACAAAGAGGAAAATTCTTTCAAAGAGGGAAAATAAATGATATGGAAAATATCTCAAAACCCATATACTTATTGAGATTGCTTTCTGCAAATTATCAAAACCCAGAAAGGAGAAAACTTGTGGCCTCTTATGAGGTTACTATAAGGAGATATGAAGAAGAACACAGAAAAGGAAAAGAGGAGGTCACGGTTTCGAAGTACAAATGAAATATCAAAGGAAGAAACGAGATCACATCCTAGATTTGAGACCTCAAATAGGAACCAAATGCCCAGATTCTTGCATATTCTTAGCAGTAGTTATGTGATCTGGACATGGAAAAGCAATAAGGAAGTAGAACTCACCGTGTTTTCATCGGTTGGAGTTCATAGCCGCGACCAAGCACTCACCAAGTTACCAAATAGATGGCCGATGTCAGACCATGGCGAACATGAAGGCATAGAAAATCTGCAGAAAAACCATTTTCATCATGTTTATTTGAACAGTACAGAGCATAAACATTTTATTTCTTGTGCCAACAAAGAAGAACACATAAATTCCCATCAGAAAATCATGGACGTCGCGCCATAGGTACCTAAAAATAAATCTTTAAAATGGAGAGTAGTGTCCAATTTGTGATGAATAAAATCTTACCATACAATCCATGCAGAAATCTCATAGGAAAATCCACATGTAGACACCTGAAGAGTACTAATATTCACCATTGGAAGCCACAGAATGCTCATCAAACCCTAATGATGGTGGCGCAGCAGGGTAAAACCTCCAGAACAATACAAAAGTGAAGTATGAAGTGTTTTTAGGTTTTCATCAATGGTTTTTTAAAAAGCCTCATCGATGGACATTTCTCAAACTTTGTTTAAAGGAATTATTTCATCCAAATAATGCCCCATGGTCTTGTCTTTCTGAAAATTGACTTAATCATCTTAGGTAAAGACCGTAGGTTATAATATTGACTTCAAAATTATGTTTGATTTTGAATTTAGGGTTCACTTCATCTCTACTTATTACTTGAGGTTTAATTAAAATAGCGATATGAATTAAATTTTTAAGGTGATATTTAATTGCTTTAATATTTATTATGCAAAGTGACACTCGCCAAAAATGGCTTTATGTTTAAGTTAGGCATGGGCCCATGTTTATAAAGTCAGGTTTCTATTTTTCTTAGGTTTTTATGTTCTGCATGGCACATTGTAAAGTAAAGTTAAATAATTAAATGATAAAGTATAAATCATTTAATTATTTTAACTATTTTTAGTGCAAGCATAAAAATTTTAAGCAAAGATGGAGTTTCAGTTAGGCATGGGCGGATTGACACAAACAAGGTGACTTTCACATGTTTGGGCCCACCTTTTGTGGGATTTTCAGTTTCGTTCGAGTGCTGCATGTTTCAGTTATGACTTGACAGTGAGTTTGGACCATCATGCACTCATTTTTGCATGTTTTTGACTCCTTTTTTAGAGATATTTACTTCTACTCGTATTTGGCCTTGGAGTTATCACCCTCTCTTGGAGTTTGACTTTTAGTTCTTTTTCCATGCCTTTTTGAAGGCTTTTCTATATATTGAAAAAAATTAACTATTTTTTCTCGGTTCTTATTTTTCTCCTTTGCACTTTGCAAAGCGAATGATTTGTAACTCAACATTTATTTTCAGATATATACAGTAGCAGGTTTACAGGTTACATGGAGTTGTTCCTTTTTGCTTAAAGGATTCGAGTTTTACCTTTACATTACTGAGGTTTTTGCATTGATGACTGATTTGATGAAATTTATTATGTTTTAATAAATCAGAAACCTTTAAATTTTGTCTCTTTCACTGATATGAGTTCTCATATACAATTAAGTTTCAAGTCTTAAGTTGTGCTTTTATTCATCTATTCAAAGTTGTGAAACTTAGTTTCCTACCAGGAGAGATCAGCCAACCTTCTTTTGAAACACTTTTGCAATAAGATTGTCATTAATGAGTTGTGTGAAGCATTCCTTCGAGAGTTAATTGTGAATCAGTCTGCCTTTTAGATCATCATTTTTAGGTGTATCACCACAGTTTAAGTTTTATAGCTTAAGTTTTAGAGTTAGTCTTTTTATCCTTTTCCCAGCAATTTACCCATATATTAATTAGAAAAATTCATAGGAACCATCCTAGAATCTAGAGGTCTAATTCCTTATAGGATACCCAGAGCCTGGAATAAGTTCCAATGTTTCAACAAATTGCTGAATTTCAATATTCAAGCATACATGTGCAATCTATTTGACAACAAGAATAATAGTATTCGATAAAAACCTTCTACTTTTGAGAAAATATAAGCTCCCTAAAAGATCTGTATCCTTCAAAAATATTTTTGAAATAATTTTTCTAATTTTTTGACTTATGCTGCCAACCCATATTTATAACTAGAAGAAGAGAACACTATTCTAAACATTCCAGAAGGAGAAACTACCAAATTCTTGATCTTGATAGCCCATAAACTAATATTAGATCTTAATTAGATCACGACAATCTTCGGTCATTAAGTCCCAAATAATTCATTAATGGATTTAGATATTTTAGCAAAGATAGCTGTTAGAAAATAATTGGATTTTAACATAGCCTGGAAAAAATATGATCACTCAACCATAGAGATTGATGACGCTGACTAGAAGATTCCACCCAGAAAGCAAGATGCCCACCATGTTCCCAAAAAACTCTACCCGAAGAGATCACTCCGTAAAAAATACAAACTGCCTGAAGCAAATAGATGACATGTCAATTGAGAGGCCAGTCTTAGATTTGTGAGAGTAGCTTTGAATAAAATCCCTGCCAAGCTCACACGTGTTGCAGCTTATGCCCGAAAGGAAAATTATATGTAAATAAAGTTGTGCAACCACCATGTGGCACATTGCGTTCCTTTATGTAGGAGCAGTCTTTTTCCTTTTGGCACAAATTCATCTCGAAGCCAAAAAGAGTAAGGGCCAAAAACAAAATAAAAGATTAAAGGAAAAATTGCTTTACAATTATCAATGGCTCAATGTGATTGATTATATAATCTTGTGCAATGTGAGTATAATTAGAATTTTTATTGTTTCCTAAACTGGAGGCCTTCCCTTTCCCATGGTCTTGCAATGGACTTTTGAATATAGTATGATCATCATTGGTTTTACCTTGTGCATTATCTACTGATATGCCTCCTTGTTCAATAAGATCTTGAATGAGGTTTTTGAGTGTCCAACATGATGATATTTTGTGTCCTTTATCCTTGTTGATCATCAAAGAGCTTGTACCTCTCCGAAAATATTATGGGAAATTTAGTGAGTGGGGGACCAATTTGTGCCTCACTAAATACCTCCGAAATTTTTATAGAAAGCTGACTCTTCTCTGAGTTTGGGAAAAGGAGTAGAAGAAAATGTAAATTTAAAACATAAAAAATGGCGATGCACCAACTCTTTTCAACATTTCAAAACCTAAATTATTTTCTATGAATGATATATTAGACACAAAACACCACAACCCTTCATTGATGGGAAGAGAATGAGCAACAAAGGCTAAGTACAAGCACAGTGCAATCTTTCAAATCTTCCTATGGGAAGTGTTCATTAAGGTTTGATCAAACATAAAAGTTCCAAGACTTAACATAAAAACATTCAGAAAGTTGCATAAACCCTTCCTCTTAATACGACATAACATGAAAAAATAATAATCCTTAAGGAAAATAGAGAAGTTCAAGGACATAATCCAATTTCTACAAGCTATTACTTTATCATATAAGCTTATAGCATGAAAATCAACTAATCAAACTATTTGAATCAAGCTTAACACAGTGTTCTATTTTGAACAAAAATATAAAGAAGAAAACTTGACAAAGGCCATATCATGCACATTTTTAAAATTTCTTCCAACCAGAGCATACTTAAATATCAAATGAACTTTAAAATAGAGGTTAGATGCCAATCCAACAATAGTTTGAGTTATAACAATATACCATGCTAGAGAGAAGCAGTGTTCTACCAACTTCTAATCAAAATACTTAACTAACTAAGGAAAACTAAAGAATTTTTTTCTGGAAGGGAAAACATCAGGAACACTTTCTTTCTGTTGTTGCCTCCTATTTATAGCTGAAAAGGGAGAGAATCGTTGCCATCATCCCAGAAGTAAAAATTGCCAGATGTTGGCCTCTAATATCTCATGATTCAACCATAAATTTTATTAGTTCATGGTAATATTTTCTCATCAATTCCCAACTACCTCGTTTATGTCCCTTAGATATTTAACAAAGACTGCCCTCCATAAACACTTGGATCCTAGATAATAGCCTAGCAAAATCTGGCTGACCAATCTTATGAGTTAACAACGCCGACTCAAAATGTTCAGTCTGAAAACAAGGAAGACCCAAAATGCTTTGAAAAACTCCTAGAAGATCAATTTCTTTAAAAGTGCAAACTATCCAAAATAATGAGATGGTGTGTCAATCGAGTGGAGAGCTTTAGAGTTATGAAGATAGCCTTTACGAAAAACTCCCACCGAGCTGACGCGTATCATTATTTTTCTTTCGAAAGGAACTTGATAGACAAAATCCATGAAACCACCACGTGGCGCATTGCATGTCTTGCAAAACCACCTTTTCTTTGATGCGTGGATCATCTCGAAGCCAAAAAAAAGTATAAAAGCCAAAATTCAAAAAATACTAAGGCAAAATTTCCTTCATAGTTATGGAAACTCAAAGGGCACCTCCACATGTGGAGGCACAAACCTAGAGCTCTAGAGGTTCCTGGAGTTTGAATAAGGTGGAATGCTACACCTCCCAATATAAATTGGTGGGACAGATGAGAGTGCAAAGGATCATTTATGATTGATCTAACTCAAAGACTTCCTTAAAAGAAACTGCTCCCCATCTTGCAGAAAGAGCTCTAAGGTGATAATAGAGACGAGAAAGGGGAAATATCTCGTGCTCAATTTTATCAATGGTGGGCATCAGGCTTAAACCTGGGAGCTCTATAGAAGTCCAAATATTTTGTTTGATTGCATCCATGATCTGCTCAACTTTTAGGACATCTCCGTCCAGTGAAACAAGAGGAGGAAAACCAAAACTAAGCAAAATATTGAAATCCTTCTTAATCTCATTGAGCCTTCTATTCAGCACTACTTTTCTTTATTTTCTCTTTGTTGCAACTTTGTGGCAGTGGACCAACTCACTCGCTTTACTTGAGGTGAGCCTCTAATCTAGAATCCCTGCACTTCTTAGGGCCTCATATGTAGCCAAGCACAATCTACAAATTGGATTTTACAATTCTGTGACTCGACGAGCCTATATATGTAGAATTTAGTCAGCCAATAGGCTAACCTTCTCATTTAACTCTTGAGCATCCCTTAAAAACTGTAGCACTGGCCTAGGAATGGCAAATGCAACTATGATCCATTCCCAGTGCCTAGATATCAGCTTCTTCAATATTAGGAGGGTCCCAAACCCTTGTGCATTAGTTAACTCCTGATGGAATTGAAGCTCTCTTTCTCTTGCATTTGTTAGTTTGGAGTTTGACCTTCTGATTTCTTGGTCGTGAGCCTATAGAGCAGACATGACCTCCTATTTCTCTTGCCTTATCTTTTTTGCCTCTGCTTGGGCTTTTTGTAGATTGTCAGAAGCCTGAGATCGTAAGTCATCCAAATCTCTCTATATGTCTCCCTGAGAACCCTGGTGCTCTGTGTTCATCTGGAACTCAGTAGCAAGCTCAACTTTTAACTTTTAAATTTTAACATATAACTAAACCTGCTCACCTTGGGCTTCCTCGAGAAGCTTTGTTGCTTCTCTTAGCTGACCCTATATCTATCTTATGTAGGCCATATCGACATATCTAGCCTTGATTTCTATCTGTAGCCTACTCACTATTTCCCATACATTTATCAAATCTACCTCATGCTTCTTCAACTTTTTTTCCAGCCTTTCATAATCAGTATACACCACCTTTTCGGTGGCCTTGGCTAGGACCACTTTGTTGCATGGATGAGTTTCATTTAAATCTAGACACATGGCTCTAATGTCATAATCCTCCATCTATATTAGTCCCTTAGTCTTGGACATGAGAAGCCTCATGGTAGTGATCAGTAGAGAATTGTGCTCTTCATTGAAGCAAGCTTCAATATTTTAGGTAGCTGGTTGCATGGCTTTCTTTAACCGCCTTTTCTTCTTTCTGGCCTATCGGACCTACTTGGTTGCATTAAAATTCTCTTGGAGACTCAGAGGGGTATCAGTTCTTTGTGTAGCAATGGAAGCACCCATAGGGAGACCAAAAATGGTGACGGAAGGAGAAACCTCAGATGTATGGGCATGCGGGGAGGCAAATGGGAGTGTAATCATGGAAAATGGTGGGATACCAAATTGAGATTGGGAAAGGGGAAAACTAGGCTAGCTGAAAAGAGAACCAGGAGGACGTAGAGATGTTTTCCCAGAAGTGGATGGACTTGGAGCGATGAGAAATATGGATGTTTCATCTCTCTCAATGGATGCCCTTGATAGGGCGATCAAAGAATCAATAGTGGATGAGGCATATGCTGCTCATTCAATGCACAAGGTTATTTCACAAGGTTCATTATTGAAAATGGCTAGGATTTCATTAAGGACCAAAAGATTAGGATCCGTGGATGGTGGGTTATGTCCCATAGATGGGGGTGGAGGATTAACTAGAGATGCAGAGGCAAAAAGAAGAGAGGGAGCAAAAATTACCTTGGCCTATCTATGGTAGAAACACCTTGCAGAGAAAAATCCACTTCTTCTTCTCCTTTTGATGATACACCATGCCTGCCTAGATCCTAGACTCACCTCCTCTTTGCACGACCTAGACTAGTACAATCTGATCCTTTGGTAGTCAATCTCATCGATAGTTGGCCTTCGATAACCATAGCGGATCTTCCTGGTGATTGTCAGGTTCTTTTCCCTTCACTTCATGGACTGAAAAAGGTTGTGACTTGTGAGTCCTTTTGCCTCAAGCCTTTTCTTTTTTATGATTCTTGGGGTCGGGAAGCATTGCATGGAAGTTCCCTCTTGTTCAATATTGTGACTTATCTCTAGATTTCTATTGTTTGTATCAGCCTCTGCATCATAAATCTCGTTGAACCTTTCATCATGTGGCTAGAAGTCTTATAAATAGGGCATGGGCGCACCTCATCTCTTGTCGAAACCTCCAAAAATATGCCTTCTTCCTTTCCAACCATCCCTGATGCTTCAATTGTGTGCTGAGAGATTTACCCATTGGGAGATTCCTCTGATACTTCGCCTGTACTATATAGAAATTCACTCATGTTGGTCATTTGGATGGTATGTGGGACAAATTGATGTATACTTTTGACCTTTCTTGAGTTGAATTTCTTCTTGACTCAAAATACTCATGACTCTCATGTTTCAAAGTTGGGAGGTGCCTTAGCGGATTATAGTCCCATGTGTCACAAATTAAAACCAAGCCTAAGACTGCGAGATTTTTAATGAGCTCACCTTCCGCCTTCCGCTTTTTCAGTGTCATATGACTATTGGCAATGTGAAGGGGGAGAGGGTATAGCTTTTTCTTGTTCCTTCTGGCACCATAGGTATTATCGGTGAGGGTTTCTTGTCAGCATGCCTCCAAAGCAAAAACTCTATCGATTACAAACTTGGGAAGTCTTAAAGGCTCACTAACAAAATCATAGAATTTGATAAATGTAAGATCCTCAGCCAGGAAGTAATCCACCGAGGTCTATGAAATCTTCATCCATTGCAAGACCTCAAGAGAGAAACTACTTGTAGGGCATAGGGAAAAATCTTAAAGTATAGGCCTAATAAAATAATCCACAGACTAGTAATAATCCCATGTTCTTGAAAGGACATGAGTCCATACACAAAATGGCTGATAGAAACCCTTTATATCAAATCTAAACAGAGATAGATTCCTCTACAAAAATTCAAAATTTTGATGCAAAATCAAGTGAACCAGGAAAGAAGAATACCTAAATTTATACTCAGTATCATAAGTCCTCAACTGGTCTAGCATACCTTTGACTAATGTATCAGAAAAATCATAGTATTTTTGAACTTTCTCCCTTTTAAGCATAAGAGCTAGGTCCATCTGAAAGGGATGGATCTCTTCATCATCATCAAGGTCATAAATCTAGGTGAACATAAAGAAAATAGACTGTGTCCTTGAATTTTGTGCAAGCAAGAGGAAAAGAAAAATGATCTATTTTTGGTCTTTCATTTGTTTAATCCTCATAAAAGTTTCCCTTCTTGGTTGTTGCATCCGAGAAACCTTCCATTTCTTCTTCATCAAAACATTTGGTACCCCAAGTTGTAGGGATACACAACATATCCTATATGGCCACTGTAGAAATTGTAACCTTGATTTTGTTGCCAGTAATGACTCTTGTCTTCTTTTTGAATCTTTTCGCACATGCATTTACCAGCTCGGGGCATGGATGCATGGCGAGTAACATGAATTATGGCAAGCCCAATTCCAGAGTTGAGACACAAAATTCCCAGACGATCCATTCTAATTCATTCTTTGGAATGCCCCCTCCCTAGGGTTTTTAGGGTTAGTCATCACCTTTGGGTCAAAAACATTATCGATGAAATCCTGCACCACCTCCTTTTTGATATGATTATCTAGTTGCACTGACCTGGTGTGATCAAAATGTCATTCTTCTGGCACTAGGGCATTGGAAAATGAATTCCTCCCAAAGATGTTAGTGTAACCTAGCCTCTTAGATGAGGCTCTAACCTTTCTACCAGATGTGGATACTTCCATGATGGTTGTATCTAGAAGTTGTAGAGAGCTCCTTCAATGAAACAACCACTTGCTTTTTGCTACTTAGAAAAATCTGCATTTGAGTGCAGCTAATTCCTTAGCACGTACATGCAATTAAGGCTTTGTTTTTTCCACTGTTCCACTAAATCCTACCACTGAGGTGATACATGTGGATTTGAGATTTGTATCCCTCAGAAATGCCAAAAATGCCACAAGAACGGAATTAGTACATTCTCCCCACTGCCTCTTTTCACAAATAATCTCATTTCCTTGGAGAGAGTGCTTTTAGCTATGAAAAACATGCTTAAGTAATGCAAGGTACCTTTGAAAATATTCACCCATTTAATTTATCAGTTTAGTTAAAGCATTAATCTATGTCTTTTCATATAAGCAAGCTAACTAGTGCTAATGATGGCAAAGGACACATGTCGATGATCGACCTATGTAAACATTTACTCCCACCACCCAAATTTAATTTTTAGGACCCTATATCATATTTTCCGTATGATTTATTTTTTGTCCTTCGGTTGCCTTGGTATTTCCTCCATTGCCTTCTGGCCAAAAATAAACTTCCTGTTGGTTGGGTTTTCTGACACATCCTTTTTATAAATAGCTATACCACCTTATTACAATATTCATTCAAAAAAATAGCTTTTTAAGTTTAGCAAGCTTTTCTTGCTACCTCTCATTCTGCTATACTTGTTTCTCTATCATAATGTCGGTTGGCCTAGGTACTCCTATTTGGCTTCTACCATGAAGGACACAATATGCCTTCATGGGGGAGGCCACCTATGATAGAATTAAGTGTTTGGTGAAGAAGTGTGACCGCCTTAGTATCGTTGTGTTCAAGTGGGTAGTCGGCATAGACTACACTATCGATGAAGACTATATGAGAAGTAATTGCAATGTTGTTTCCCGCTTTCTTGCCTCCCTACTCGACTTGAATTTTTCCAAGCCCATGATAATTAAATTGTGTCACCAAATGTTTGAATCCCCACTGCTAGAAGGGCTCGATGAAATTGTGCAAGTGGTCATCCCTTGTGCTGGCATTCCGAGTGCCATGGACATCTGTAGACATTTCAAATATAGGATAGACATGCCCTAGTTGTTGTTCCTTTCTGAATTCTGCACAATGGACCTTAATGGGCATCACTCATTGTCTCTGCTGATGGCCACTTACCTATTGTAGGAATATGGCATGGAACATGTTTCAAGGCTTGACTGGATGAAGCACTTCGAGTTCCTAGTATATAACCATGATAAGGAAAACTGAGACCCGTGCATTGTGTTGAGCCCACATGTGTTGTGCATTGACCCCCCTTCCACATTGTCAAAGAAGAAGAAAGAAGAAGAATAATAATAAACTGACTATGATCAACTTCCCTACATAACCATGGCTAGAGGCCTAACTTTTACAATTTTTTGCATGTTTCCTCCATTTTTCTTCTTTTTTGCTTTGGGACTCCCTTTGGGTTTGCTCAAGAGGGATTTATGTTTAAAATTGAGCCTCGAGCCATGTTACACTGAATTTTTTTAATGAATTTAATATAACATAATACTTTTCTACTTCCTTGGTGCCTTTCTCATGGCTTATTCTCAAGATTAAAATGTATTTACAATTTTTTTTACATATGGTACATAACTATGAAAAATATTCTTTAAAGAACTTATGCTTTAATGGAACAATATTAGATAAATAACATTCATTGGTATATCCAGAGTGTTACCCTCCATATCTTCTAGCTCATATGCATTATTTTCCTTGCACAAACTGATACAGAAAGGTCTCTTCCACAATGCTTGAAATTTTGTATGTTGACCTAGTTTCATAGTGTGGTCATCATATTTTAGTACTAGGATCCCTTCCCTGAAATATGGGTTGGAGGTATTTTTGTCAAACCATCACTTTACCATCTAATGGTGGCTAATCATGGCCCCATAAGCCTTCTCTCTATCTTCCTCAAGTTTGAGGAGTTTCACGAACCTTACATCGATTCTGCCACTTTCTTTAATTTCTAAGGCCTTCAGTAGTTGCAAGGCAAGGATCTCTATGGAAACAAGTAGAACTACCTCTTTTCCATATACCAATTCACAAGTAGAGGCCTTGAGGATCTTCTTGGGTGTAATTCGGTTAGGCCACAGAGCAACTTGCAGGTATTTGTGTCAATCCATTTACCACTCTAACCCAATGCATTTGATTAACCTAATTAGGTTTTTGTTGGTTGACTCTGCTAACCCATTTCCTTGTAGGTAATAGTTTGAAATTTTTTTGAGGTAGACCCCATTTTTGATAGAAAAATCCATCCTTGAACCTGTAAAAGCTCATGCATTGTCAGATATGATAGTTTTTGGTGAACCAAATCTGGTTACTAGCTCTTCAAGGAAATTGATGATCTCACCTTCTATAACTTTTTTACGGAAACAACCTTCATCCACCTTGTGAAGTAGTTGGTCACTGTAAGGATCCACTTATTGCCAACACTAGACATAGGATTTATTATCCCAACAAAATCCAAACTGCATTGAGCAAAGGGTTCCTCTGTTACAATTGGGCTCAAAGGCAAGGCACAATTCTTTCTTTTTCCAACAAAATATTGGCACTGAATACACTTTTGCACCAAATGGTGCACTTCAGAAAACATGTAGGGTCAATAATTCCCTGCTCGCATTATTGTTAGGGTCATAATCTTGGTGGAGAAATGTCCACCCTCGGGACTACAATGGAACTCATTAAGAACTCTATCTTCTTATGGCTTATTCAAGCATTGGAGCAAGACACCATCATAATTCCTTTTAAACAAGATACCTTTTTTTAATACATACATGGTGCCTTGCAGTTGGTATTATCACCTTTTGTGAGATGGAAGGTTGGTTGGGTATTGCCTATTTTGTATATACTGTGCTCGATCTATCACCCAGGACTCGTCGGATTCCAACTGATTTGCATAAAATTGGTCGATCTCCTTCTCAGCTAAGGAACTTAATTATTGAGCAAGATATTCGCACAGACCTCTTCCCTGAACCAACTTGGCTGGTCTAATATCGATGTCATACTCTAGGATCTTGGTGATCTACTTTGCACTCTTCTCCATTATCTTTCCTTCAGTGATATATTCTCACACACTGGGATGTGCGACGAGGATGGTGATTTTATTGGCTATACCAAGTGTCAAAACTTTTTTAGGATTTTAATAATGGAAAAATATTTATTTTCAACAAAAAGTTATAGGGTATGTGCAAGATCATGATGGGCCAAAAAGTGGTGATATGTAATTGATATGATGGCCCATGTGGCTGACGACTTTTGTTTTACCCAAAATTGATGAAACAAAAAGGGGTTTTAAAGGAGATCCTCAGCTTTTCACCAATATAAAGTATGCTTTACTTTGAATTTAATAAATTATTATTATTCATTTTCTATTTGAATTACAACTATAGTCTTGATTGATAGGTTGATTGAAAAACATCTATATCTTTCAAACAATATTACATTTTTTGAATTTGAAACATGTGTCACATTCTATGCTTCGCATAATGTAGGATTAAAAAAAAATGAATTTCATGAAGTTTTGACCCAGTTAAGGTGGTTTGACATACGAGTTTTTATATTTTTTAAAAGTTGTAATAAAAAAATCATAATTAATTATTTACTTGGAAAAAAATTACAAAAAAATATGCATCACATTGAGACATGAGTCCTCTACTTATATCTAAAATAATAAAAAAATATTTTCATTTTATTGTGGTTAGGGTGGTCAGACAGACACCTACTTCTTATTTTTTCTTTGAAATTTAAGTACTACTGCTTTGAAATTTCAAATTTTCACCAAATAGATTTTTATTTTTTATATATAAACCTAGTAGTATAGAAACTACATTCAATTTTCTACAGATTCTATTCTTACATATTTTGAAATAATATAGATAACTTATTCAAATTTTTATGTCAAGTTGCCTAACTTTGATTTTTCTAAATTTTATTACCACTTAAGGGCCTATTTTTTCCATGATGATCCTGCAGATACCCTATACCTAGTTTCACACCCCTTAAGAGTTCTTGAGTGAAAAGAAATAGGATGATCTCTATTATTCCCTTTATCCTTCTGAGCGAGTACAAAAGCTATGCTATGCTGGTCATTGTATACATAGAGTAGAAAATCTTTGGAAAAATATGGGTTAGCCAACACCAGAGTAGCAAAGATAGCTATCTTTATCTTCTCAAAAGCTGCTTTTCCCTCAAGGGTCCATTTGAACATTAGATTCTTCTTAAGCATCACCGTGATAGGTCTTGCAATGCCTGCAAAGTCTGAAATGAATCAACTAACCAAGTTGATATTTCCTAGAAAGGACTGCAACCCTTTCAGATTCATTGGTAGGGATAGCTCCATTATAGATCTCACCCTTTCCAGGTCTATTTCTATTCCCTCCTTCGATACTACAAAACCATGTAATTTACCTTGGGGTACTCTGAAAACATATTTTTTAGGATTTAAGGAAATCCTGAACTATTGAAACTTCTGGAAAACCTTTTCTAGATGATCAAAATGATCATCTTTTGACTTTGAAATGACCATTAGGTCATCTAGATATATTAAAATGATCTTATTGATCAATCCTTTGAAAGCACTATCCATTGCTCGTTGAAACGTTGCACCAGCATTTGAAAGTTTGAAGGGCATATTTTCATATGCGAACGTTCCCCACTTAGTGGTAAACATCATTTTATGTTGGTCACCTTCCTTTACATATACCTAGTTATAGCCCAAAAAATCGTCGAGCAATAAAAACATCACCGATCTAGCCACAGTCTGTAGGATCTACTCCATTGATGGCAAAGGGTAGTGATCTTTCAGCAACACTTTATTCAAATCTCTGAAATCAACACAAAGTCTGATATCACCATTTTTTTTCCAAATTGGTACCAGATTAGACACCCATGTGGAATGCTTAATCAGATAAATGATTCTTGATTCGATCAATTTGGTGAGCTTTTGTGTCATCATTTCTTCGACCTTTAGATTGAATGGTCTTTGTTTTTGTTGGATGGGATTTGATCATTTAGATCTAGGTCAATGGTATGTTGAATTATGCTTGGATCATACCCTCTAAGATCATCATAGGTCAAGGCTACGACCCCATTGTATCTAGAACATAGATCCTTTAATCTTTCTTTATCCTTCTATTGAACATCCCTTCTGAATTTTAACTTTCTCCCACTTCTAACATCGAGTTCTTCATAATCCCTTACATATGTAGTGAGCCTTTGTCTACTGTTTCTTGCATCTTCATAGTCAAAATGGTTTTCAAGGGAAATTAATCCTTGAGGAAGCTTATTGCCTTTCAACTGGATAACTTGCTTTTTGAGAGATTCTGCTTCTAGCTATGAATAGTTAGAAACTCCTTCTAACTTCTATAAAAAGGAGGCGATCTAAATATCATCCTCAAAAACTTGACATTTTTTTTATCATTGTTGGGAATTGTTTGTTTAATGATGATCTGTACTGCATTATGCTTTGTTGTTGAATCAGGAACCGGTTTAAATTGTGAACCAATTGAAGCCATCAGATTAGTGGCACTATTTTGAGATCAGGGAATGACTTGCACATTAAAAGCTTCAAATCTCTCAATCAAATCCAATATCTAATGTCTATATGACTTCATTCTTATCTTCTTTGTAGCCACTTGCCCACAGACTTGGCTCACAACCAACTCTAAATATTTGAAAGCTTGCACCCTCTTTATGCCCATTCACTCTACAAGAATTGGACCATGGACCAAGACTTCATATTGTGTGTCATTGTTCGAGAATGAGAACTAAAAATGATAGGCCTTGAAGATCTCCAATCCTATTGGGGACACTAGTTAGACACCTGCTCTAAAACCAGCTTTGCATTTGGTGCCATCAAAATATAGGGTCCATAGACGGTTGTCACCCAGATCATCATATTCCTCCCGATCTTTCATCAATTTCGGGAAGACTTGCTCATCATCAAAGATCATGTAGGTGCCCAGTCCCATGTCATGGAAATTTTTGAATGGGTCAGAGTCAATGAATTGGTTGAGGAGGACCTCTTCCTCGGGAGTCTAATCACTCGTGTCTTCCTCATCTTCCAACATCTCTACATAATATCCCTCCCCCTTAGAGAAGGAGGTATGTGTTGCTTCAAAACATAAGACTTCATTATCTGCTATGTGTTTTGGATGCAAATATTCAGATAGGATTTTCATCTTTTCCCCATGCTTGGTCCTCAATACTAGGTGAGACCAATCGAGTGCCAAGTATCTGCCAAGCTTTGTTATGAAATCTCTTGAAAGAAACATCTCGAACACCAAGGGAATTTCTATCACCACTACTTATTGTGTGACCATTTGACTTGGACATGAGAAGAGGGTTAAGGACATATCTTTAATGTGACCAATGGTCGGAACCTTCTTCCCATCTAGTTGCATGATTCATTTCTCAAGAGGCTCATACTTAAGCCTCAAGGTGTCGACCACTTGCTTTGGCATGACTGTTGTACTAGCTCCCAAATAAATCATGTTATTATGCAAAAGATTATTGCCCACAATAAGTGCTAAAAAGAAAGGTGTGGACTTTGGCTTGCATACCTATTTCTATTTTTCATTTTTTTGCATCATTCACATAAGTTGCAGGCTTCAAAGCTTGAGGGTCTGACCCAGGTCCTTTATCTTTATCGCGATCACACAAAGATGTCACATCCTTCTGCAATACTTGTTATTCCTTCTATAATGCTTCCTGAAGCAAGGTCTTTTGTTCGGGAATCGATATATCCCATATTTGTACCTTAGTAGGTGCCTTCATCACTTGTTCCACCACATTGATTGTTCCAACTAGCTAGGCCTTGGGCTTAAATGGTTGTATCTCTCTCGTCTTGGGAGGAAATTGATCCATCGTGATTGGTCTCAGCATCTTATCCAACTCCTTCATTGGCAACGAGGGAATTTGTGGTTGCTCAGTTTGTCGGCTAGTCCCCTATGGAGCCTACTTTTCTTGCAGCTGTAGTTATCATAACTGAAGTCACACTCTAGCCTATTGTACATATTCTCCCATGAGCCTTCTCTTGGATCTTGTGCTATAGTATGACTAAACTTGTGGAGCACTAGTCCTCATAGTTTCATTTGCGAATACTGCATCTTCTTTCTCATCCATGAAAATAGCGGCTAGTACGACATGATGTCTAATTCTTTCTATAAATAAATCCCTTGAATTTATGCTCTAAAGTGGTCATTTTCCATTTTATGGGATTCTCATTCTTCTACATTTAAGAGTGCACCATCTCATTTTTTTTCCGCTATCGTCTTTTGCATATTTCCCCTAGGGAAATTTTGAAGCATGTGGCTATCGCTGCATGGGAAGCACCATACGTTCTCATCTTCTGCTAGGTTATTTTGGCCTAGGATTAACTCTTTACTATGGCTATCTTTGACCATCTATAGTGGCATGGTGACCAGAACTATCTGGTTTGTGGATGTCGTTTGTTAACCTCATCCTCTTGAGGGTCCTTAGTAAGTGTTCTGCTAATAGGATGGCCTTCCTCCCTCATTAGTTTGAGTGGATTTCTTAAGAGGTGTCACTTGTTGCTGCTTGATGAGAACTAACTCATTAGTAAAAGACCGCATGAGACTCTTCATATCATTGATGCTCGCTAAGAGTAGAAGAAGAGACTGACATGCTTGGCTATGTGACATAATACACATACATGGATTAGGACATGGTCGAAGTCATCACTTATGTGGTGGAAGTGCTTGGAGTAGCTTCATCTCAAGGACCACCAGAGACTTCCATGAATATGAGCATCAAAGGCCATGGTGGAAGCTTTCCAGCATCGATCAAACTATTCTCCGGGTGCATAGCCAGCTTGTATGTGTCAGGTAGGATATCTCCTCCCATAGAGGTTATCATGATTGCGATGTCTAAATTAAAATCCTCCAAGTAGAAAATTAACGCCATCACATTTGGAGGTCAGGTAGTCACAATGATTCTTTTCCAGGTTTTGTGAAACCTAGTGTTGAAGTCGCACATGGCCTCTTCTAGGGGTATTTTGATAGCAATTAGTTGGTGTAGTAATAGCAAGCGATCTCCCTTCTCTGAGAAGCATTCGAACAACCTTTCTCTGAGCTGATCCCAAGAGAGGATAGAACCAAAATCCAAAGATCAATACCAATCTTGATCTTTTCCTTTGAATGAGGCGACTAACAACCTAAGATTGATATTCTCCTCCGCTATGTTATGCACTCTACATACCTCCACTATATCTTGAAGGTGTTCGGAAGGGAGTTTTGAAGTCTTCTCTGGAAAAAATTGTAATAGCCTTGAGGGAATTAGCGGGTATGGAAGCTCACACATCTCGGGGAGTAGGTGGTTGTAGCAGACTACCACTATTCTAGGTTACAAAATTTCTATGAGTAGGGGAAAGTACGTGAGCCATGGAGAACATATTCCTATGAGTCAGGTATACTAGTATTCTTATTTGGGAAATTTAGCCTCTAGGCGAAGTAGATAAGGCTCTAGATTTTGGACTCTTACTTCTTGCTCTATTACTCCTTACAAGTGATACACAACCTGTAAGTCTTCTTCTCCTAAGTACCAAAGCAGGTAACTAGGAGTACTAGAAATGGCCTCTTGAGGATGATCTTGTTTGGACTATGGGCATGAAATTTCAAGTTTCTTTTCTTGGCCTGATTTAAGAAATATTTCAGACTTATAATCAGGTGTTCAGAAAACTATGTGTCCCACCCGTGTGCCAGAAATAAAACTATTGATCATCAAAGCTTGTGCCTCTCCAACAGCCTTATGGGAAATTCAGTGAGTGAGTGACCAATTTGTGCCTCACTAGATACCTCCAAGATTTTTATAGAAAGTTTTCTCTTCTTTGAGTTTTGGAAAGGGGTAGAAGAAAATTTAAATGTAAAACATAAAAAATGGCAATGTGCCAATGCTTTTAACACATTTCAAAACCCAAATTATTTTCTATGAATGATATATTAGACACATAATGTGACAACCCTTCATTGTTGGGAAGAGAACAAGCAACAAAGGCTAAGTACAAGCACAATTCAGTCTTTCAAATCTCCCCACAAGAAGTGTCCATTAAGGTTTGATCAAGCATAAAATTTTGAAGAGTTAATAGAAAAACATTCAAAAATTTGCATAAACCCTTCCTCTTAATACAACATAACACATGACAAAATTATAACCCTTAAATAAAATAGAGAAGTTCAAGGACATAATCCAATTTCTTCAGGCTATTACTTTATCATATAAGCTTACAACATGAAAATTAACTAATCAAACTATTTGAATCAAGCTTAACATAGTGTTTTATTTTGAACAAAAATATAAAGGAAACTTGACATAGGTCATATCATGCATAGTTTCAAAATTTCTTCCAAACAGATCATACTTAAATATCAAATAAACTTTAAAATAGAGGTCAGATGCCAATCCAATAATAGTTTGAGTTAAAACAGTATAACATGCTAGAGAGAAGTAGTGTTCTGCCAAATTCTAATGAAAATACTTCTATAACTAAGGAAAAATAAATAATTTCTTTCCAAAAGGGAAAACTTCAGGAATCCTTTCTTTATGTTGAAGCCTCCTATTTATAGCTAAAAAGGGAGAGAATCGCCGCTAATGTCCCAAAAGTAAAAAATGCTAGATGTTGGCCTTTGATAGCTAACAATCCGATCATAGATTTTATTAGGTCATGACAATATTTTCTCATCAATTCCAAACTTCCTCATTTATGTCTTAGATATTTAACAAAGATTTCCCTCCATAAACACTCGGATCCTAGAAAAAATCCTGGCAAAATTCGGTTAACCAATCTCATGAGTTGACAGGGGCAACTCAAAACTTTCAACTTGAAAACAAGGAAGACCTAGCATGCTTCGAAAAACTCCAGAAATATTACTTTCCTTAAAATAGAAAACTATTTGAAATGATGAGATGATGTTTTGAGTGAGCAGAGAGGTTTAGAGTTATGAAGATAGCCTTTAGGAAAAACTCCCACCGAGCTGACACATGTCATCGCTTTTCTTCCGAAAGGAAGTCGATCGAAAAAATCTGCACAACCACCATGTGGCGCATTGTGTGCCTTTCAAAACCACCTTTTTTTTGATGCACAGATCATCTCGGAGCAAAAAAAAGAGTATAAAAGCCAAAAATAAAAAAGACTAAGGTAAAATTTGCTTCACAATCCTAATGGTATTCGTAGAATTCATTTTTGTTCCACCAATTAGGTTTAACCAAAGTTGGTTTTTATGTCTTAATGTCAAGAAGATGGATGATGTTTGAATTAATGTTAGCAAATGTTCAATGTAGGCTTACCTTTTGGAAAATTGGAATAATAAGACATTGAAATGCATAATTTTCTCAATTAGAAGCTTAATAAGTCTAATTAATTAATGGGGTGCAAACATAGTGTGAAATTATAAAGGTGTATGATTTTCTATTTTACAATAGGTACATAATTTCATATCTAGTTACTTAGCGGGGTCCTATTTACATATTAAGTCCACTTAGTTCCTAGAAATACTTATATGATTAATTAATATTTTATCCTTTTAGGTTTAATTAAATATTAGAGTCCTAGGTCATTTAATGTTGGTCCTCATGTTATTTAATTATGGCACAGTCATTTACTATTGGTACTACATCACATCTTGTCTATATAAGAAAGTTCATTGTACACTTTGTAAGATACCCCACCATCATATTTCATAGATATTAATATAAAGAAAGCTCATATTCTTTCAAACTCTCTTGTAGAAGGTTTCCATTGGTTTTGTAGGTTGCCATGTGATAAAGCTAATTTTTAGTGCCTACATGCTATCAGAGCCTTTCCTTACTAATTCCTTCTCATATTTGAGGGTAGAGTTATTTCTAATAATATTTCTTAGAGAAATATAGTAAGGTTAAGTATGCTCTTCCCCTACACCTGATGGTGATTTGAGGAACTAGAAAAACTTGAAAAAAAACACCAATTATGGAGGGCTCCAATTTGTGGGTTTTTATTGTAGGTTATTTTTGGAGTGTGTTGGAGGTAATATAAGCTCACCATTGAGTCTAGCTTGTTTGAGAAAGTCAATATTGGCTTTCATTTTGTCAAATTCTATCATTTTTTTTCCAAATCTATGAGCATTTCAAGTTGGGAGACCTGGTTACTAGATCAGGGAGGTAGCTGATTTTTGGGAGCACTTTGAGCCAAAATCAACCTTGTCATTACATCTAGAATGCCCAAAAACCCCAAGATTGTCTATCAAATTTCCAAAACTATATATTTTTTCCAAGGGACCTTAGAGGGATTTTTTGCCCCATCACCATTTTTTTGTGTTGTATGGATCCATACAATCTATACAAATATATACATTCCATACAATAGATATACATTTTCATAGTCATCAGATTGCACTCACAATTAGTAGGTCAAGAGAAATGAATCAACATATTCCACAAAGAGTATTCTCTGCACATGTCAGTCTATGGTATGAGCTTATGCTTGTAATTCATCATTTATGATACATCAACAGATTTAAAAGTTTAATATTGTTTTATTTAAAAATTTCAATGGTCTAAATTTTTTTCACCCCTATTTATATGAGCAGTGCATTTGGTCATGTTTGAACTAATCGTTTATGCCCAAGGGCTTAAGCATAGCGGTTCTTGTAGGTGGTGTGGGAAACTGCCACCTGATCTGCGATTATATCTTTGCCCCATCATTACCCAAGTGGTGGTGTTTTTTTAAATTCCTACTCAACTCGGTCACATAGAGGACCAACTGCTAGCCCACTAAGGACTAGAATTTTTGCCTCCTTTGGCCCCCCTAAGTGCCCAAATTGGGCCTTTTGTCACTGAAACGTAACTTTTTGCCTAGGTATCAAAATTTTGCAAATGAGATATCGACAAAAATTTGGTTCTACATACTTCACAATGGTGCAAGTCGTTTTGCCAAATTTTTATGCAGGTAAATTTTATTTCTAGGTAAAGTGCCTTTTCCCTTTTGGACCTCCGAGCTTATAACTTTTCACTAGTTTATTTGATTTTTATGATTCAAACAATAATCAAAAGGTATTCAAGAGGTCTATCATTTGGTTCATGTACTTTTCCAAAATTTATCCCTAGGTATAAATTATTCAACTTTTGTGTATATGGCATATTCACTTATTACTTGGACATACTATTTCCTAGAGAAGTTATGTTTGTGGGGGCTTCATTTTTAATTGTATTTCAAATTTGGGTGATATCACATTAGTTTGTATCCAATATTTTTCTATTTTGCAGTCTTGGCACTTGTTGTTCTAATGGTTTAATCGGGCTTTAAGACATCTTAAATCCTCATAATTACCATACATGGAAGGAATGAATGAAGAAATTGCTTTAGTCAAGAGGTTTGTGATCCACCCTTGATGATGAACAACCTAATTTTTTTAGAGAATATGAAATATTTTCTCATAGGAACAAATTTTATGAGGCAATGGGTTTGACTGCTATACATGTTTCTTATAGTTCGTTCTTCCATATTGAGGAATGTACTACTCCTAGACAGGTTTCAAATAAGTGCAAGGAATTATTTGGTTTAGTTAGTGAGATTTGTGCTATGTAATTAAAGGAATAACTAGAATCTCTTTCTACATATAATTTTAACACAATTGAATACTATTTAGTAAAATTTGAATCATTAAATTCACAATTGGTTGGTTTTGATAAAGATATTTAATTGATAAGGAATGCATATTCTTGATTTTGTCTAAGTTGAAAGGTTCAATTTCATACTTCTCTACTTCCTCTTATGATACAATGGATGGATTTGGTGATTCATTTGTCATTCCTTCTTTTGAGACATTTTTTGGTAGGTTGACTAGGGAACAAGCTAAAATTAGTCAACATGATACACACTCTATGAATCATACTAAAGTTAAAGTAATGAAGAAGTCAAAACCTAAGACAACCTAAAGTTAAAGCAATGAAGAAGTCAAAACCTAAGACAAAATCTTGTGATACACACACCTCCCCTATAGAGGATAAAACGAAGAAGTAGAAACCTAAGTGTGGTTATTGTAACAGACCTAGACATGGTGAACAAACTTTCTATAAGAAAGAGTTGGATCAAATAAGGAAAATTCTAAAATAACTTAAAATTTATTTGACTTCTAAATCTATAATTTCACCTTATTTTTGTTCATAATCTTCATCTTCTATACACATAGGTACCATAGGAACTGCTAATGAGGGTGATAAGTAAAAGATACTAAGATGAAGCATTATTCTCTTGTTATATCACATGTTGAACAATCTAGAGATTGTATTCTTGACTCAGGAGCCTCATACAATATATCAGGGCAATCTGATAGGTTTTCATTCTTGAAGAATAATTCAATCATGAAGATATTGATGGCCAATGGTGTTTATTTAGATGTATTTGGTAAAGGAGTTGTTAATGTGCCCAATGGTAGTTTTCATGATGTTCTTTCCATTTCTAAGGTTTGACATAATCTTATTTAGTATATCAAATATCATGTATTGGTAAATCCATTGAGTTCACTCCAAATTCATTTTTTATTCATGATTTGAATACTAGTCAACTTGTTACAATGGGTAGGTCTGACCAAAATGCAAATATTTACACCTTTCCTCATTTTATTCTTGATGGTGACCACTCTCCTAAATCAAGTGTAGATATTTGTTCCAATGGATTTTTTGGAGGATTTCTAAACCTTTTTGTCCATTAGCCCTTTGATGAGGTTTTATCAGCTCCTACTTCTTTATATTTGATTGTTGACCTGGTTTTGAGGATTTTAGATGAGCAAGATATCTTTTATTTTCTAAATTTTCCTTTGTTGGATGGTTCCATGATAGGTATATGAAATTTTGTTTGTCATTCCTCTTTTGTAGATTTGGAGGGAATGTTTGAGGGGGTCACTCTCCTCTTTGATCATACATATTTGGAGGTTTCTCTTGAGTTTCCAAATCCTTTGTCTTCTTCCTTGATCGGGGTCACACTTGATATTATTGAGACATCTTCAAAGAAACTTGATGCATCTTCAAAGATCATTCTTGAGGCTTCTTCCCTCTTGCTTCATCATGGAGATGAGGTTTATTCAACATCAACCATTGGATTTCTTTATTCACAAGGGGAAATATATTGTTTTCGGGTATTGAATTCTCTTTTGTCTTCAAAATTTCTTCAATGGTTGTGCAACTACTTCATTATGGGGGGGGCTGATCCCACAATACTGGTTTACACTTTTTGGGACATCTTGATTTTTGTTGAAATCACATATTTTTAGAAAATATAATAATTTAAACCTTGAAAATTTCCATTTAAATGATTCCAATTGAACATGGTTTGATCAATTCACCTTAGATCAAACCCCCTTGGATAAATCCCTGCTAGTTTTAAACCATACCTATAACAAAGTCTCATTTCCTATCAAAATTTTGACAAAAAACCACTTTTGTGCTAGGTATTGATGTCCTTGATCCATAAAAAAAATAAAAAAATCAATACCTAAAAAAAATTCATGTTGTATACAGTCTGCCTATGTCTAAATTATAATTGGTCTAACTTCAAAAATTAATTAAGAAAAAAATATTCAATAAAACACTATGAAACCAAATGAACATGCTAGATATCATATTTACAAATCTAAATTAAAAAAACAAAGAATTTTATCCTTCATAGAAAAAATGATATGTTGTTTACGATGAACATCACTCTTACAAAATGGTTTTTACTGTTAAAAACTAGTTTTCAAAGGAGATGGAAAAAGAAATACAATCTTATTCCATAAATAAAAATAAATAAATTAGAATCTATAGACAAAATGTCACAAATCACTTGTTTGCATCATCTTTGAATTCCTCATGGTTTAGCAACTATAGGTGCCCGAAATTGAAGATTTAGTTAAAAAAAAAAATAGTTCAATGTCAAGTTTGGCCAAAAAGTGTAAACCACTATTGTGGGATCACCTAGGGGGGCTATGTGGTCTCTTTCTTTCCCTCTTATGGGGGGTATTTGTAATGTATATATGTGATAAATTTTGTACTTGGGGGTATCATGTAGTCCTTCATATTTCTTCACTTGAATATATCTTTTCTCTCTTTTTGAGAGGTGTTTTTTCCCATGTGTATTTCTCATTTTCTCCATTTGTGATAGAATAAATTTTTACTTGTACATGGGTACCTAAAATGACCTCATATTTGGGACCCATTTTTGCATCATTGCATCATTTACATAATAGTTTATTCTGCATAAGTTTCACTTAGGGGGGTTTTGGTGTAGATAGGTACATTTCCTATCTAGTTACTTAGTGGGGTCCTATCGACATATTAAGTCCACTTAGGTCCTAGCAATATTTAATGATTAGATAATATTTTATGCCTTTATATTTTAGTAAATATTAGAGTCCTAGGTCATTTAATGTTGACTCATATTATTTAATATCAAGAAAGCTCATATTATTGCATAATCTCTTGTAGAAGGTTTTCATTATTTTTTAAGGTGTACCTAGGATAGAGCTAACTTTCAACTCCTATATTTTTATCATTTAAAATCCTAAAAAGTCCTAAGGTAGTTGAGATCATAATAAAAATCCAAAGAGCAGTTCAGAGTAGAATTTGTAGAATTATAGCATCATAATTTAAGTCAAGCATCATGTTTTAATGTGAGTTTTTTTATGCTTCATGTATTTTTATTCTTTTTTGAGTACTAACACAAGTGTAGGAATTCAATTCCACCATCCAATATTCCTTGAAGGAAATGAGTACAATAAATTCATTCCATCAAGGAATACAAATATGAGTGGTAAGTTACAATAATTGTCAATTTGTCACTCGCTTATCATTTTAGCCTTTCCTTGACCGAGGGTAAGCTCTCTTTTACATCATCATAGCCGTTGTGGAGGTAGAAATACCAAAGCATGGTTTGAATTAGTCAATCCCCTATACGACACAACCTTTTCCCCTCTTTCTTCTTTGCAAATTATAAATCTAAAGAAAAATTGGAGAGGATTGAAGACCTAATTGTTTATTTAAACATTCAAGTCCTACAAGTCAACAATTTAGGGAAAGTGGATTTTATCAGTGACAAACAAAGTTCAAAAACTAAGTCCAAAGGAGGAGAGCCTATAAACATAGACCAATAGGAGACTAAAATATGATTCTAAGTATATGCACTTATAGTTCTAGGGCATTGGTGCCCTTGTCCAACCATTCCAAACTCAAATTTATATTCTAGGTCCTTTGTGCCTAAACTCTTTTTTTTTTTCTTTTTGCTCCAAGTTTTCAAGAAATCACAACATTTTGATACATTTTCATAGATAGCCTAGGTGCATCTTTGCATTGTAAAACTATATCATTTATCAATAAATTAATAATTATGCTCACACACAAATCTGAAAAGACTGAAACCCTAATCCAAGATTTTGGATCTTCCATTGAGGTTAGTATCCAAGTGGGTGTTTGAGATTAATTTTAGTCCTTTCTCTTGTGATGTACGAAGAAGAGTTTGTTAGAACCTAGATCCCTTTTTCTCACATCATAATTATAGATTTGTGAAGAATATTGTATACCATGGATTCTATCTCTTGTCAAGATATTGAGGAGTTCAATGGAACAGGCTATGAAATGTGGAAGTTAAAGATGGAGGATCTCCTTGGAGAGACAGATCAATGGTTTCCTGTTTCAGATGAAAGTAAACCAGTTGCAATGCCTAATAAATATTGGAAAAATTTAGACAAGAATACATGGGGAACCATTTGGTTATGTCTTATGAATTCTTTCCTTTTGAATGTCTCCACCAAAGACACCACATACAAGTTGTGAAAAAGGATAGGAGATATATATAAAAAAAAATTGTCTAACAAGTTATATCTCAAAAGATTATTATATTATTTAAAAATGAAAGATGGTGACTCCATAGTAGATCATTGAATACTTTTAATCTAGTTATAAGTCAGATTGCATCAATATATTTTAAAATAGAAGATGAAGATAAATGTATCTTGTTTCTTTGTTTTTTACCCAAATATCGGGAAATCTAAATATTGCCATCACTAGTGATAATGCATTCAAAGTGCACACCATAATTTATATATTACTTTTAGACAAGATGAAGAGAAATTCCATGAATGTTAGCACCCAAGATGCCTTGCATGTGTGGTGTAGGTCCAAAGAGAAGGGGAATAAAAGGGATAAGAAGAGGGATAAGTCTAAAGGGCATTCTAAAACCACTGGACAAAAGCGATGATCTATTAGAGAATCTTTAATGTTCAATTTGACCTAGGTGTTTGAAGTTTTTATGTTGCAAAAACATGTAAAACAACATGTAAATTGACTCAATTTGGTGTTTGGATCCTTTTGATGTTTCTTCTTCCACAAGACCACACTAATGTGATTCTAAAGGCTTCCACAAGAATACACTCCATATAGAAAAAACCTATTTGTAGTGGTAGATTGGGATTATCTTCCTACTTTAGGATCACTCATAGAATACCTTGTCTTGAATGGAAAACTAGAGTATGCTCATCTACATGAGCACATCTTACCTTGGAGGGAAAAGTTCCTTGCAAGGAGTTAATGCCACCTCAAAAAGCATCAGTACATAGCGAGTAACTTCACAGGACGATTCTATCTCATTGCACCTCCATAACAAGACAATTTACAAATGGAATTTAGGCTTCTAGTAACAAGGCTTGTAGTGGGTAGAAATCTGTGAACACCACTTCTTACATAAGTGTGATATGGAAAAATCATCTCCTTCTATCTAGAATCACCTTGGACCACTTAGGAACACCTAGAAGGTACATGTGTGGATAGAACTACAACTTTTTCTCTCATTCGTTTATATAGTCCGCTAGAAAAAATATGCCTAAGGTCAAACCCTAAGGTGATGAAATCCTTAGGAAAGCCTCTTAACAATAAAGGAAGGATTAGTGTTGCTATTTCTCATCACCTAAGATTCACACATAGCGCAAGGCGAGAGGATACATAGGAAACTCCTTCAGTGTACAATGAAAGCAAATGCAAACTAGGAGTTTTGTCATCACCCAAGATCGCATGAAGTGCAAGGGGAGTGGATATGTACTCTAGCTTACCAATCACACAATACAAAATATACATGTTCATTTTAAAGAGTGCGCCAAGGATTGAAATGTGTTGTTCATTTTTAAACACCAATTGAAAGCATGCAAGTTATGGTTAAACTTTAAGCACAAAACAAAAGATTCAAGTTGTCTTATTCATTTTAAAGCACCAAAGGAAAATGACATCATTTTAGAGCACCAAAAGTAAATATTCAATTTTCATTGTTTATTTAGCACCAAATTTGAAATATGAATTCATTTTTAAAATAGTAAAATTGAAGTGTGAGACCTAGATTAAGAAAATCTGCAAGACAAACATTAGTCATTCAATTTTCCACTTCTTCAATGATTTTCCAAGCTTCTAAAAAAATTTTAGTTCCATAAAACCAAAAATAGAGAACAAAAGATAGTTAGAGTTAGCCAAAAAAATCAAATCAAATCAAATGAAACTCTGTAAACTACCTCTCTGGTTTGACAAACAAAAGCATCACATTGTTCTGATAGAAGTGTTGCACTATCAAATAGTACTGTTGAACTATTCAAAGAAAAATGCATCACACATTCACAAAAATGTCGACCTTTTTCAACAACGTCACACTACACTTACAAAGGTCAAAGAAAAACTTGTCGAAGGAACTGATGCAAACACGTCAAAAAATATTTCCTAAAATTGCAATCCGATAAAATTACAAAAGATTATTAAATCAAGGATGTGAGGTCCCATCGATCATACCAAAATATGAGTGTATAAAATCAATTGATCAGATAACATCAAATAAAGCCATTTAACTAAGCAAATGATCAACTAAAAATACTACTCCAATGAAATTAGCCTACAACCTTAAGAAAGATTCATTTTCAAAGCAATTAAACTACAAATTAAAAGCAATAAATGTAACTAATGGTGTATCTACCTGCAATCTCATTGTGAATTGAGTGCAATTTGAGTGATAATTGGATGATGGATTGCTCAATCTTGCCTAATCCATGGTTGAGTTGATGCAAAAGCTTAATAATTGGAGATAATGGTAGATGTGAGTGATTCACAAATGCTCTCAAATAGCTCAAGGATGAGTGGTAAATTTAGTATAGTAAGTTTTCTTTAATGGTTGTGAATCCATTTTCATGTAAAACGAGAGGTATTTATAGATTTTTAGAATTTATCAATGGTTAAGTTTGAATTAGCTAATCAATGGAGGAAATTGAATTGAAGATGAAGGCAAGAATCAAGAATTTAAACAATGGTAAACAATCCTTGAGAGCATGGATCAATGATTTTAATCAAAGGCTATTACTCCATGAGAGTTCAACACATCCCTAAATTTTAGGAAATATGTTGGAGATATTTTTAGTTGGAGGGAAGAATTTGAATTTGAAAAGAAAATATTCCATGAGAATATTCTTTGTGCAAGTTGGAAGATTGGAGGAAAATGCATTAATTAAACAATTTAAGAAAAACATTTAATTGTGCAAGTTGAGAAATTAAGAACTTTAATTAAACAATTATGATTATTTAATCAAAGGAGGAAGAATGACATTTAATTAAATAATTGGACATTATTTAATTAGAAGGGAAGAAAATTTACATGAAGGTGATAAATTAATCAAATAAAATTAAATATTCGATTTATAGGGAAACATATGAGTTTAACTAAATAATTGAACATTATTTAATTAAATAGATGAATTGTGAGAAAATAAGTATATTAGTTAGAAAAATCAAGATGTGTGTGATATGTTTCAGTTGTCTACAATGACCATCATTAAATTTAATGTAGTCGATAACATTGATATGTTTTTTTTTTTTTTTTGGCCAATTTTAAAAAAGTAG
>CM021104.1:214853898-214866115 GCA_007115665.2 Sequoiadendron giganteum
TTACATATTTTTGAAATAATATAGATAACTTATTCAAAGTTTTACGTCAAGTTGCCTAACTCTGTTTTTTTAATTTTTTATTGCCACTTAAGGGCTTGTTTTTTCCATGATGATCCTACACATACCCATCCAACATGAAGTTGATGGAGGAATATTTGGTTGTTAAGGTTGTCGTTGGGAATGTTGTTGGTTTGCATGATGTTTTGATTAAAGAGGTAAATGTTTTAGGGCCCAGTGCTAGGACCCGCAACAAAACTAAGCTGCAAGCTAGGGTTCCTATCAGAGAGATTTGTGAAGTTATGGATGTGCATTAGAAGATAATTGAAATCATCATGGAGGCTACTAATATTTTGAATAATTTGTAGTTTTTGTTTTTTTTCCTCATTTTCTGGCATCTATTTTCTTGATGTTTTGCTTGTTTTGGCTATTTTTTGATCTATATGGTTATCTTTTGAGACAGCTATCTTTTTTGTAAAGGGTTTTGGGGGCCCTTCAAAACTTGATTTACCTCTAATAAAAAACATAGTTGTATGGGTAACATAAAATAGTTACCATAACCTAATAGAAAACATGGAATATTTTCTTACCTTCCAACCAAAGTTCATTATCCATTTCATTAGTTTTAAACATCTCGCCACCACTCAATTTTAACTCATATTCCCACTACTTTTTCCTTTATTATCTAAAATACGTATTTAAAATTATGCATTCCCTCCTTGCAATGATAAAATTAATTTCAAAAGACTTTGATGCATCAGCACATTCACCTAATTTTTTATTTGTGGAGAAATTAGGGTTTAAGGTCCCTAACCCTATACAATAATGTGAAACAAGCCTCGCATCTAGAAAATCTAACAAACATCAAAGATAGAATAGGCTTCAAGCCAATAGAATAGGCCTAAAGACCACCCATAAAGCTACAAATAGTATCCAGCAAGAGCAAGCACCCCAAGGGTGGACAAGACTTCTTGACCATCAAACCATTACATGTAGGTTTTAATGAGAACTAAAACCCAAACACAACAACCTTCCATAGTAATCACCCAAAGGGTGTACAAGACAACCCAAAATTCAAACCAATATATGCAGGTATTAATAGGTCATGAAACCCAATCCATTAGACTATTAACATGATTTGAAAATTTGAGCCCTTCAACACCTCCTGAGATAACCATCCTATAGAAAACCTGTTGCTCAAAGCACCACATTTTTAAGCCATAAATAGTAGTAATAGTTAAGGATAAAAGAAACCCCATCATCCAGCTTGCCTCTCCCCCTCTATAAGAGAACTCACAAAGAGTACCCTATCTACTGCAACAAAGATTCTCCAGCATACCCAAACTCCACCTTCATAAGAGTGACATCCATCTCAATAGGAGTTGTAAAGGAGAAAACTTGTTTGAAAGAAGCAAGAGCATCCTCGTACACTCTCAGAACCTGACTTCACCTCAATAGGAGAGGTCTCCACCTCAATAAAAGACACAATCTAGAGAGTCAGTAAGAAAGAAAACACTCATAAAATACGGTCCTACAAAAACCAAAATGCTCAAAACCTACAAGTTTGTAGCAACCTTGAAGATCATTAGTGAACCTTCTACAAATAGAGTAAGAAATAAAACTTGAGAGTCCTCAACACCCTTGAAAACCATCAGCAAATAATCCACAAAATGAGTAAGCATTCCAACAAAGGGGAAATTGAAGACTTCCTCATGCAAGTTCAACATTTCATAAAGAGCCTCTAAAATAGCTCCAAAAGGAACCAAAGCAACCATCTCCATGGCTAGAAGAGTAGAACAACTGACATAAACACCAAAAATCCTAAAACCAAAAATAAAATCATGCTTGAAGGCTCTAGAACATGAAACTAGAATATTTGAAATAGGGAAGAGACCCTACCACCACCTGAAGAACTTGTAAAGAAAACTCATTATCACCACATAGACAGTGATAATAAACACACTCAAATCATTCTCAAAAGTAGGAAACCTCCCAAGCTTTGAAGGGATTAAGAACCAAAAAATAACAAGGAACCCAATGTCCATAACAATGACAAGAACCAGGAACTGGACAAAAGCATAATAGAGCAACAAAATAGGTAGAACTAAACCACACAACCATAGCCACACTATGAACCAAGCACCAAAAAGGGTTGAAAACCTCAGAGGCCCATATAAGGGCACACAAGAGAGAACAAAAATCCCTAGCCACATAGGAGATCAAGGGAAAAGAACAACAAGAAAGTATTGGTAGGAGTGATAAAAATTGCTGCCATCAAAAAACCCAAACGAAGAGGCAACAAATTAAAAACATCTACCCAACCATCCATAGACATGGCATAAGGTAGAGCACTTACACCAAATGTTAGAGCCAAAACCATAGAAAAGAATCCCCCAACTAGAGAGAAGAAATGAACCCCTGCTAGCCACAATTATGCAAGTGGCCAATCAAAAAAACAAACCTAAAGGCACAAAACAATGCCCCCATGCAGGTAGGGAAGGAAAACAAAAAATTTCACTCTACAGTGAACCCATCCTCCAAAAATGCAACATTAACCTCCCCTAGGGTAAGGACTGACCAAGAAGGGTAAATGTACAAAGTAGTGTCACACGTTTATAAAAGAAATGACCAACACTGATCCAACTTTTAAACTTGAATCACTAAAAAGTGATATATGTTTTGAATTTTAAATTATGTACACCAATAAAATATTTAATTTTTAGAATATTTTATGTTTGTATTTTTTGAAATAATTTAAAAATTATTTGAATATAGTTTTTGTAAATTAACACTATAATTTAGTTGCTGATGTCAATCTTTATATAGTAATTTTTTTCCTTCAAATTTTTTGTGTGTATTTATAACTTGAAACTTTAGGGCATGGATGCATTTTTTTCCAATTTTGATAAATATATATTTGTAAATAAATATTAAAATGCGTGCATATTAAAACTTAGTTGTTTCCATTCAATGCCAACTTTCATATTAATTATTTATCTAAAATAGAAAAAAAATTGTACCATCTTGATATATATTCTTGTATCTAGGACATCATTTTTTAAAATATTTTTTAATAAGTTTTATTATTTTCCCTTGAAATGGTAATAAACCTAATGTTTTATGTTAATAACCTAAATTTAGTAATAGTAAAATGGAAAATATAAATAATAATTAAACTATTTGTTTAATAGAAAAAGTAGGGTTTTCCACCATGAATGAACAAGATGATAAACCACTAAATCCTTTTCTTATTAAAACACTCAATTATGAGGACTAAAAGATGCAAATAACAATGAGAAAAAATATCTAACTATTACAGCAACAAAACAATAGACTTTAAGAGGGTAAAATGATGTGTACCTTGCTGGAAAAGTGTTGTTTCAGGGCCCACTGAGGACTCATTCACCTTTAGTGGTGAATGGGTCCTTGTTAGGGCTTCCAAAAAGTGCCTTCTGGATTTTGTTCCTTTCAGTCCATAACTCTAGATTCTAGATTTCCACTGCTTCAGCCCTACCAAGGACTCATTCACCTTTAGTGGTGAATGGGTCCTTTTAGGGTTTTGGAAAATTGATTTCTAGGTCCTGTACTTCAATGTCTACACTCTCAATTCCTAGTTTTTCAGCTCCCAAAAGTCTGAAATAAATTATGTAGCCTTATTTTTGTGTTCTTGCACTTTGAATGACAACTTTTGCAACTTTGACAACTTTGCTCCAAATCTTGCTCAACTTGATCTTCAACCTATAAATCTACAATAATACACTCAAGGGAAACAAAACTTATTATTTGTTAGTGAATGGGGGTTTTCCTCAATCAAACCTCTTGTAGGTAATTAAACCAAATGATGAAATGAGTGAAATAAAGCGTGAAATGTGAAATATGCAAATGATGTCACCTTGGATGTTGTCTTGTGAAGTAAATCTGCAAACTATCATGTAGTGGCCATGAAGAATGTAGATATTGGAAGTAAGATGATGCTTGCAAATGGATCCTCAATGCAACATTAACTTCTTAGCTCAACACACATGAATGCATTAAACCCTTGACATGATGATATGATCTTGAATGGCTGCAATAAAGACCTTGAATTCTGCCATGAAATGCTTTATGAATTCTCTTGAAGTGCTCTAATGTTCTTACTTTTAATCTCATGAGGTCACACAAAATTACTAAGAGAAACCATGTGAATTAACCCCTTATTTATACTAAATTGAGAGATTAACCGTGAAATTCAAATAATTCAAGTCAACCTCAGATCTGGGTATTAAAATTATAAGGATCTTGCCACAATTAAATTTAAAAAGAGGGGTCCTATTAAGGGAGGACCCATTTGCCACTAAAGGCGAATGGGTCCTAGCATAGTTTCCAAGTACAATCTTTGGGGAGGTGAAAGTACATCAAAAACCCACCTTAAAATGGTAAAGAAATGGGTGTCCTATGTGAAGAGAACTCATTTTCCATTAAAGGCGAATGGGTCCTAGTAGTATTTTTTAGGACATCATATTTTCCAAATTAAATGTCGTATAATATCATTATTGGGTGTGGGGATATATCCTTGAAAAGGGGGATTGAATTTGAATTAAACGGGTCAACTAAACTCAATTAACCACCATTAATTAAGGGGATCCTAGATAAATGTGAAAGTGTGTTACAACACTTTACAACACCTAAAGAAGGTACAAAGTGCAGACACCCAAAATTGTCCATGTCATAACATTACCTAGTCAATTCGTGACCTTGTAAAACATCTTGTAATATTTTATTCTAGGTTATTACATCATCCCACTTATCTCATTTATTCCACTTAATCCACCTTCCCAATTAATTAAATAAATCTCATTTATTTAATTAATACCCCCTTCACATGTCTCAAAATAATTCAAATTAAATATTTGAATTAATCCCTCACTTATTGTCACATTGCAACATGTGTCACATGACTACAACTCTTCACATGCATAAATAATTGAAATAATTTTATTATTTAGATTATGAGATTACCACTCACATCCTATTTTTACCCCCATTCATTGTGCGTCATAGGAATCTTTTCTCTCCAAATAAATAAAAGAATCCCACTTATTTCCTCACATTTTAATTTTAGCCTCATGTCATAACCCACTTAATGTGCATCATAGGCACTAAAATAGACTTTTAATTCTAGCCATACATATCACAAATTTGACTTTTATTCTTGGCCATTGAATCAAAACAGCCTTCTCCTATAAATCAATCATTTCCTAAGTCATTTGGGAAATCTTCTTCTAGCATCCTCACTCTGCCAATATTTCTCTCAATCTTCTTATCTATCTATCTATTTTTCTTCTATTATCTTCATCTTATCGTTATGTTGTGGAAATGAGTAATCAACATATCAACAATCAAACCTTAAAAATCTTGCATTCTCATGTAGGTGGAAAAGAGCAATGGAGATAAATCAAATCTAGATTGGAGATCGATTTGCTTTGCTTTCTTGTTTTGATTTTCATGCTAGTGTGTGCTCTATTGTGCTTGTTAGGGTTTTCATATCTTGTTGTTTTAGTTTTATATCTGATTTTCCCTAACTACATTTGGTGAACCCGATGTGAATCTTTTGATCTAGCTTGTTTTTTTTGTAGGTTTCATTAACTTTTTATTGCAGATCTGTCAGTTTTTGGACAAAACCCCATATTTTACAAATTTCATCATATCTTCCAAACGGCTACACATTTCTCTACAATATTTTCACAAATGCTTAAAAAGCATCTCAAAGGACTACATTAAAAATATTGAGGGTTTATCACCATTTTTGTAGGAGTTATTGTAATTTTATGTTTTTCCATAAAATTTATTTTTTGGATGCAAATCGGTGAATTTTTCAGAAATGTTTACATTTCTGGAAATATCTTGCAATTTTAATAGGGGTTTGGTTTTTACAGATTTTATTTTGATATTAAATGAAGTGCTAAATAAGCCGATCTTTAGTTTTTGTATGTTTTTCACAAATCTGCGTTTCTGAGTGCAAAACAAAGAATATTTCTAACTTCTTTACATTTCTGAAAAGCTCTTAGAAAATTAGCAAGGGTTCTTTCTTTGATTTTTTATTTTTCAGATCAATAAAATCTTCAAATAATCGAATCTAATTCGGTTATGTTAAAAATGTGTATCGAAAATCAAATTTTTTTGATGAACTTTTTGTTTTGGCTGCATTATAATATCATTTTTTTAATTTTGCAAGTGATCATAAGGAGCTGTAGTAGCAAAAATATCAGTCATACACATCAAATTGGAAAGCGAAAATTTTTGGGTGCACTCATTCTATTATCTTTATCTCTCATTTAATCAATCAATCTTGTTTGCAAAACACTTGAATTTGGGGTTTTAAAACGAACATCTTGTTTGCAATCACACTTTAAAATTGGGCTTAAAAAGAACCATTGTCTTCCATCACACATTTTGACTTTGGGTTAAAAATAAAAAAATGTTTGAATTGTTTTACACACATTTCAGTTTTCTAAAGGAAAATTAACAATTGCGAGTGTGAATCAAGTGTGTGTGTGATAAAAAACACTTCACTTGGTTTGCTTTTGGAATACCCTTCATAGGAGGCCTGCTAGGGGATTTCATCACCCCTAGGGATGACCTCAATCAAGGTGTGAATCGAAAGACACGCTTCTTTGATATTTAAAATCTTGTCACTCTTGGCTAAGCCCCGAAGAACTTTATACCTTTGGGAAGTGAAGGTGAAGGGTGGGTTACCCCTTTCTCCTAGTTGTGTGGTAGGATTTTTCTTTCAAATTACCCCTAGTCAACATCGTGCATCCTAGCTTAAGACCTAATTGGCCATACCCACTTGACTATTTCTAGGACTTGTTGATGTGTCTTCTTCAAGTGCGTGCTTAATCATCACATTCATAATTTCAAATTAAAACTTGCTTATGTGTCTTCCGTGTGTGATTCATGTGTGTACATGTGTAATCATTTGCTTGCAAATTTCCATATCAAGCTATGAACACCAACACATAAACATATCATTCTAATCATTCTAATCATCCTTTTTTCTAATCACATTCCTATCAACTTCATCCTAATCAATCCAAGTCATCCAATCTAATCATTCCACATCACCATCATCACCCTAATTCTAGGGAAGCACTTGTTAAAATGGTCCTAATTCTTAACGATCCTAGTCACAAGACCAAGGTCATACTTCAAGGATCTCCTTTGCTTAATCATGGAGATAATCCAAAACCATATATCCTCCAAGGTGGGTCAAACTTTGCTCCTAGTGATGATGAGAACTTTGTAGATCTTAGTGATGATGAAAACTTTGTTGAAATCTTAGGTCACCTTAATGATACTATTGACAAGGGAAATAGCACCCTCAGTTTAGAATCATACACCATTCCATTTACTAGTTCTCCATCCCCATCTAATAAAATACCTATCTCAAAGCACACTAGTCCTACACCAACACCACCATCCAACTTCTCAAGCTCTAATCCATCAACCAAAGAATCATTTAACAGTTTTCTCCAAAGACTACTAGCACGAAATAGACCATCCCCATGTCAAGCACCCATTAATGAGCTTACCAACGAACTTTTGAATGTCATGTCTATTCTTCCAAGTCCATCATGTGGTCCACAACCTATTGATCTTATATGTCTAAGTCAAATACCATCATGCCCTCATGTTGTTGATCATAAAGAGCATACCAAGCCTCTTCTAAATTCTTCCACTTCCATTTCCACTCAAACCCAAGAGCTATGTCAAAAGCATTATCCTAAGCATGAGGAAATATTAACCTCTCATTATAATCAAGATCTATACCCTTCTAATGATCCCACTCATAACATACTTGGTCCTATTCATGATGAAGCTTCCCTCTATGATCTAGATCCTACCTATGATCAAGAAGACTATGATGATCCCCTTAGCCAACTCTATGCATTCCATGGTCAAGATTCCATCACTTCACCTATCCATGAGCAAGACACCTCCATTGCTCTTATACACCCCTTACCTAGTCCTATCCATGATCCCTCATTATCCACTTGTCATGATGAGACACATGCCTCCCAAGTAAATGTAGAAGATCAAACCAATAGTGTGGATCTACATGAGCATAATCAAGATCCTAATGATCCTTCCACATCCACTATCAACCCCATTTCAAATCCATCGGCATGTCCTATTGGTCTATCCATATTTATTCATGAATGTTCCTCCATAGAAAAACAACAACCTTTATCCACTTCACCTCCTTCATCTAATAATGAACTCAAGTCTAGTGTCCAAAACACACCTAGTCCCATTGTCCATCGCATGCTTCAAAACATGAACTACCAAAGTAAAGGTTTAGGCCTTCATGAACAAGGTATTTTGGAGCCAATCCATGTCAAGGTCCCTCCACACTCTTATGGCCTTGGTTATACACTCCAAGGACACCAATCTAAAGATGTTGGTACTTCCTCCACCCATCCTAAGTCCCCTTTCCACCATAAATCCTATCATACGCCTAAAACATATGTTGCCATCCCTCATCCATCATCCTACAAATGTCAAAAGCATGTGACTGTACACCTTCCACCATCAACTTTTCCACCATTGCTTCCAACTCCTAATATCCATCCATCTAATCTACCTCCACTACTCCCAACACCACCTAATATCCCCATTATCCAATCCCCCTATCCACCTATCCATAAATCCTCTAAAAATCCTAATCATGACCAATCAATGCACACATTGTCTAAACATGAAGCTTCCACTCATTCCACCATACCCATGGGATTCAAAAGAATTTTTTTTGATACCTCTATCTATAAATAAAAAAATGTGAAGGGTCCCCATGCCCTAAAACACAAAAGAAAAGAATCAAAGAAAAATCCATCCAAAAAGCAATATAAGCTCATAATTTCAAAAGAAAATTCTAAAAACAAAATGGTTTGGGTACCTAAGAAAAAGGAAAACAAGTCAAACGAGGCATCTACATCTCAAAAATCCCAACCATCCACTTCCACCTCACATTCCCACTCTATTCAAGAATCTCATATTCCATCCCACAAGAAAAATAAAAGTCATAAAAATACTAAATCTATGTGGGTACCTAAAGCACTTCATCACCCATCTCCTAAGCAACCATCTCCATTACTTCCTACACCCCCTCCACATCAAAAGCTTCAACGTTTATCACAATGTGTGCAACCATTGGTCATGGTTCCCTTCAATTTCACAATGATTCCACATACCTCCATCTCCTCACCCTTCACTCATTATCCTACATATCTCCCCCATCACATTCCTATGGTCCATGCTTTTGGCTAAGCCTCCCATCCCTCTTCCCTAGATAATCCACATCATAATCCATCATCCACCTACTCCATCTCCCTTTCATTTCATCCTTTACCAGCATCTATGAGCATAATGACATTTGACATGGTCCATGCAATGGCATCTATCTCTAGTGGGACTATCATCTTTCATGGAACTAGAAACTTGAGTCCCTCCTATCCATATTCCCCTTCTCTGATCCAAAAATCAAAAAAGGTCAAAAAAAGAAAAAAGAAAAAAGAGAAATCCATCTAACGGTGAAAACTTGGTAAACAGGCGCCCTGGATAAGTACCATGATGAAAACTTGGCAAACAGGCGTCATGTGTAGGTTGATCTTCTATGTCACTTACACTTGGGGGCATGTTGTCTCATCCTACCATATCATTTTTTATCCTATCATATCATATCTTATCATCTCCTATCTTATCATCCTTGGACATCATACCCCTATACATATCATATTGAGTCCATTCATCCTATCTTCTTCCTTTTAATCTTGATAAAAATATGGGGCAAAATGTTAAAACATGCTTTGGATATCTTTTGATATACCTCATCCTTCCAAACAAGCCTATCATTATCCTAGTGTCATGCGCTTTGTCATGAAAAATCCTAAGTATTGTACCTATAATGGGGCATGTTATTCCTATGCGACATAGTCTTTGGAGATCACATCCTTTCTCTCTCATGATGCATACATCTATTCCATTCACTATGACCTATCATTTTTATCGATTCATCTATCATCAGCCTTTTATCCCTTATCCTATCACCCACCCTTTCATCCATCAATCCCCTCTATCTCCTTGCACCTAGAATTGGTTTTCCCTTGTCATTGGTATCTAGCACAAGGGCTACCCAAATTGTCATCCATTGAAATCTCAAAACATTTCAAAAAATAAAATAAAAATTGAAAAAGGTCCTGAGAAAAAGTCCAAAAAAATCAAAACATTTCAAAAATCCAAAAAAATCAAATATTCCAAAAATCCAAAAACCATCAAATATTGGACAAAAAATCCAAAAAATCAAATATTCCAAAAATAAAAAAATCAGAACATTTCAAAAATCCAAAAACATCAAATAGCCAACAAGAATCCCAGCAATAAAATCAAACTAAATCTCTTCTTCCAATCAATTCAACTTCTTCAAATCAATTTCTTCATCAAATTATCTAATCACATCACTTCTTCTAATCAAATCCATTCTTCTAATCAATCACATCACTTCTAATCAAACTTACTATTCTAATCAATTTAATCATTATCATCAAATCAAAATCATTCCAAGTAAATCATTCCTCAATTTAATTCATCAATCATCATCCAGATCTTCAAATCAAGCATCTTCAATCATTTTGAGCAATAATCAAAATGCAAGTCAATCCTTAATCCATACAAACCAAGCTAATCAATCAAGTCAAATTATTCAATCACATTTCGGTCTTGATCCTAATCTTGTTGTAAACCCAATCAATTAATCATTCTTGTGTTGATCTAGGGATATATTGTTCCCTGCAATGACAACACTATCATCATCATCAATCAATCAATCAATCAATCATCCTTGTGTTGATCTAGGGATATATCGTTCCTCACAATGACAACACTATCATCATCATCAATCAATCAATTAACCATCGGTTTACAGCGTGACAAGGGCAATACCTTATTTGTTTTTGTATCATTTGTACATGCTTGCTTGCTTGTGTGTGTTATCATTTTTATCTTGCATTTGCATCAAATCCGAATCACTCCTAGTTAATATTCATATCTTGTATATAGACAAGGTTGTATTATGCTGGGGCATGAGACACATCATCACCTTGGTCCTTATACCTTGGTGCATAACGTCTAGTGCTATATCAAACATATGATTGCTCACTTTATTGCAGTGTAGTGTGTCATTTTTCTTTTTCATCTACTTCTTATCTTGTATCATTCATCTTATCCCTCCTTTATTATTTCATTCATTTTGAAAGAATATCCGTGTTTATGCAACCCGCCTATCCTCTCGAGGGGGCATCATCATCATTATCATATCCTATATCATCATCCCATTTCTTCATATCATACTCCTCACTTCTTCAAGTAGTTGGGGCATTTTTTTTTTTTCATCTATCCATACCTTAGCTTCTTTGAAATGATGTTACTCGACATAAATATCACCATCTCGAACATCATCTCAAAGAGGGGCAAAATGTAGACACCCAAAATTGTCCATGTCATAACATTACCTAGTCAATTCGCGACCTTGTAAAACATCTTGTATTATTTTATTCTAGGTTATTACATCATCCCACTTATCTCATTTATTCCACTTAATCCACCTTCCCAATTAATTAAATAAATCTCATTTATTATATTAATACCCCCTTCACATGTCTCAAAATAATTCAAATTAAATATTTGAATTAATCCCTCACTTATTGTCACATTGCAACATGTGTCACATGACTACAACTCTTCACATGCATAAATAATTGAAATAATTTTATTATTTAAATTATGAGATTACCACTCACATCTTATTTTTACCCCCATTCATTGTGCGTCATAGGAATCTTTTCTCTCCAAATAAATAAAAGAATCCCACTTATTTCCTCACATCTTAATTTTAGCCTCATGTCATAACCCACTTAATGTGTGTCATAGGCACTAAAATAAACTTTTAATCCTAGCCATGCATATCACAAATTTGACTTTAAATCTTGGCCATTGAATCAAATCAGCCTTCTCTTATAAATCAATCATTTCCTAAGTCATTTGGGGAATCTTCTTCTAGCATCCTCACTCTGCCAAAATTTCTCTCAATCTTCTTATCTATCTATCTATTTTTCTTCTATTATCTTCATCTTATCGTTATGCTGCGGAAATGAGCAATCAACATATCAACAATCAAACCTTCAAA
>CM021104.1:214866215-214955178 GCA_007115665.2 Sequoiadendron giganteum
ATACATACATACATACATACCGATATGTATACATATATATATATATGTATGTATGTATGTATGTGCATGCATACATACATACATACATACATACAATGTGGGAGAAAAAACTAGCACCATGACCTGACAAAATCAAATAGCACATGGCGAAAAGGAGTGTAAGAGGAATGATTTATTTCATAAACAAGTATTAATAATTTTTCAATCATCGAAGAAACCCTTCATGGGTCGTGAAAGATGCAGAAGAAAATGATTAACTAGTACCATTGTTTACATTTTAAAAGGATAGTTAAAGGAAACAGACATATATATCAATCTACTCAATGAACAAGAGACAATAGACACATAATTTATAAATGAATGTATAAAACATTGCACAGATTCATTTACAAATTCAAACACACAGCTTAATGAATGTATAAATGAATGTGTACAATATTATATATATAACATTGTACAAATTCATTTGCAAATTCAATAAGTTGTGTTATATATCATTATACACATTCATTTAAAAATTCAATAAGTTGTGTGTTATATAGGTAAATATATAAATAACATTGTACACATTCTTTTACAAATTCAATAAGATGCAGAAGAAAATGATTAACCAGTACCATTGTTTGCATTCCCAAAGGATAGGCAAAGGATACACACATATATATTGTTTTTTTGAATGAACAAGAGACACAGAATGTAAAATGACAAATATATGTATGTTGGCCTATTGTATGTGCAATGGAAAGTATAAAAATATAAACAAATGCTATTTTGTTGTATTGGACAACCAAAGGAAATGTATTTAAATAGAGTTATATACCCATGACAATGTTGAAAGAATTTTTGCAAAACTTAGGAGAATTCATTTTGCAGATTTTGTAAAGACAACAAAAAAGACCTTCATTTACTTATAAAGTAAAGTAAAAAGACAGTGCATAAATATAAATGTTAAATGCACAGTTCATGAAAGTAAGAAGACATTGCATAAATATAAATGTTAAATGCACAGTTCATAAAAATAACTATAAGTAGAATGTATAAAGTACCAACCTAAAAGTGTAGAGGAATGTGCAGAGGATGTCTGACTATGCTCTAAATTCTATAGAGAATAAGTTGTCACAAATAACAATTGTGAATGACACTGGCTTCTTTCCCCCTCTTATTTAGGAATTCGAATGTGGCAATTGCCTGCATTAAATTTGGTTGTTGAGTTTGAAATTTGAATTTGTCTAAACATTTGAATTTGTAGTTGCCAGTTATGTAGGTTTTTAGAGATGATATGACTGAATTCTGCATTATATTTGGATTTCATGTTTATTTGGGGAGCCTTACACCTATATTTAATTGTGCATCTACCTACACGAAATGAAGTAAATACATATATCTGTCAGGGAGTGTGTGGAAGACTGTGCATTTCAAATCCCATAGAGTTAATAGGAGATTGTGATTATGTCATGCAAAGCACCATTAAGTGTGCATGTGTAGTTGTAAATATAAAATGTAATGAGGGATAAAAATCTGCAAGTGGGGGTATTTGTAACAGTAAATGTTTTAAATTAAATTGTAAATGAGCCTTTTTATGTGCAAGTTGACTTTTTTTATGAATGCAAAAGCATGTTTAGCTGTCTATTATGATTGGTGAGTTACTCATTGTGTTATGAGCAGCCATTGGTGTTGTTGTAATTTTTTATTTGTTCAAATAAAGTTTTTTAATGGATCAAATTTTTTTTTTGGGGATGGAGTGGTATGGAAGTGGTAGTTATTCAATGGGAAGCAGATACTCGGTCTTCTCCCTACTGCGTAATTTTAAAAAAGTAGAAGGGAGCGGAGTTCTTTAAGAATCGGCGATAATTAAAGAAATTGAAATGATTGGACGATGTAAGGTGTAGATTCATCCCAGAGAGCTTGGAGTGCATCGTTAATTAATAGCGATCTGAACGACTTTCAAGGTAATCGTGAACCATTGATGGCTATTAAATCGACGGAAAAGATCAACTCAACTCAGTTTCAAATTCTGGAGATTTGGATTTTAGCTTTGCAGTCTAATAGAGACAATTTGGCTTTCTATTGTGGCAGTTTAATCACATTATTATTATTGTACGGGAAATTTTGTTTACATTAAAATTAATTGGGAGATGGTGAATGAGCGAGAACACCTAACCCGATGGTCATATGAGATATTCATAATGTCTTTTAGTTGATCAGATATTCTTAGGAGATCGTATGACAGGTAATAGCTTAAAAATTGATCAATAATTAATACTAAGTCTTTTAATTCTTCAGATATTTCTTAGGAAATCGTGAATACCTGAGAAACGATGATCTAAAACTAATACCAAATTCTTTTAATTGTTTCGACTCTGTAATACAGTCAAACAACGGGCATAGAGAATGTAAGCATTCTAATCGAGATAAACATTTGCTACCATGCCAACCTTGTAATCGTCAACATCTATCATTTTGCCATTATAATCAACGCAGAATATTACAAAGATGAAAAAGATATCCATTACCATCAATACAAACAAAAACAAGGTCATTTTCCCAGCATCGATCGATTCCATCATAGCAAATTCAGCCTATACATCGCCTATATCTTCCCCGCTTATCAGTTTAAGCGATTCAACGAGTCTGCTTTCGTTGGTTTTCTCCTCTCTTTCTCCTATTTCACTTTTCAACACCTTTACAAAAGCTCCCGTGGGATTTATTCATTAATCATCGTGGTCCAGTCATTCGACACAAGGTACTTAACATCCGCTCACTGGTATTAAAGTGTCCGAAGATAGGAATACCTCATTGGCAGCAGCTATCGAGTATATTGAATTAACTCGAAATATATTGATGCCAACCAATATTTTGTTTTTTATATACAATAGGGTGTCCCCCGACCTAGCTTAGCGGTCCAACAGTCCGTATTTTGGGTACTTGGGGCGAGTTGGGGCGAGACTAGTCCCCTACAGATTAGAACCCCCATCCTCAAGAAATACCACCTCTTAAATCCAGGAGAGAAGTTGAACCCAAGACCAATGAGAAGCAAACCCACTGTCGAAGCAAAGCAATATTATGGATATGGAGTATATTGGTTGAACCCATAATATATGGATGTTAATATTTTAAGACATGTGTGTTTTTTTTTGTTTGTTAGTATGTACAAATAATGGGTCTATTTAGTTATTTAAAGACATGAAATTTCTACACATTATGATTATAGTTTGTAAAATTTTGGAATTATACTATGTAAACTTATTTATTCTGTCAACTTTTTGAATCACACTCCATGATCCATTATCAGAATGAGATAGATAGAGAAGAAAATTGAGAGGTAATTAGGAGACCATGGTCACTAAATAAATGAGGGGAGAGAGGGACATGGGAACGGAAAAATATAGAAGAGAAAAAAAGAAAAAAGAAGGGTCCACCAATTTATATGACTCAGAATATTCTTACAAAAAGGGAAAGGAATGAGAGGAAACACATTAATAGAAGAGCTAAATCATATTAGAATAGTCAATGGATTAAGATCACAAAATACAAAATGGAGAAATATAATAATTGTAATTTATAGAAATTGAAACAATAGTGTTGAGAAGGAGATCACGATTAAAACTTGTGGGAAGAAATAGCAACTAATTAATGATATAATAAGACGATGAAAAGATAGGGATAAGACAAAAGGAACTAATCAAAAGAGAGCCTATATTAGATATGTCTAACAAGTAAAAAATATATATGAGAATTAGAATACTAAAAATGAAAATAACCAGATATATATGTGGACATATGAGTCTTTATATAAAAAAAATGTTTACATAGTCTAATCAAATAATTTTGTACACTCCCTAATCATCTCAAAGGGATTAAAATTGGACATATTTCTTTGTTGGAAATATTGACATTCATGTGTTATGAGTTCACCCAAATACTCAATAACCAAATCAATTATGCTATGAAAAGATCAATGTTACAAGTGATATTGAGACATTTGCTTAGACAAAACTCTAATACTTAAAAAAATTGATATATAACTTTCTAACACCTTTATCACTGAAATTCATTTTAAATATCTTATTTTATTTATTTAAATTCTATTGTTACACTATCTATTATTATTTTCAACTATAATTTTTAAGCTTTTACTTATTTAATTAGTTATCCTAAATATATTATAACAAAAACATTTATTTTTCATTATAAAGTAATACAAAATTACAAGAATATTATTTAATATTAATCAATAATTCTAATTTAATACAAAATTAATCTATGAATTATTATACGGTATTTGATTTAACTTAAATAATAATAATTACTAATTACTAATTTAAATATAATAATTATCAATATTTAAACATAATATACTTTTCATAATATTAAAACATTAAATATTATATAGTTTAGAAGTTGTTCAAAAGGTTGAATTTAATTGGTTAAAGCTTTGAGTTCTCATTATGGAAACCCAAGTTCAAGTCTAAGTTGTGACTTTTGGTCTTTCATAATTGACTTCTAGTGTGGAGGTGGTTTCTAAATAAGTAGATTTCTAATTTGTGACACTTGGTCTTCCATAAGTGGTTTCTAGTGTAGTTGTTTGTAAGAAACTATTATTAGTCTCATTGTTGTGCTCCCAAAATTTTATATTGATTTCACGTGAGATTTTAATATCGTCCACGAGACCGAAACGATCTAAAGAACTGAGAATCACAAAGAATAAACTATGCAAACTCCAAATTAGAATTAATAATATATAACTTTTAAGAGTCGAAAAAACTCCTCAAAGTGAGGCACATTCCAAACATGAACGGTGCATGTACACTATCTAGTACATTTTTCCGTTGTACAATTTTAATCGCTTGAAATGACCTGACAAGTCTAACGTGCGACTGAAGGAACTCCATGTACGTTGGGTTCATCCCCTGCCATACGACGTTTGCATAAGGACAAATTTTCATCGTTAAATTCGTTTGTATTTCGATTAAACCGAATAAAAAACTATGCTCTGGCATGAACTGGTGATGGCGTTCAATGTGCAAAGAAGGATTGAATATCCTTATGTAGACTCAAATGAACTCAACATGAGATCCCTGAATGGTGGAGTTCTAACTGAGAGAGGAGTGAGATAACATAATGCATGAATCAGTTAAGTCACTTAACTGATTGAAATGCATGATTAATGCAATAACACTCACAATCAAAACTAGAAGATCTTTTCCTAAGTTTGCATTAGGCATTAAAGTAAATTACTGATGATTAATTTGCTCCAACAAATGACAACTCATGTCTGTGTTAAATTAGCAATTGAATCCTTTGGGTTCAATGGGTATGTTCAGAGAATTTATTTGTATAATATTGTTGTTTTTAGATTTATTGTGTATGTTTTTCTGATCAATTTTTCTAATTATTCAGAGATTTTTTTCTTTTGGATTACTTAGTGTGGTCCGAAAAATTGATCAGAAAAACATATAGAACAAATTCAGAAGGAATGCTAGTGTTCAACATAGATTGTGGAGAACTTAAACTTACAATTGATTTGTAACTAAATTTTTAAAAATAAAAAATTATTATATAATTTTTTTTTCATTTGTAAATCAAATGTTTGCTCGATGAATTTTTTTGTGATCTTTAAAATATATTCCAATCTTATAATATATTAGATATCTTAAATATATTTATTTTAAAAATATTAAGAGATATATTTGTAAAGTTTTTGTATTAAATTTGTTATTTTTATTTTATTTTTATTGGAAGTTTATTTTATTTTTTAATAATAACATTTAATTCTTGAATTCAAAAAGATATTTTATTTTTTTTCATCTATTTTAACTTCTTTTTTTTGAATAAGTGTCTAAATCATCATTTATAAAATATTGTTTACACATATTAAAAAAGAGGTGGATGGAAATACTCATCCCTAAAGTCTATATGAGGTAACAACTTAGAACATAAAAGCATAAACAAAGTTTCTAAGCATCAAAAGTAGTAACAAATAATTATTTGTATGTTACAAATGTATGATATCATATACAAAATGAATCTTTCTAAAACCAAGAAAACTTCTTCCAAAACTCATAAGTGAAACAAGAACATAAATTCAATAACCATTGCATATTGAGATAAACTAATTAGATTTCTATAATCTTTTTTCTATGCATATTTTTGGAGATAGTTATTCTCTTGATTTCTTAGAACTATCTATGTGATGTTTTACATGTGTAGATATTAATGGAATGAAATGTATGGAATATTTAAATATTTTACAATCTTGAATCTCTTGACATCATTGTTAAGAAAAGACCCTAACAATCTATGTTTTAAATGTAGATATTGTTTCTTTATTGATTCTTAGATTCCAAAGCATTTACAAGGGTATTTTTAATTGACCACCATAATTGAGTTGATAAATCGAAACAATTTGTGGTTCATATGTATATATATCCATTAGAACACTAGAAATTCAAGAAAGTGTTTGAGACTAAGATATAGATCATTTTAAATTTAAAACAACATCACTAAATAATTCAAGATGTAAATATATTGATGAGTAATATACTATTTCAATATTATTAACTAACATTAATCTAATATAAAATTAAAAAATGAATAAGATATCATAATATCCTGAGTAATTAAAGGTAATCTTGAACAAATACACTATGGATTGTGGAAATCCGATATCATTAAATTAAAGGTAATGTTTTCTACTTCTTTCAATACTTAAGACTTCCGAAATTTTCATCTTAGCCAAGAGTAATGTGAATGTTCTTCATTTGTACATTTGTTTTTAAGAAAATAAGAAATCAATAAAATATAACACTAGTAGTGAACAATTCTACACAAATAAATTCATTTATTTCTTAGGAATAATTCTAGGACACTAGATATTTATTAGATAAGATCCATTATAATGTATCCATAGTAAAATCATCAAAGAATTCATCATTTTAGGCATCCCTACATGGTTTCTTGTTTTCTTCATTCTTCATTTATCATTAATGAATTGGTCCAACTAGGAGGCTTCCAAGACAAGTATTTCTTATAAAATTTAATGAATTCCAAAAAATTGTTTGTAAACACCACTAGCTTCTTACTATGATCTAAATGTAAATTTTTGAAAGTTTGAGCTAATTCAATTTTGTGACTATTTTCTAAAAGGCTCTTATTTACTAAGGAAATAGTAATTTTTTATTTTTTTTGGTCTTTATCATAATGGTATCTTTATAAGATCTAGAGTTAAAAACCATTACTTTATTTTCTTTTATTTTTACATTGCATGCAAAATTATTTTTCTTATCTAATTTAACTCAATAAATTAAAATAAATATTTATTTAATTATTAATAATAATAAGCATTAATGTCTTATTTTTTATATGTTATTCATTCAAAATACATTATAATATTTGGTAAAAATTTAGCCTATTTTATATTTAAATTTAAAATAATATTCAATTAAGCTATTTACAAATTAAGATTTCCAAAATAAAAATGATGTAGAACATAAATATATAGTATTCCACATTGTTTAAAACCTTATAATGCCCTCTCTTTTTATAAAAAGAAAATATGGTCAAAGTGGAAATCTTGACAATGTGAAATATAATTTAAGGACAATTTAAGATTAATCTTTCAATGTTTAGCTAGATATTTCAATAGCTTTAAATTGAGGCTTAGGCTAAAGGCTTCATGGGAACCATAAAAATAAGCATTTCATTTTCCATGCTATCATTCATCTCGTCCACATTTACAATCTTAGGTAGCCTAAAATTCCTAAGGAATCTTCCTCATAACGAGTTAACATAATGCCATTTATCATTCTAATGATCATTTTATGTCTTGCATTCTCCTCTTACTTGAAGAATTTGGCCATATTCCACTTCTATTTTCATTAATCTTTTATGAATTTTTTTATGATGCAAACATTTGTTTTCTTATTTCTCTCCAAACAAATTTAAGTTTTCTATAAGAAAAACAAAAAGAATATTGTTCTAAAAAACAATAAATAAATACTAGAAATGTTAGCATTGAGAACATGAACATGGATGGTTTTGTTTCAATCAATATATATAATGGTGAAAAATACTAGATCCCTCACAAAATTAGAGTACTATCCTATTATGCATTTGAAAATGAAAGAATTAAAACCCTAAAAATGGTCTCACACATCTAGTGAAAATAGATTATACACACTAGAGAATATCCTACTATTTTTGTTTGAATAATAGAGATTTGATAACATTTTTCCATGAAAAAATTATTTTAAAAAAATGATTAAGGAACTCCCTTGATTCCAATGGGACCATATTATTTTATATACCAACACTTTCTCTTTAAAGGGTGAAATGAATGAGTTGATAACAAAATTAGATGGGATGGAAAGTCTGAGTGGGAAAAGGAGTAGTTCAAGATTTTTAAATTCTTTTGAGCATAATAGTGATGACGAGGCAGGATCAAAAAAAGATGGTAAGTTTGAATGGTTACCTATGTGTGGGCGGCTCTTCTTTGAGTTGAGTGTTGTTGAGATTTTCTTGTGGCCTCTTCTAGCATGTTTTAATGAAGTTGTTGCTGAGATTTTTGGTGAGAGGTCTGTTCTTACAACTCTATCCAAGGGTCATTTGGTTTTTTTCTACTGGAGGATTGGGGGGTCTTTTGGCCTTCCTTTTTCTTTGTTTGGGCTTTTTCTGATTCTTTTGTGTAGTTTGTTTTTGGGCAAAAGAATAAAGTGTTGTCACACTTTCGACCAACCTTTTTTCATAGAAAAAATCTATTAGAGAGGATAACACTCTTTCTAATACTTTAAAGCACAAAATTACACATTTTAGACTTAAAATTTTGCATTGAACCCGGATTGTAACATAACATATTACATTTCCATATTTTCTACTTCGTTAAAGGATCTTAATGCCATCGAATTGTTTTGCTAAAAGAATTTTCTTCCTCTTCACCTCTATCCATTCTTGTTTTGTTTCAAGGGGATCATTACTATTTTCCACATTCAAATTTTTACCATTATCACTAAATGTTGAAGTAGCCCAAGATATAGAATAAGTTTCAAGTTTTTTGTGCTACGAAACTAAATTCTCCAAAAGGGGTAGAGAAGCCACCATGAATTCCTCTTTTGGCTTCTTATCATTTGAATTTGGAACCTTTTCTTGAATTGTAGGGGAATACGAAACAACTTTTTGCATAGAGGGAGAGATTACATTGTGATGGGATTCCACCCCATCCCACCAAGATGGTCGATTGATGGGGGTAGCCTTAGCTCGTACCCTGCCACATTGTGCAGTAGTATGTTCAGTGGTGAAACATCTTCTACACCATAAGGCAAATTTTTTGTAGTGTATTGGTTGATGCCAACGTCTATTGCCAACTTTTAGAAAAACCTCTACCAAAAGACCTTTGGAAACATCCATTTCGATGCAAAGATGAGAAAAATCTGATTTTTCATAATTGATTGTTTCCTTTGAGATGTTGTGATACTTTCCCAACCCATTACCAATCGCCTTTAGAAAATCAATTTCTTAAAACTGTAGAGGAAGGTAAGGTATACGAACCCACAAAAAGGTAGAGGAAAATGTATCTATTCACGAATCAAACAAAGGGAACCAAGGTTTCATGCACAAGAAATCTCCTTGGTAGAAACAAGGCCCAGTATTAAGAATCATTTCTTTATCTTCTATGGATTCAAATTCCAGTATAAAAAATCATTTTGCACAGGAATAAATGATAATTTCTTCCTCAAAAAAATCTTTCCAATACATGCTTATCCAATAATTGAGATCAGTTAATTTTAGCCATACCTTTGTAAATCTGCAAGCAAGGGCATGGGCTTGTAAATAGACCTCCTTGTCACTAGTGGAACTATCCAAACAGACCTCTAAGACAGATGAAATATAATTTAAGGATAATTTAAGATTAATCTTTCAAAGTTTAGCTAGATATTTCAATAACTTTGAATTGAGGCTTAGGCTAAAGGCTTCTTGGGAACCATCAAAATGAGCACTTCATTTTCCATGGTATCCTTCATCTCATCCATGTTTACAATCTTAGGTAGCCTAAAATTCCTAAGGAATCTTCCTCATAAGGAATCAGCATAATGACATTTCTCATTATAATGATCATCTTGTTTCTTGCATTCTCCTCTTATTTGAAGAATGTGGCCATCTTCCACTTTTATTTTTATTAATCTTTCATCAATCTTTTCAGGATATAAAAAAAATTGATTCTTATTTATCTCCAAATAAATATAAGTTTTCTATAAGAAAAACCAAGAAATTATTGTTAAGAATTAAGCAATAAATAAATACTAGAAATGTTAGCATTGAGAACATGATCATTGAGGGTTTTATTTCAATCAATACATATAATGGTGAAAAATATTAGATCCCTTGAAAAATTAAAGTACTATCCTATAATGCAATTCAAAATAAAAGAATTAAAACCATGAAAATGGTCTCACACATCAAGTGGAAATAGATTATACACACTAGAGAATATCCTACTATTTTTGTTGGAATAATAGAGATTTGATAACATTTTTTTCATGTGAAAATTGTAAAAATAAATTGATTAAGGAACTCCCTTGATTCCAATGTCACCATATTATTTTATATACCAACACTTTCTCTTTTAAGGGTGACATGAATGAGCTGATAACAAACTTAGATGGGATGGCAAGTCCGGGTGGGAAAAGGAGTTGTTCAGGATTTTTGAATTCTTTTGAGGATAATGGTGATGGTGAGGAAAAATTATACAAAGATGATGATTTTGTATGGTTACCTATGTGTCAACGACTCTTCTCTTACTTGGGTGATGTTGAGATTTTATTGTGGTCTCTTCTTGCACGTTTTTTATGAATTTGTTGCTAAGATTTTTGGTGAGAGGTTTATTCTTCTAGCTCTATCCAAGGGTCATCTAGTTTTTATCTCACTAGAGGATTGGGGGGTCTTTTGGCCTCCCTTTTGCTCTATTTGGGCTTTTCTGGATTTGTTGTGTAGTTTGTTTCTAGGTGAAAGAACAAAGTTGTGTCACACTTTCGACCAACTTATCAACACAAGTGAATTTAGGTACTTTTAACTAAAAATTAATTTTGGTCAAAGATATGATCTTCTAAGATTCATTTGAGCTACGTTATATATGTCCACAACTTTCCCAACTAAAATTAATTGACATTAAAACTAAACTAAACTAAACTAATGGTGTATTGGAGTAGTTTTGTAATGTGTTGTATGCATTCACACTATTTTAGGACCTTTATTTAACTAACACATGCCTTAATTGGTCATTTGCAAAGGTGTTGTAAAGTGTTGTAACACACTTTCACGCTTTTCTAGGACTTATTTGCTTAATTAAGCCTTATGGGCCCCTCTCTTAATAAAATGTATTTAAATTTGTGTAGTTAGGGAAAATCAGATATAAAACTAAAACAACAAGATATGAAAACCCTAACAAGCACAATAGAGCACACACTAGCATGAAAATCAAAACAAGAAAGCAAAGCAAATCGATCTCCAAGCTAGATTTGATTTATCCCCATTGCTCTTCTCCACCTGCATGAGAATGCAAGATTTTGAAGGTTTGATTGTTGATATGTTGATTGCTCATTTCCGCAGCATAACGATAAGATGAAGATAATAGAAGAAAAATAGATAGATAGATAAGAAGATTGAGAGAAATTTTGGCAGAGTGAGGATGCTAGAAGAAGATTCCCCAAATGACTTAGGAAATGATTGATTTATAAGAGAAGGCTGATTTGATTCAATGGCCAAGATTTAAAGTCAAATTTGTGATATGCATGGCTAGGATTAAAAGTTTATTTTAGTGCCTATGACACACATTAAGTGGGTTATGACATGAGGCTAAAATTAAGATGTGAGGAAATAAGTGGGATTCTTTTATTTATTTGGAGAGAAAAGATTCCTATGACGCACAATGAATGGGGGTAAAAATAAGATGTGAGTGGTAATCTCATAATTTAAATAATAAAATTATTTCAATTATTTATGCATGTGAAGAGTTGTAGTCATGTGACACATGTTGCAATGTGACAATAAGTGAGGGATTAATTCAAATATTTAATTTGAATTATTTTGAGACATGTGAAGGGGGTATTAATATAATAAATGAGATTTATTTAATTAATTGGGAAGGTGGATTAAGTGGAATAAATGAGATAAGTGGGATGATGTAATAACCTAGAATAAAATAATACAAGATGTTTTACAAGGTCGCGAATTGACTAGGTAATGTTATGACATGGACAATTTTGGGTGTCTACATTTTGCCCCTCTTTGAGATGATGTTCGAGATGGTGATATTTATGTCGAGTAACATCATTTCAAAGAAGCTAAGGTATGGATAGATGAAAAAAAAAAAATGCCCCAACTACTTGAAGAAGTGAGGAGTATGATATGAAGAAATGGGATGATGATATAGGATATGATAATGATGATGATGCCCCCTCGAGAGGATAGGTGGGTTGCATAAACACGGATATTCTCTCTAAATGAATGAAATGATAAAGGAGGGATAAGATGAATGATACAAGATAAGAAGTAGATGAAAAAGAAAAATGACACGTATGCTGCAATAAAGTGAGCAATCATATGTTTGATATAGCACTAGACGTTATGCACCAAGGTATAAAGGACCAAGGTGATGATGTGTCTCGTGCCCCAACATAATACAACCTTGTCTAGATACAAGATATGAATATTAGCTGGGAGTGATTCAGATTTGATGCAAATGCAAATTGAAATGATAAAACACACAAGCAAGCATGCACAAATGATACAAAAACAAACAAGGTATTGCCCCTGTCAAGCTGTAAACCAATGATTAATTGATTGATTGATGATGATGATAGTGTTGTCATTGTGGGGAACGATATATCCCTAGATCAACACAAGGATGATTGATTGATTGATTGATGATGATGATAGTGTTGTCATTGCGGGGAATGATATATCCCTAGATCAACACAAGGATGATTGACTGATTGATTGGGTTTACAACAAGATTAGGATCAAGACCAAAGGATGTGATTGGATAATTTGGCAAGATTGATTAGCTTCATTGGTATGGATTAAGGATTGACTTGCATTTGGATTATTGCTTGGAAGGATTGAAGATGCTTGATTTGAAGATTTGGATGATGATTGTTGAATTAAATCGAGGAATAATTTACTTGGAATGATTTTGATTGATTGGATTGATGAAGAAATGATTTGATTTGATGATAATGATTAGATTGATTAGAAGAATGGGTTTGATTAGAAGAAGTGATGTGATTGATTAGAAGAATGGATTTGATTAGAAGAAGTGATGTGATTAGATAATTTGATGAAAAAATTGATTTGAAGAAGTTGAATTGATGCGTTGAAGTGATTTGGTTTGATTTTATTGCTTGGATTCTTGAAATGTTTTGATTTTTTAGATTTTTGAAGATTTTTTGAATTTTTGATTTTTTTGGATTTTTGGAATATTTGATTTTTTTTGGATTTTTGGCCTATGTGATTTTTTTGGATTTTTGAAATGTTTTGAGATGTCAATGGATGACAATTTGGGTAGCCTTTGTGCTAGATACCAATGACAAGGGAAAACCAAGTCTAGGTGCAAGGATATAGATGTGATTGATGGATGAAAGGGTGGGTGATAGGATAAGGGACAAAAGGCTCATGATATATGGATGGATAAAAAATGACAGGATGTATGCATGATAAGAGGGCAGGGATGTGATCTCCAAAGACTATGTCGCATAGGAATAACATGCCCCATTCTAGGTACAATACTTAGGATTATTCATGACAAAGCTTATGACACTAGGATAATGATAGGCTTGTTTGGAAGGATGAGGTATATCAAAAGATATCCAAAGCATGTTTCAACATTTTGCCCCATATTTTTATCAAGATCAAAAAGAGGAAGAGAGGATGAATGGACTCAATATGATAAGTATATGGGTATGATAGATAAATATGGTAGGTAGGATGGACATGATATGATAAGAAATGACATGATAGGATAGATAGTGCAGATGAGACAAAGTGCCCCCAAGTGTAAGTGACATAGAAGATAAACCTACACATGACGCCTGTTTGCCAGGTTTTCATCATGGTACTTATCCAAGGCGCCTTTTTACCAGGTTTTCACCGTTGGATGAAGGGATTTCTCTTTACTCTCTTTTTTTTTATTTTTTACTTTTTGGATTTTTGGATAAGAGAAGGGGAATATGGATAGGAGGGACTCAAGTTTCTAGTTCCATGAAAGATGATAGTCCCATTAGAGATGGATGTCATCGCATGGACCATGTCAAATGTCATTATGCTCATAGATGTTGGTAAGGGATGACATGAAAGGGAGATGGAGTAGGTAGATGATGGATTATGATGTGGATTATGGAGGGATTGGTGGATTATCTAGGGAAGAGGGATGGGAGGCTTAGCCAAAAGCATGGACCATAGGAATGTGATGGGGGAGATATGTAGGATAATGAGTGAAGGGTGAGGAGATGGAGGTATGTGGAATCATTGTGAAATTGAAGGGAACCATGACCAATGGTTGCACACATTGTGATAAACGTTGAAGCTTTTGATGTGGAGGGGGTGTAGGAAGTAATGGAGATGGTTGCTTAGGAGATGGGTGATGAAGTGCTTTAGGTACCCACATAGATTTAGTATTTTTATGACTTTTATTTTTCTTGTGGGATGGAATATGAGATTCTTGAATAGAGTGGGAATGTGAGGTGGAAGTGGATGGTTGGGATTTTTGAGATGTAGATGCCTCGTTTGACTTGTTTTCCTTTTTCTTAGGTACCCAAACCATTTTGTTTTTAGAATTTTCTTTTGAAATTATGAGCTTATATTGCTTTTTGGATGGATTTTTCTTTGATTCTTTTCTTTTGTGTTTTAGGGCATGGGGACCCTTCACATTTTTTTATTTATAGATAGAGGTATCAAAAAAAATTCTTTTGAATCCCATGGGTATGGTGGAATGAGTGGAAGCTTCATGTTTAGACAATGTGTGCATTGATTGGTCATGATTAGGATTTTTAGAGGATTTATGGATAGGTGGATAGGGGGATTGGATAATGGGGATATTAGGTGGTGTTGGGAGTAGTGGAGGTAGATTAGATGGATGGATATTAGGAGTTGGAAGCAATGGTGGAAAAGTTGATGGTGGAAGGTGTACAGTCACATGCTTTTGACATTTGTAGGATGATGGATGAGGGATGGCAACATATGTTTTAGGCGTATGATAGGATTTATGGTGGAAAGGGGACTTAGGATGGGTGGAGGAAGTACCAACATCTTTAGATTGGTGTCCTTGGAGTGTATAACCAAGGCCATAAGAGTGTGGAGGGACCTTGACATGGATTGGCTCCAAAATACCTTGTTCATGAAGGCCTAAACCTTTACTTTGGTAGTTCATGTTTTGAAGCATGCGATGGACAATGGGACTAGGTGTGTTTTGGACACTAGACTTGAGTTCATTATTAGATGAAGGAGGTGAAGTGGATAAAGGTTGTTGTTTTTCTATGGAGGAACATTCATGAATAAATATGGATAGACCAATAGGACATGCCGATGGATTTGAAATGGGGTTGATAGTGGATGTGGAAGGATCATTAGGATCTTGATTATGCTCATGTAGATCCACACTATTGGTTTGATCTTCTACATTTACTTGGGAGGCATGTGTCTCATCATGACAAGTGGATAATGAGGGATCATGGATAGGACTAGGTAAGGGGTGTATAAGAGCAATGGAGGTGTCTTGCTCATGGATAGGTGAAGTGATGGAATCTTGACCATGGAATGCATAGAGTTGGCTAAGGGGATCATCATAGTCTTCTTGATCATAGGTAGGATCTAGATCATAGAGGGAAGCTTCATCATGAATAGGACCAAGTATGTTATGAGTGGGATCATTAGAAGGGTATAGATCTTGATTATAATGAGAGGTTAATATTTCCTCATGCTTAGGATAATGCTTTTGACATAGCTCTTGGGTTTGAGTGGAAATGGAAGTGGAAGAATTTAGAAGAGGCTTGGTATGCTCTTTATGATCAACAACATGAGGGCATGATGGTATTTGACTTAGACATATAAGATCAATAGGTTGTGGACCACATGATGGACTTGGAAGAATAGACATGACATTCAAAAGTTCGTTGGTAAGCTCATTAATGGGTGCTTGACATGGGGATGGTCTATTTCGTGCTAGTAGTCTTTGGAGAAAACTGTTAAATGATTCTTTGGTTGATGGATTAGAGCTTGAGAAGTTGGATGGTGGTGTTGGTGTAGGACTAGTGTGCTTTGAGATAGGTATTTTATTAGATGGGGATGGAGAACTAGTAAATGGAATGGTGTATGATTCTAAACTGAGGGTGCTATTTCCCTTGTCAATAGTATCATTAAGGTGACCTAAGATTTCAACAAAGTTTTCATCATCACTAAGATCTACAAAGTTCTCATCATCACTAGGAGCAAAGTTTGACCCACCTTGGAGGATATATGGTTTTGGATTATCTCCATGATTAAGCAAAGGAGATCCTTGAAGTATGACCTTGGTCTTGTGACTAGGATCGTTAAGAATTAGGACCATTTTAACAAGTGCTTCCCTAGAATTAGGGTGATGATGGTGATGTGGAATGATTAGATTGGATGACTTGGATTGATTAGGATGAAGTTGATAGGAATGTGATTAGAAAAAAGGATGATTAGAATGATTAGAATGATATGTTTATGTGTTGGTGTTCATAGCTTGATATGGAAATTTGCAAGCAAATGATTACACATGTACACACATGAATCACACACGGAAGACACATAAGCAAGTTTTAATTTGAAATTATGAATGTGATGATTAAGCACGCACTTGAAGAAGACACATCAACAAGTCCTAGAAATAGTCAAGTGGGTATGGCCAATTAGGTCTTAAGCTAGGATGCACGATGTTGACTAGGGGTAATTTGAAAGAAAAATCCTACCACACAACTAGGAGAAAGGGGTAACCCACCCTTCACCTTCACTTCCCAAAGGTATAAAGTTCTTCGGGGCTTAGCCAAGAGTGACAAGATTTTAAATATCAAAGAAGCGTGTCTTTCGATTCACACCTTGATTGAGGTCATCCCTAGGGGTGATGAAATCCCCTAGCAGGCCTCCTATGAAGGGTATTCCAAAAGCAAACCAAGTGAAGTGTTTTTTATCACACACACACTTGATTCACACTCGCAATTGTTAATTTTCCTTTAGAAAACTGAAATGTGTGTAAAACAATTCAAACATTTTTTTATTTTTAACCCAAAGTCAAAATGTGTGATGGAAGACAATGGTTCTTTTTAAGCCCAATTTTAAAGTGTGATTGCAAACAAGATGTTCGTTTTAAAACCCCAAATTCAAGTGTTTTGCAAACAAGATTGATTGATTAAATGAGAGATAAAGATAATAGAATGAGTGCACCCAAAAATTTTCGCTTTCCAATTTGATGTGTATGACTGATATTTTTGCTACTACAGCTCCTTATGATCACTTGCAAAATTAAAAAAATGATATTATAATGCAGCCAAAACAAAAAGTTCATCAAAAAAATTTGATTTTCGATACACATTTTTAACATAACCGAATTAGATTCGATTATTTGAAGATTTTATTGATCTGAAAAATAAAAAATCAAAGAAAGAACCCTTGCTAATTTTCTAAGAGCTTTTCAGAAATGTAAAGAAGTTAGAAATATTCTTTGTTTTGCACTCAGAAACGCAGATTTGTGAAAAACATACAAAAACTAAAGATCGGCTTATTTAGCACTTCATTTAATATCAAAATAAAATCTGTAAAAACCAAACCCCTATTAAAATTGCAAGATATTTCCAGAAATGTAAACATTTCTGAAAAATTCACCGATTTGCATCCAAAAAATAAATTTTATGGAAAAACATAAAATTACAATAACTCCTACAAAAATGGTGATAAACCCTCAATATTTTTAATGTAGTCCTTTGAGATGCTTTTTAAGCATTTGTGAAAATATTGTAGAGAAATGTGTAGCCGTTTGGAAGATATGATGAAATTTGTAAAATATGGGGTTTTGTCCAAAAACTGACAGATCTGCAATAAAAAGTTAATGAAACCTACAAAAAAAACAAGCTAGATCAAAAGATTCACATCGGGTTCACCAAATGTAGTTAGGGAAAATCAGATATAAAACTAAAACAACAAGATATGAAAACCCTAACAAGCACAATAGAGCACACACTAGCATGAAAATCAAAACAAGAAAGCAAAGCAAATCGATCTCCAATCTAGATTTGATTTATCTCCATTGCTCTTTTCCACCTACATGAGAATGCAAGATTTTTAAGGTTTGATTGTTGATATGTTGATTACTCATTTCCACAACATAACGATAAGATGAAGATAATAGAAGAAAAATAGATAGATAGATAAGAAGATTGAGAGAAATATTGGCAGAGTGAGGATGCTAGAAGAAGATTTCCCAAATGACTTAGGAAATGATTGATTTATAGGAGAAGGCTGTTTTGATTCAATGGCCAAGAATAAAAGTCAAATTTGTGATATGTATGGCTAGAATTAAAAGTCTATTTTAGTGCCTATGATGCACATTAAGTGGGTTATGACATGAGGCTAAAATTAAAATGTGAGGAAATAAGTGGGATTCTTTTATTTATTTGGAGAGAAAAGATTCCTATGACGCACAATGAATGGGGGTAAAAATAGGATGTGAGTGGTAATCTCATAATCTAAATAATAAAATTATTTCAATTATTTATGCATGTGAAGAGTTGTAGTCATGTGACACATGTTGCAATGTGACAATAAGTGAGGGATTAATTCAAATATTTAATTTGAATTATTTTGAGACATGTGAAGGGGGTATTAATTAAATAAATGAGATTTATTTAATTAATTGGGAAGGTGGATTAAGTGGAATAAATGAGATAAGTGGGATGATGTAATAACCTAGAATAAAATATTACAAGATGTTTTACAAGGTCACGAATTGACTAGGTAATGTTATGACATGGACAATTTTGGGTGTCTGCACTTTGTACCTTCTTTAGGTGTTGTAAAGTGTTGTAACACACTTTCACATTTATCTAGGATCCCCTTAATTAATGGTGGTTAATTGAGTTTAGTTGACCCGTTTAATTCAAATTCAATCCCCCTTTTCAAGGATATATCCCCACACCCAATAATGATATTATACGACATTTAATTTGGAAAATATGATGTCCTAAAAAATACTACTAGGACCCATTCGCCTTTAATGGAAAATGAGTTCTCTTCACATAGGACACCCATTTCTTTACCATTTTAAGGTGGGTTTTTGATGTACTTTCACCTCCCCAAAGATTGTACTTGGAAACTATGCTAGGACCCATTCGCCTTTAGTGGCAAATGGGTCCTCCCTTAATAGGACCCCTCTTTTTAAATTTAATTGTGGCAAGATCCTTATAATTTTAATACCCAGATCTGAGGTTGACTTGAATTATTTGAATTTCACGGTTAATCTCTCAATTTAGTATAAATAAGGGGTTAATTCACATGGTTTCTCTTAGTAATTTTGTGTGACCTCATGAGATTAAAAGTAAGAACATTAGAGCACTTCAAGAGAATTCATAAAGCATTTCATGGCAGAATTCAAGGTCTTTATTGCAGCCATTCAAGATCATATCATCATGTCAAGGGTTTAATGCATTCATGTGTGTTGAGCTAAGAAGTTAATGTTGCATTGAGGATCCATTTGCAAGCATCATCTTACTTCCAATATCTACATTCTTCATGGCCACTACATGATAGTTTGCAGATTTACTTCACAAGACAACATCCAAGGTGACATCATTTGCATATTTCACATTTCACGCTTTATTTCACTCATTTCATCATTTGGTTTAATTACCTACAAGAGGTTTGATTGAGGAAAACCCCCATTCACTAACAAATAATAAGTTTTGTTTCCCTTGAGTGTATTATTGTAGATTTATAGGTTGAAGATCAAGTTGAGCAAGATTTGGAGCAAAGTTGTCAAAGTTGCAAAAGTTGTCATTCAAAGTGCAAGAACACAAAAATAAGGCTACATAATTTATTTCAGACTTTTGGGAGCTGAAAAACTAGGAATTGAGAGTGTAGACATTGAAGTACAGGACCTAGAAATCAATTTTCCAAAACCCTAAAAGGACCCATTCACCACTAAAGGTGAATGAGTCCTTGGTAGGGCTGAAGCAGTGGAAATCTAGAATCTAGAGTTATGGACTGAAAGGAACAAAATCCAGAAGGCACTTTTTGGAAGCCCTAACAAGGACCCATTCACCACTAAAGGTGAATGAGTCCTCAGTGGGCCCTGAAACAACACTTTTCCAGCAAGGTACACATCATTTTACCCTCTTAAAGTCTATTGTTTTGTTGCTGTAATAGTTAGATATTTTTTCTCATTGTTATTTGCATCTTTTAGTCCTCATAATTGAGTGTTTTAATAAGAAAAGGATTTAGTGGTTTATCATCTTGTTCATTCATGGTGGAAAACCCTACTTTTTCTATTAAACAAATAGTTTAATTATTATTTATATTTTCCATTTTACTATTACTAAATTTAGGTTATTAACATAAAACATTAGGTTTATTACCATTTCAAGGGAAAATAATAAAACTTATTAAAAAATATTTTAAAAAATGATGTCCTAGATACAAGAATATATATCAAGATGGTACAATTTTTTTTCTATTTTAGATAAATAATTAATATGAAAGTTGGCATTGAATGGAAACAACTAAGTTTTAATATGCACGCATTTTAATATTTATTTACAAATATATATTTATCAAAATTGGAAAAAAATGCATCCATGCCCTAAAGTTTCAAGTTATAAATACACACAAAAAATTTGAAGGAAAAAAATTACTATATAAAGATTGACATCAGCAACTAAATTATAGTGTTAATTTACAAAAACTATATTCAAATAATTTTTAAATTATTTCAAAAAATACAAACATAAAATATTCTAAAAATTAAATATTTTATTGGTGTACATAATTTAAAATTCAAAACATATATCACTTTTTAGTGATTCAAGTTTAAAAGTTGGATCAGTGTTGGTCATTTCTTTTATAAACGTGTGACACTACTTTGTACATTTACCCTTCTTGGTCAGTCCTTACCCTAGGGGAGGTTAATGTTGCATTTTTGGAGGATGGGTTCACTGTAGAGTGAAATTTTTTGTTTTCCTTCCCTACCTGCATGGGGGCATTGTTTTGTGCCTTTAGGTTTGTTTTTTTGATTGGCCACTTGCATAATTGTGGCTAGCAGGGGTTCATTTCTTCTCTCTAGTTGGGGGATTCTTTTCTATGGTTTTGGCTCTAACATTTGGTGTAAGTGCTCTACCTTATGCCATGTCTATGGATGGTTGGGTAGATGTTTTTAATTTGTTGCCTCTTCGTTTGGGTTTTTTGATGGCAGCAATTTTTATCACTCCTACCAATACTTTCTTGTTGTTCTTTTCCCTTGATCTCCTATGTGGCTAGGGATTTTTGTTCTCTCTTGTGTGCCCTTATATGGGCCTCTGAGGTTTTCAACCCTTTTTGGTGCTTGGTTCATAGTGTGGCTATGGTTGTGTGGTTTAGTTCTACCTATTTTGTTGCTCTATTATGCTTTTGTCCAGTTCCTGGTTCTTGTCATTGTTATGGACATTGGGTTCCTTGTTATTTTTTGGTTCTTAATCCCTTCAAAGCTTGGGAGGTTTCCTACTTTTGAGAATGATTTGAGTGTGTTTATTATCACTGTCTATGTGGTGATAATGAGTTTTCTTTACAAGTTCTTCAGGTGGTGGTAGGGTCTCTTCCCTATTTCAAATATTCTAGTTTCATGTTCTAGAGCCTTCAAGCATGATTTTATTTTTGGTTTTAGGATTTTTGGTGTTTATGTCAGTTGTTCTACTCTTCTAGCCATGGAGATGGTTGCTTTGGTTCCTTTTGGAGCTATTTTAGAGGCTCTTTATGAAATGTTGAACTTGCATGAGGAAGTCTTCAATTTCCCCTTTGTTGGAATGCTTACTCATTTTGTGGATTATTTGCTGATGGTTTTCAAGGGTGTTGAGGACTCTCAAGTTTTATTTCTTACTCTATTTGTAGAAGGTTCACTAATGATCTTCAAGGTTGCTACAAACTTGTAGGTTTTGAGCATTTTGGTTTTTGTAGGACCGTATTTTATGAGTGTTTTCTTTCTTACTGACTCTCTAGATTGTGTCTTTTATTGAGGTGGAGACCTCTCCTATTGAGGTGAAGTCAGGTTCTGAGAGTGTACGAGGATGCTCTTGCTTCTTTCAAACAAGTTTTCTCCTTTACAACTCCTATTGAGATGGATGTCACTCTTATGAAGGTGGAGTTTGGGTATGCTGGAGAATCTTTGTTGCAGTAGATAGGGTACTCTTTGTGAGTTCTCTTATAGAGGGGGAGAGGCAAGCTGGATGATGGGGTTTCTTTTATCCTTAACTATTACTACTATTTATGGCTTAAAAATGTGGTGCTTTGAGCAACAGGTTTTCTATAGGATGGTTATCTCAGGAGGTGTTGAAGGGCTCAAATTTTCAAATCATGTTAATAGTCTAATGGATTGGGTTTCATGACCTATTAATACCTGCATATATTGGTTTGAATTTTGGGTTGTCTTGTACACCCTTTGGGTGATTACTATGGAAGGTTGTTGTGTTTGGGTTTTAGTTCTCATTAAAACCTACATGTAATGGTTTGATGGTCAAGAAGTCTTGTCCACCCTTGGGGTGCTTGCTCTTGCTGGATACTATTTGTAGCTTTATGGGTGGTCTTTAGGCCTATTCTATTGGCTTGAAGCCTATTCTATCTTTGATGTTTGTTAGATTTTCTAGATGCGAGGCTTGTTTCACATTATTGTATAGGGTTAGGGACCTTAAACCCTAATTTCTCCACAAATAAAAAATTAGGTGAATGTGCTGATGCATCAAAGTCTTTTGAAATTAATTTTATCATTGCAAGGAGGGAATGCATAATTTTAAATACGTATTTTAGATAATAAAGGAAAAAGTAGTGGGAATATGAGTTAAAATTGAGTGGTGGCGAGATGTTTAAAACTAATGAAATGGATAATGAACTTTGGTTGGAAGGTAAGAAAATATTCCATGTTTTCTATTAGGTTATGGTAACTATTTTATGTTACCCATACAACTATGTTTTTTATTAGAGGTAAATCAAGTTTTGAAGGGCCCCCAAAACCCTTTACAAAAAAGATAGCTGTCTCAAAAGATAACCATATAGATCAAAAAATAGCCAAAACAAGCAAAACATCAAGAAAATAGATGCCAGAAAATGAGGAAAAAAAACAAAAACTACAAATTATTCAAAATATTAGTAGCCTCCATGATGATTTCAATTATCTTCTAATGCACATCCATAACTTCACAAATCTCTCTGATAGGAACCCTAGCTTGCAGCTTAGTTTTGTTGCGGGTCCTAGCACTGGGCCCTAAAACATTTACCTCTTTAATCAAAACATCATGCAAACCAACAACATTCCCAACGACAACCTTAACAACCAAATATTCCTCCATCAACTTCATGTTGGATGGGTATGTGTAGGATCATCATGGAAAAAACAAGCCCTTAAGTGGCAATAAAAAATTAAAAAAACAGAGTTAGGCAACTTGACGTAAAACTTTGAATAAGTTATCTATATTATTTCAAAAATATGTAAGAATAGAATTTGTAGCAACTTGAATGTAGTTTCTAAAATACTAGGTTTATTTAAAAAAAATAAAAATCTATTTGGTGAAAATTTGACATTTCAATGCAGTAGTACTTAAAATTTAGGGAAAAAATAAGAAGTAGGTGTCTGTATGACCACACTAACCACAATAAAATAATAATATTTTTTTACAATATTTTAGATATACGTAGAGGACTCATGTCTCAATGTGATGCATATTTTTTTGTAAATTTTTTCAAATTAAATAATTAATTATGAATTTTTTATTAGAATTTTTTAAAAATATAAAAAATTGTATGTCTAACCACCTTAACTTGGTCAAAAAATCATGAAATTCAATTTTTTTTTTTTAATCCTATAGTATGTGAAGCATAGAATGTGACACATGTTTTAGATTCAAAAAATGTGACACCGTTTGAAAGATATAGATGTTTTTCAACCAGCATATCAATCAGGACTTTAGTCGTAATTCACATAAAAAATGAATAATAATTATTTATTAACTTCAAAGTAAAGAATAATTTATATTGGTGGAAATTTGAGAATCTCCTTTAAAATCCCTTGATTTCATCAAATTTGGGTTAAAAAAAAGTCTTCAACAACATGGGCCACCATATCACTTACATATCGCCACTTTTTGGCCCATCATGATCCTGCACATACCCTTCCCTACAACATTGTTATCACCCAGAGCTTCCTCCATCCATTTCCTAGCTTTCTCATTGAGGATAGTAAGGCCCTTTGCTTCATTCCTTATAATAGATTTTGTCACTTCAAAAACCTTATCCAACTTCATGTTGACCCATTCCATTTTCTCTACCAAGGTAACAATCCTTTGTTAAATTTTTTTATTCAACTTAAGCATCTCATCAACAACAATCTTTAAAGCATCAAAAATTTGGTTAACTTGACCCGATAGAGAAGACTCTAAATTATCCCTAGCTTTACTCATAGCCCCTTGAACCTTCACATTGGTAATATTATGCTCATGGAAAGCCCATTTGAACAACCTAAAAAGGTGATAGTACCCTCCTTTACCAAACCTAAAAAAATAGAAAAATCCTCTCAGTTAAAATTAAAGACATCCATGGCCTCTGCTTCATCCTCCTGGGAGACACTATTCAGTTCTTGACTATCAATTACCTCTTTCACTTTAGCCCCAACCATCAGCGTTTGTATTTTATGAAGAGAGCTTGCAATTTCATCAACAAAATTCCTTATATTCTACCTCTTCCTCCCCTCTTCAAGGATATCCATTGTATCATGCCCACCAACAACATTTGGAGGAGAATCAACAAACTCCTTCTACATAGTGCTACCAATCCGCTTAGCTAACTTCTTGCTACTTCCATCCTTCAAACCCTTTTTTCTCTTAGACCTAGACACAAAGGGGATATAAATATTTTCCCTAGAAACAACATTGTTTTCTTTCATGAGGGTCTAGAGAGCACCTATCCTAATTTTACAGGGTTTGTCACCAACCCCCCCTCACTACAAGTTTAATACTCCGGGAAGAAGAAGGGGTGGGTTTACCTTTTTTACCACTCTTACTAGGAGCAAGGGGCTACAAGTAGACTTCCATAGAAGCCTCAGACTCAAGTTCATAATCCTCATCATCATCTGACCCAGACTCCTCCCCAAATCTACTTTCTTCTTTTTCCCTTTAGGAAATTTCTCAATTTCCTCCTCCAACATAGTCTCATACTCTAATTTTGGTTTCTTTTGCTTTCATTTAGGAGCCATCACAGGTTGCTTAGGAACCACATAAGACTTGGCATAATATTATATTAGGAGAATTAAACCAACATAAAGCACATGATTTTTGGGATTTTTCTTTTGATCATTAATTCCACTTTCCAAAGATGCCAACAAATAGAAATTGTAAGAGAGGGGGACCAACCACTGCAAGGCCCTAGGTCACAAAAGGCCAAGAGCGAAAAGGCTACCCTAACTTACCTCAGTTGCAAGGATGATTAGGATAGGGGGCATGAGAATGATGAAGACTATGGGTCCTTTGATCACTCTACAATCTCAAGAATTGAAGGGAGACCAGGTGTGTCACTTTTTAAGGTCAACTCTATGTCTCAGATATCTCTCTATCAGAGGACCGAAGCACAGTTCTTGGATAACAATGTGGTGCGTTGGAATCTCACAAGTGTGTTGGCATGCGTATGGCCAGAAAACCAGAGAAACAACGTTAAATCCTCAAGAAAGGACTGCTAACCTACTTTAGAGGTATTTTGAACAACAAAATGAAATTGAGAAGAATGAAACATAAATACAAATGTGATAAAAGAAATATATTACCATAAGGGTGACGAAGATAATTTTGTACAACAATCCTCTCGCCAGCTTACTTCAAGATCTCTCCACCTACACAAAAAAAGGGGGGAAATTTTGGGGATGTTTAGGGGCTTGCCTTAGTTAGACCTATTTTGGTGTTTCCACCTCCATGGATAGCCAAGTTTGCAATGATCGGAATAAAGATAAAGAAGGCAATAAAAGCTACATAAACAAAAGAAACTACAAACAGTACGTGCTTACTCAACCAAAGATGATAGAGGAGATGAGAGGAGCTTACCACCTTCATCCAAAGTGCTCAAGGCTTGTGGAGGAGAAAATGAGAGGAACTCAAGCCTTTTTTGCAATGGTATTTGTCCTGCACTCACATTATTAGATTGATGGAGTGGTAGATTGTTGCAATGAAGTGTAAAAGGCTTCACAAAGCTTGAAGAGAATGAATGGAATGGAGAGAGTTCTCAAAAAATCTTGAAAAATTTCTACCCAAGAGAACAATGGATGAATGGATGAAGAATATGAAGGAAAGGATGAAAAATGGCCATATTCGGGTTGGCCAGCTGAAGGGAGGTGTTACTCTTTGACTTCCAATCGAAAGTGTAACATTTTTGTAGACTCTAGTCATGGGAATTTTCCAGGGATGTAAGTGTGTTGCGTGGACATCTACGCGCTGTGCGGGAATCCCCAATAGAAACGCCCCCACCGACACACAAAATAGGCTCCAAGTGTGATGTGGACAATGGGCTTAAGTGGAATTAAGCCTCCGCCTTAGGTTTTCTAAAGTGCATGGGGGTAAAAGGGAATTTGTGTTAGGGGTGAAAATTCATGCTCATACATTTTTCCCCCACTTTAACGAGCACGAGTACCGATGAGTGCTTTGGTAAAGTAGAGTAGTAAGGAAGTAACAAAGTAACAAAAGTATACCTAAACTAACAAGGAAGTAGAGTATGGTCTGGCAAACTCGAAAGTGCAGGAAAGGACTTCATAGTTTTGTTGAACTACAAATTTGAAGTATGAAAGTGCCTCACAGGCTCACGGTCTTGTAAGGGAGGTATCATTCAAGAAATCTCACATGAAGGAAACCAGGAAAAGCACCTTATAGACCCACAGACCTGCAAGGAAGGTATCCCCCAAGAACTCTCACATGAGGGAGATCGAGCAAAGGAAAATCTATAGAGTTAGAGAGGGTGACATGTTTACCCATAGAGAGAACACATCAGGAAGCAGCCACCTAGGTCAGTGAATAGAAAGTCACACAGACCATCACTAAGTTGTAAGACTTTCAAAGGGGTCCCTCGAGAACCCTTCAAAAGGAAGGAGGGTCCACTCAAGGGATGAACTATTTGAAAAGAGAAGTCTAGTCGGGCTTCCCCCAAGCTAGACATAAGGATGCGAAGTAGGTTTAGTTGGGCTGCCCTCAGACTACACATGAAGAAGTAAAACCAGTCTAGTTGGACTGCCCCCAAACTAGATGCAAGGGTGTGAAACCAATCTAGCTGGGCTTCCCTTGAGCTAGACACCATAGACTTTTCCTAAAATCTTTCGAAGGGATCCCTTGGGAACCCAACATGAAAGGGAGGGGTCCAATCAAGTGACACACTATCCAAAAGCTACTGTCTTCTTTCTTGAATCGATTCGTCATCATGGAATCCTTTTGAAAGATGTTCACTTCATCAAGGAATTCAAAATGAAGGAGATGCACCCATGTCATGAGAAGAATAAGACAATTCCTACTTCAGAGGAGGGTTTCCAAGTCCTTTCTCTACAAACACATGATGAAGGAAACATGTTCCATTGGGGTTTCAAGTCGAGAATGTAATTCTAAAGAAGAAGCATGTGAAGGATCTTCAAGAAAATATTTGTTTGGCAATGAATGCATTTTCTAAAGACCAAGTAATGTAGAATTAATGTCGTCACACATGAAAGGGACAACTCAAGCAAAGAAGAGATAAAGATAAAGGGAAAGGTAAAATAAAATATATAACACAAAAAGGGCACAGGGGGATTTGGTTTTGCAGTGTCAGATCTGCCTTTATTTATAAGTAGTAAGTAACTACGGTGTGAGGCAAAAGATCATTAATCCCCAACCAGATTAGGAAGAATGCATGAAAGACAAAGTAAAATAAAAAATTGGGTCAACATATAAGGATGACTAAATGCTCCTAACACTTTGCATTGTCCCTAATTTATTGAAAGCCAATCAAAAACATGGAAGAATGAAGATACACATAGAGGAAGGTTTACAATATAAATATCACACTTGTATCCAAGAACCAACAGGGGTGATGTGGGTCATCCAGGTGCATATAGCACAATTACTGGGGAGCAAGTTGCAACACACACACATATCTAATCTAAAGATCAAGAAGAGGGTCTCCCATTAACACTGGTCAACCAAGAGGTCATCAACTTCCCACTCCAGATCATCATAGGGGGAAGGATGACGAGCCTGCAATGATGTAATGTTAAGGCGAGGAGCTTCTGATCCTCCCGCAACAAGGGCCAAGGTAGAGGGACCAGTGAGGTATCCATCGCTCATCTGTTGTGGGTCTAAAGTCAATGATTTTGCGAAGATCGCTGACAAGGTTAGAACTTCATCCATTGAGTTGAACATACACTTGATAGGAGTGTCATGTTTGAGCTCAATGGATGGAGGACTTTGCACTTGAGGTTCACCGCTAGGCTCACCTAGAGACTCGAGAGCGGTGACAAACTCGGGGGAGGCCAGGACTGGTTCCATCACTAGGACAGAACAAGTCAGCATGGGGCCACCTTTTGGAGAAGGTGGGCTCTTCTTACATCCTCCCTTGCTGGAGGAACCATGATCTACCTTCTTCTTCATCAAAGGAGGTGAAATTCCCACAGACAAAGCAAGGGGGATTGAAAGAGAAGAGGAAAGAACCATGATGGATATGACCAAAGTATTAACCATATCCATGAGCTTTGGCAAAGGTGAGACATTTAGAACAAAGGTTAGTAGGGGTGGCTTTGTCGAAGGAGTGATAAACTCCTACACCTTTCCAGGCACATGTGCACTCATAGCGCGAGCTGGAAGAGATTTAGAACTAGTTAGATTAGAGGTAGAAGAGGGGAAAGAGGAGGACATAGCATAAGGTGTCATCTTCTCCTCCTCCTTCTGTGAGGAGGCTTTCTCAGCTAGGAGATCCTTTCATCGATGCTTTCACTCGCGGGCAAGGTGGTTTCTACGACTGTTTGAACCAGAAGCCAGAGATTGCAAAGGGATGGAAGGGTTTTTCTCAGCCATGGGAGTGTCTTCCATAGCTGTTTCCAATGGAAGGATAGAATCCTAAATGGGAGAAGGAGGGGTAGGTTCAGAAACGATGGGAGGAATCAACTCTACCACCTTAGAGCTGGATCCTTCTTTGTTTGGGGGAACAAGAAAGGTCAAGGGGAAAATTATCTCTGCAAGCCTTTCTTTCTACCATACAAATAGTACCAAGGTCCTGGGGACCCATTAGGGAGATCTGATATCTTGATCTTAGGCCTTCTCCAAGGAGGCATCATCGGACTCATTGGGTAGAACCTAGGATTTTTTATCCAATACTCTTCCCAAGAGAGGGGAGTAGACGAGTCATCCCAAGAGGTAGCGAGCTTCTCTTTTCCCTTTCAGGAGGAGGAGGCAGCTAGCTGCTCAACTATAGGAAGGGTCAACTTCGGTTGTCCCTTGCCTCCAATCTTATACTTCAAATAGTTCTTGTAAAGTAGGTCTGTTCTTTGTGGGAGTGGACCGATGGGAGAGGGCCAAAAGTGGTCAAATGAGTATCCCCCATGAGATACCACAGGCTGATATCTAGTATCATGCACCACATCGACGACACCCTCATGGGAAAACTTAAAGCATTTATGGATTATGGAGGCAATCCCATTTATGGAAGCCAGCCATTGTATGCTTGGCTTCACTCTAAACAGGTCTGACTCAAGAATAATATTGAAGGTTGCGTCTACGTTCCTAGGTCCAACCATGATGGATAGTGTTATCGATCCATAAGGTTTAAGATAAATTCCATGATGCATATGGATGATGGACTTTGTTTTTCCATATTCCTCCCTTTGTAGGGAATTTAAGAGTAATGTCACCTCTATGATTACATTCACTCTACTCACAAGGTTGACTAAGACCCATGTCACAATGTTACCATTGAGGTGAGTGGGAATATAATGTAGAGAAGGCTTACCATTTGTTGGCACATCTTGCGAAGTAAAGGTGACATATGGTGAACCAATTTCAAGATGAGGAGAGGGAGTAACAGTAACCATGATAACATATGCTCTGGGGCAAGAAACAAAATAAGAGGGATCGATAATCATGTTAGCACAATGTGCCAAAAACAGGTTTGTGTATATCTACAAGTCATTGTTAGCTTTCACCACTGACTTGTTCATGTTTTGCTTACTTCCATCAAGATGGATAGTACCGTCCTCGATGTGATCCCGTATCTCATGACATAGGCACATGTAGCATTCAATATCATGTCCGTTAACTCGAAGGTACTAACAATATGTGTTTTCTACATACCAATTAGGGTATGGTTCTCTAACTAGTTTAGGGGGTGGTAGGGTAAGAATCTTATCTTTCACCAACTTCTGCAAGATGGAAGAATATGATTCTGATAGCTTCGTCGCGTTAGAGGCTGTTGTTTTCGACAATGGCTACTACATTCACAAAAGTTTTACCTCTTCTAGAGATCGAAATGATAGATCTTCCTTCAGGACGGGAGCATAAGGGAAGATCCCTGAACTGAACTATCATCTGCTGGTATTCTCATAAAGTTGCACACAAGTGTATAAAAGAAGGATACCTCATGAGGGTGAACTGCTCTTGCCAAGGCCTTTGTATGTTCCCTATGAAGACATTTTGTACATCAGAGTTGGGTAAGAGATATGAGATCTGTGAGAAGAGTGCTTGGTACCATGCTATAAAGTCTGTAATCTTTTCATTGTCCCGTTGTTTGCACTAAACAAGGTCTAAGAATGTCATCTTTGGTCTGATATTGGCTTGGAAATATTGTAGGAACTGGTTCACAAGCTAATCGAATGTGAAGATGGAATTATCAAGCAAAGAACAATACCAATCCAATGCTTTATCTTTAAGGGATTAAGGAAATAGTTTTTCCATCAACACATTATGATGGAAAAATTATGTGCATAAGGTGTTAAAGGTGGAAACATGCATCTATGGGTCCCCTTTACCATCATATTCCTTGAATTTGGGAATCTCCATCCCTTGCGAGAAAGGAGTGTTCAAAATTGTAGCCGACAATAAGCTCTGTCAGAAGAAAGGTTGGAAAATAGGTTGGGTCGAGGCCTAGGAAAGGTTCACTAGCTGGTTCTACATCTTCCCCATATTCTGAAGAAGGGTATTTAGAATAGGGTCATTAGAAGGCATAGGGCCACTAGAACTACCACAAGAGCTTGCCTAGACTGTCACCATGACCACCATCGGTGTCGCCACCGATGCCACCACCACCATGACTTCCACCAAAACTTTTTTCGCAAATTCCACCCCCACTTCCGAAGTTTCCACCACCAAAGCCTCCACCTACCATCCTAAAAAATCCTCTACCACTAGAGGCAGTGGAAGGGGTGAAGTGGGAACCCAAAGGGTTCCTGTTTACTTTGAAAATTTTTAAATCCTTAGAGGTAGCGGGTACACTGACCGAAGGGATCGAATCGGCCATATATACTAATGTAGGATGCATCAACATCTCTAGTTGTCTTTCATGTTCCTCAAAGAGGCCACCTCATGCCATACAACTATGGATCGATGGGGTGCATGCTTTAGCCAGACCAACGAGACTAGCTAAGCTCTATTCATGTCCGTTCCTTTTCCACCATGTATATTATTTCATTGATAACTTTAGCAGCCCTAGCCATCTTCGGGTTTCATTCTAGGTGAATTTCTAATGCACCTAACCCTTTACCAAGGTTTACAATGTATTCATAATGGATACGAATGGCCTCATGCTCATCTATGGATAGGGAGGATAGTGACGCAAGATGGGTAGGGATGCAATCAGTTTCATCAAGAAACCTAGATTCACCTAATGATACATACTTCTATGCGGATAGACCAACCAGAGAACATGAGAAAAGGCCAGTAGTGAAACTAGAGGAGACCTTCATCTTTTCCATCAGAAGGTTTCACATAATTCTTTTGACAATATGCCTAGAGGTCATAGACTCGGTTGTGAAGCTCATAAACTTTCACAACTCACAAGGGTACAACAACCAAGAGGTATTAGAGAAAATTTTTAGAACACTGACAAATGGGTAAACGTTGGTTCATGTCAGGTTTGGAAAAAATGTAAGAGAGGGGGACCAACCACTACTAGGGCCTAGATCACGAAAGGCCAAGAGCAGAAAGGCTGCCCTAACTTACCTCAGTTGAAAGGATGATTAGGATAGGGGGGATGAGAATGATGAAGACTATGGGTCGTTTGATCACTCTACAATCCTGAGAATGGAAGGGAGACTAGGTGAGTTGCTTTTTAAGGTCAACTCTATGTCTCAGATAGCTCTCTATTAGAGGACAAAAGCATGGTTCTGGGACAACAGTGAGGCGCGCTAGCATCTCATAGGCACATTGGTGTCCGTATGGCCAGAAATCTAGAGAGATGAGGTTAAATCCTCAAGAAAGGACTACTAACCTAGTGTACAAGATTTTTTGAATAGTAGAATGAGATTAAGAAGAATGAAACATAAAAATGAATGTGATAAGAGAAATATATTACTACAAGGGTGACGAAGATAATTTTGTACAACAATCCTCGCACCAGCTTGCTTCAAGATCTCTCTACCTACACACAAAAAAGGGGGAAATGTTGGGGTTGTTTAGGGGCCTGCCTCAATCAGACCTCATTTTGGTGTTTCCAGCTCCACGGAAAACCATGTTTGCAATGATAGGAATAAAGATAAAGAAGGGAATAAAATCTACGTAAACAAAAGACACTAAAAACAATACGTGCTTACTCAACCAAAGACAATAGAGGAGATGAGAGGATCTTACCACCTCCGTCTAAAGTGCTCAAGGCTTGTGGAGGAGAAAATGAGAGGAACTCAAGCCTCTGCTATAATGGTGTTTGTCCTTCACTCACATTATTAGAGTGATGGAGTGGTAGATTTCTGCAATGGAGTGTAAAATGCTTCTACAAAGCTTGAAGTGAATGAATGGAATTGAGAGAGTGCTCAAACGATCTTGCAAAACTTTTACCCAAGAGAACAATGGATGAAGAATATGAAGGAAAGGATTAAAAAATACAATATCTGGGTCAACCAGCCGAAGGGGTATGTTACTCTTTAACTTCCAATCGAAAGTGTAACATTTATGTAGACTCTAGTTGCAAGAATCTTCCAGGGATGTAAGTGTGCCATGTGGACATCTGCGCACTCCATGGGCATCCCCGACAGAAATTTCCCCACTGACACACAAAATAGGTTCCAAGTGTGATGTGGATAGCGAGCTTAAGTGGAATTAAGCCTTCGCCTTAGGTTTTCTAAAGTGCAAGGGGGTAAAAGGGAATTTGTGTTAGGGGTGCAAATTCACACTTATACAAAAAGGAAAAGAAACTTTGTGCTTGTGTCTAGAGTGATTGAAAAGGAAAAAATGATAGCCAAAAATGGTAGAGAAACGTCCTTCTAAGATTATATACCTCCACACAGAGGCTTGATAGAACTACATAAGTAGCCATCGATTTTACTACACTCAAGCTTCTTTTCTTCGTCACCTTTAAAGAATATTTGCAGTGCAACATTGGAATCCTTCTTATCTTTATACACTTTTATGTCCTCAATAGATAAACCTATGATAATCGCAATAAGGTATTCATTTATTTCAAATTTAGTTTCACGCAACTTCAAAACCCTATTATGTCAGCTCTTGACAAACAAATTTGTCACCTTCTGATCATTCCCATGGAGATTCTCAATATGCAGTGTAATATCACCTAGGTACACAACATTTCCCATAATTTAGACTTATACCCTGTGTCTATCTCTGCCAATGATCATAGACTCAACAAAACCCAAAAGCTTGAGGACTTTGCAGAAAATTAAAAGAAGCCTCGAGAACAAAGGCAAAGAATTACCCACAATCCATGTGAAAACAACAAGGTGGAAGAGAGTAATTATTAACCTTGAAGGCCACCCCATATGGAGGATACTAAAATTATCAGAAACCCAAGGATGATCCTAAAAAGATAAAAATTGTGACCTCCCTCTTGGGCTTCTAGGGTTTTGGACCTAAAAGGAAAGAAATCAATTTGTGTGCTCTTTTCACTCAAGAACAAACCCTTGATATTTCAATACAAAGGAGATTGAAATCTAGAAAAGGGAATGTTCCAGGGATTGAATGATGTCAAATGAGGGGTTCACCACCAACTGTAAACTTGGAAAAGGAAATGTTTGAAAACATAGTGTAGCATGCAAAATGACCTAGAAAATGCCCTAGAAATGCAAGTAAAATAGAATAGGAAAACAAAATATGAATGTTGTGAACCTAAGAACCTTGAAGGGACTAGAAACAACTCTGAAATTCTAGAAATGTTGAATTTTTGACCAACGGGGACTCATTCGCCAAACTAGGCAAATCAATCCTAGATCCAAATTTCTATGTAGGAGCTTGTTTCAAGAAAAAGGGTATTAGAATATACAATTTGAGTTGATAGAAAAAAATAGTGGGACTCATTCACCACTCTTGGTGAATCAGTCTTGTTCAGCCTTTTCAGAATTTGAAAACTCTAATCTGTACTTCAACACATGCCCTTCTCTTCCAACTTGAGTTCCCAATCCAAATCTATGAAAAACACCTACAAAATAGAATTTGACTTGATTTGGTAATGGGGGGTTTTCTATGGTCAAACCCCTAGTTTGGTAATTAAACCTTGATAAGGATAATGAAATATGCATGAAAACCCTAGCCTCAAGTGTGTCTACGAGTAAGAAATCTGAAACATCATGCAATCCTATTCTAACATGAAAGAATATGATGTAAGAATGGAAATGAAGAGATGAATGATTCACTTGTGATGATCTCCAATCACCCCAAATGAATTTCAATGATACTTGTACCTTCCTTAGGCTAAATGTAGAGTGATGATGGAGGATGGAATCACTTAGGAAACAAGTCTTTAGGCTTGGCGTGATGGCTAGTTGCATCTCCCCAGCCTAGAATCCATCATGATTCACCATAGGCATCCTTGATCAACCCTTGAAAATGCTAGATATTGCTTGAAAGTGAGCTTGAAGACCTACAAAAACAATTTAATGTTGCTCCAAAGGTTCAACCTTACTTTCTCTTGAAATTTGAATACTCGTGTGAAATCCTGCTTGAAGATTCTTGATGCATGATACTTGAAAATAATTGCTCAAATTGCTAAGAGATTAGTAAAAATGACTTAGAATATTTATTTTATAGGCATCAACACCTAATTGACCGTTATTTAGATCCCAAAGGTCGACATTCATTAGAAACCTGAATTAAATTGATGAATTCTCACTCAAATTTGAAAAAGGCCCCAAATGGAACTCATTCGCCACCCTATGTGCATGGGTCCCACCTAAGGGTACTCATTCACCCAAGGTGGTGAATGAGTCCCACCTTAAGTTGTTGATGTGAGTTTTCAGATTTTTCACAATTTTCACAAATTTTGTATGATTTTTGAGTGAAATTGGCCTCATAATCCTAAATAATGGGTCCTAGGGGTCTATAAATGGTGATTTTGAAGGGTAATTAATGCAAGGGTGCCAAAATAGGCCCAAATTAAGTGTGAAATTTCCTATTTTTCCAAGAGAGCACAATTTTCTACATTACATTTAGCCCCCACTTTAGCGCCCATATGACCTTATGTGCATATGTAAGCTAAAGGAATCCAATGATGACCTTTGTTTTATAAAAGGATACACATGTTAGTTCAATAAAGACATAGGAGAATGAATCCCCCACTGTAGTTATCTACAAAACCATAATGTTGGAGCCACATCTTGCAACACAAATCTGTTAGTTGTTCAAAAACAATCCTCTCATCAAATCTCTATCTAGAAATCACATTTGAGGGTAGGTGTATTCACTCCCTTGATCTCACTTTCTTTTTGGAGGTGGAATCAATTTAGCAATCTATCCATGTCAAATAGGGTAAGTCATATCAGAGGGAATTTCCAAGTACCATACTGCATAAAGATAGATGGTTGATGATGTCAAGGGTGGAATCACGATTCCAATGCAATAAACAATGTCAAAAATGAATCTCTCTAGCACCTATTATGTTGATTTGATTGAAATGCACTTTTTAACCCTAATGTAGTAAAAACCCTAATTTCAAAATACATAAGAGAAAAAAAGTGAAGTAAATTGTAACTTTCTTTATTATTTACCTTGCTGTAGCTTGAAAGTGATTGAAGAATAGTGAAATATTCCTAGCATATGGGATTACAAGCCTACGAGATTGGATGTGTTGCAGGACCAAGTGGCACACGACGAATGTCATCATGAGGTAGGTTGATTCTTCTATTTTCATTTTTTCATTACGTAGTGATTTTATGATTTTTATGCATTTATAGGTTAATTTAGGGCCTTGGAAAAAAAGTTTGCAAAGCATCCCCTTTCTTCATGAAGTGTCCCACTTTTTCGCAAAGTGTCCCTTTTCTTGGCGAAGTGTCCCAAAAGGATCCTAAAGTATCTAGGGCCTTTAGGAAAGCACACTAGAGTAGCTTTAGTACACTTGTATGATTATTAATGTAAAAATTGAGGAGATTAGACTATTTATAGGACATATTGTTGTTTTTTTGTTAGGTTCCCACCCATTCACGTTAGTGTATGGGTGGCAGACAGATTAGCCTACTTAGAGATTTAGACCCCACTCTTTTAGTGGAGGATACAAAGCTATTGAAAACCATTGGATTATACTGGGCGTACCTCATGCCCCCTATGAGGTACCATGATGTGATGCTAATGGTGCTAGTAGAGCACTGGGATGTCGATACATGCACATTTCATCTCTCGACTGGTGAGATGATGATGACACTGGAGGATGTACACTATATACTCTAAGTTCCTATTCGGCGTGAGAAAGTATGCTTCTGAGCGGAGTGGACATTCAACAAAATGAAATATGACACACAGTACTGCCTTGGTAGAAAAGTACATGATGAGAGAGTGAAGGCATGGATAGACCTAGCGATGCTTCTATAATCACGAGCACCAATAGTTAGATAGATTATGATGCTGACAATTGCACTAGTTTCCATCCTTGATGGGCAAGGAGCACACCTGGAGGGAGGACTAGTACACCTGATATGAAGGATGGCAAAGCACTCAATAGTATACACCTGGGGGTGTTGTATCCTAGCTCATTTGTATTATGATCTTCGTCGATTTTTCTTTCGGGAGGTGGATAGTATGGAAAAATGTACCCTTCTACATGTTTGGTTCCTTGAGCATATCATTTGTACCAGACCTACCGACTTCCTTTGTCTAATAGCCGTGGGGTATCCTCGAGCCTTCAACTATCCTCTACGTCAGTTTTGGCAATATGGTGATTTACATTTTTGGAGAATATGATTTGACCTACTGGAGGAGGATGAGATCCTTTGGGACCTTATCAACTTGTGCTTTAGTGGCTAAATCACACTTGGTAGATGAGGAGATTACAACTTGATAGATTTATGATCAGCTGACATGATTTCATAGTACATCCTTTCTACTATGATTGAGTCATGTGATAGTTTGGGCAGTTACATAAAGCACCTAGGGCATGACCCTTCTTCAAGAGATTAGTGCAGAGTGCTCAGAGACCTGGTGATACTATACGGTTCATTGTAGAGGATTTTTTCCACAGTGACTTCGAGTACTCAGATCATGGCATGCCTTTGATCTCTGATGTAGATGACATCGATGCCACAGATGACTATGAGGATTGGTGGACATCATCATGACTGAATCCCATGTTTCCTATTGAGGAGTTGATAGGTGATGCAGGACCACTCCCAGATGAGGGAGATGATGTAGAGGACAAAGCTGAGGAGACATACTACAGGGCTACAAACATATTTATAGATGTCATAGATGATGACTATGATGAGGATGCAGATCTTGACTATGATGGCTAGGAGGGAGGAGATGAGGATGATGATGGGGAGGAGGAGGAGGAGGAGGATGAGGAGGAGGAGAATTCCATGAGTGAGGGTGGTGAGGCAGTAGATGAGGATCTAGCAGGGCACAAGTGGGGAGAGTCCTCTCCCATTCGTATGATTAGACCATGAGCAAAAACTCTAGCAGGCACCAGTACCTATATTCATGGGGAGGCTAGCACATCCTCCATGCCCCCTACATGGGATGAGGCTGATTTATAATAGCCTTCCAGAGATATAGGTGATGATATATTATTTATTGTTATACTTTCATGCTTGTGTTTACTATTTATATATATCATCATGTGTACTGATATTTTATTGTTTTTATCTTGTAGGATCTATGAGAGACTTTAGGGATCTCTATTGACAAGTGGCTACAGAAGATAGTGCCCCCATCAGTTGATGAGGAGGCCATAGACTCAGACTATGTGCCCCCACCCATTGTGGATCATGACCCTGAGTCATTCAAGCCATATGTTAGACTGCAAGCAGCGTATGAGAGTTTGACGAGACATGTCCACCAAGTTGATGCACATAGTAGGAGCACATCAGGAGGTCCTTGGATGGATACATAGTTTAGAGTTCGCTCTTGGTACACTTAGTGGATCACAATCATGATTGCACACCACTATCTCCTGATAGACTACTACTAGACAAATGTGACCACTAGGTCCTAAGGGATCTAGTAGCCACAAGCCTCAATAGTATTGTATATTTGATGACATCTACATAAAACTTTGATATATATATATATGAGCACTTGTTGTTTTAGTATTTGTGTTGGAATGTTAAATTTCAATGTGATTGATTAAATAACCATTTTAAGATCATTTAATAAATGCTTCCATGATTTAACATATTTTATGTGATCTAACCAAAAACTTATTACAGTTTCTCTTAGATGCAAGATTGTGATGAAGTATGTTGTGTTGAATTAATGCACTTATGATTTAATTAAGGAACATTAAATGCTTATAAGGATCTAATCTTAACATAACACACATAATAAAATTGAATAGTATGACACCTAAAGTAGTTAAATAAAAATGAATGAGATAATCACTTTAGTGTTCAAGACACACAAATAATTGCTTGTCAAGAATGAAGCAATTCGAAATCCCATGGAATATAATGCAATAGCTCTAATAACACTGCATATCATTCATAATATTCAAGGGGATTAGATATAATACCGATGCAAATGCATGGCATTGATAGGGTCTTTGAGAGGTGTATCATCCATTTCTATTAACATGTATGCACCAGACCCGTAATTTTTGCTAATTATGTTTGGTCCTAAACAATTAGGACTAAATTTTTCTTTTTTAGTCAAGTTGGCATTAAGATTTCATTAATTTTCATACAAGACCAAGTCACCTTTACTAAATATGTGAGGTATGACATGATTACTATGATTACATTGTAACTACTTAGTATAATCTTGGAGGTTCTCAAGAAAGTTAATGCGCTGCTCATCAAGCATCTCAAGCTGATGCAATCTTTGTTCTTTGTAAGTGTCATCATCGATGACCTCTTGAAGAGAAATCCTTAACATGGGGATTTCTAACTCCAAGGGCATCACTACCTCGGTACCATATCAAAGGTTATAGGGAGTTGTTCTTGTTGATTGTTTGATGCTAGTACGGTAAGCCCATAATGCACATGTCAGTTGCGTATGCCAGTCCTTGTTATGTTTATTAACTATTTTTCTTAGGATTTTTTCAAGAGTTTTATTAGTGGCTTCGGCTTGACCATTATATTGTGGGTAGTAGGGTGTTGAAAAGTGATGTTGGGTATTAAATGTGTCGAGGAATTTCTTCACATCATTGTTCTTGAATGGCTTTCCATTATCTAAAACCAATATGAAAGGAAGTCCAAAGCAAGCAATAATGTGTTCCAATATGAAATAACATATTACATCAGCAGTTGTGGATCGAAGAGGAATGGATTCTACCCATTTTCTGAAACAATCCATTGTTGTGATTATAAACGTATGGCCAATAGATGAAGGTGGCAAAAAATTTCCAATTAGATCCAATCCCCACACTAAGAATGACCAAATAGGAATTTGGGCATGAAGCTCAGCAGCAAGAGCATGAATCAAATTGCTATGTTCCTGACATTTATGACATTTCTTAACGTACACAAAGTAATCGCTTTCCATATGTCTCTAGTAATATCCCATAAAAATGAGTTTTTACACTAAGGATTTTCCTCCAAAATGACCTCCATTGGCACCCGAATGTGTCTCCTCAAGTGCTATGGGGATTTCGGATTCATTAAGACATCTAAGAAAAATTCCATTAAAGGATCTTCTATATAATACATCGGCTAGAATGATGTATTTGGTTGCTAGTTTTTGTAAGCGACGTCGGGTATTCATTGTTTTGGGCTTGGGAACAATACCATATTTCAAATAGTTGAATATTGTATCATACCATTCACTTGAGTATTTCTTGGTTGTTTCTAACACTTCTTCAATTTTATCATCGATGGATGGTTTCATGACTGGGTGAACAGTAAATGTGACATATTTTGAAGGATCTTGAGGTGATATAAGAGAGGTTGCAATCTCCATTGCGTTCGCATGTCGATAATCTTTTCATGGGATGTTGTCAATGGTGAATGATTCAAACTTCTCTAACAAGTTCATTATGAGATCCTTGTATTTGGATTATTTGTCATGCTTTTCTTGATATGTCCCATTTATTTATTTGATGACTAATTATTTACTGCCAAAGATCCTAATGTCTTTTATACCCAAGATTAAAGCAGCATGTAACCCAGTGAGCAACGCTTCATACTCAACAGTGTTGTTTGTACATAGGAAGCTTAACTGATATGACAAGGCAATACAATTTCTTGTAAGGGCAGTGAAGGATCATGATGGGCCAAAAAGTGGCGATATGTAAGTGATATGATGGCCCATGTGGTTGACGACCTTTTTTTACCCAAAATTGATGAAATGAAAAGGGTTTTTAAAAGAGATTCTCAACTTTCCATTGATATAAATTATGCTTTACTTTGAATTTAATAAATAACTATTATTCATTTTCTATTTGAATTAAAACTAAAGTCTTGATTGATAGGCCGATTGAAAAGTATCTATAGCTTTCAAACGATATCACATTTTTTGAATCTGAAACATGCGTCACAATCTATGCTTCACATACTATAGGATTAAAAAAATGAATTTCATGAAGTTTTGACCAAGTTAAGGTGGTCAGACATATGAGTTTTTCTATTTTTTAAAAAATTTAATAAAAAATTCATAATTAATTATTTACTTGGAAAAAGGTATGTGTAGGATCATGATGGGCCAACAAGTGGTGATATGTAAGTGATATGATGGCCCATGTGGCTGATGACTTTTTTTACCCAAAATTGATGAAATGAAAAGGGTTTTTAAAGGAGATCCTCAACTTTTCACCAATATAAATTATGCTTACTTTGAATTTAATAAATAATTATTATTCATTTTTTTATTTGAACTATGAATAAAGTCTTGATTCATAGGCTGATTGAAAAACATCTATAGCTTTCAAACGATATCACATTTTTTGAATCAAAAACATGTGCCACATTCTATGCTTCACATACTATAGGATTGAAAAAACATTGAATTTCATGAAGTTTTGACCAAGTTAAGGTGGTCAGACATATGAGTTTTTTATATTTGTAAAAGTTGTAATAAATAATTCATAATTAATTATTTACTTGGAAACAAATTACAAAAAAATATGCATCACATTGAGACACAAGTCCTATACTTATATCTAAAATGTTATAAAAAATATTATCATTTTATTGTTGTTAGGGTGGTCAGACAGACACCTACTTCTTATTTTTTCCCTGAAATTTAAGTACTACTGCATTGAAGTTTCAAATTTTCACCAAATAGATTCTTTTTTTTTTAAATAAATCTAGTAGTTTATAAACTACATTCAATTTTCTACAAATTCTATTCTTACATATTTTTGAAATAATAGAGATAACTTATTCAAATTTTTTACGTCAAGTTGCCTAACTCTGATTTTCTAAATTTTCATCACCACTTAAGGGCCTGTTTTCTCCATGATGATCCTACACATATCCAAAAAAAATTACAAAAAAATATGCATCACCTCAGGACATGAGTCCTCTAATTATATCTAAAATCTTATAAAAAAATATTATCATTTTATTGTGGATAGGGTGGTCAGACAGACATCTACTTCCTATTTTTCCCTAAAATTTAAGTACTACTGCATTGAAATTTTCAATTTTCACCAAATAGATTTTTATTTTTTTTAAATAAACGTAGTAGTTTAGAAACTAAATTCAATTTTATATAGATTCTATTCTTACATATTTTGAAATAATATAGATAACTTATTCAAATTTTTACGTCAAGTTGCCTAAGTCTGATTTTTTGAATTTTCATCGCCACTTAAGGGCCTATTTTTCCATGATGATCCTGCAGACGAGATTAATATAACCCTAGCACTAGAGCTTGTTCTACACTTAGATCCGTCAAATTATAATTCCCATGTATTAGTTTCGATTGTCAACAAATTATCGTCGAGGAAAGAATCATTACTAGGTAATACCAAAGGGGAAGGAGTGTAAACCAACTGGTCAGTCAAGGATTGAACCTTAATTGTAAACTTCAGGTCAAACTTAGTAAACTACATCACTAGCTAGATGTCTTGATAAATCAATTTTATTAAAATATGTTTGAGAGGGTCAAATTTTGTCATCACTTGTATTTATCCATTCAATAGATAATGTCCCAATTTATTGGTAGTGAATACAAGTGCCAAAATTTGTTTTTCTATTGTTGTGTGTCATTTCTCACAATATATCATGGTTCATCTAATGTAATAGATTGGGTTCTCTTTACCATTTTCATCTTGTTGAGCCAACAATGCTGCGACAAAATGGGCTGATGTAGCGATATAAAGTATAAATGGTTTATTTTGCATAGCGAGTTGTAAAACAGGTGGAGTTGCAAGATATTCCTTCAAACTCTTAAACGACTATTTACAATCATCATTCCAATCAAAGCACACATCCTTTTTGAGGAGATGTGTGAATGGTAATGTGTGATCAGCTAAAGATGCGACAAAATGACAGATGGCTTGAATTCTTCCTTGTAATATGTGCAAGTTCTGAGAAATGTTTTTAGGGGGTGGCATGTTGATGATAACATCAATCTTCTTTGTATCCACCTCAATTCCTCTATGAGATATGATAAAACCTAAAATTTTCCTACTATCTACACCAAAGACAATTTTTTGGATTCAACCTCATGTTGTACTTTCACATTCACTCAAAGATTTTCTAAAGGACATTCATATTGTCTTGTCTTGTTAACGATTTGGCTAGAATGCCATCAACGTAATATTCCAATATCTTATGCATGTAATCATAAAATATTAGTGGCATAGCTCATTGATGTGTTGTGCTCACATTCTTCAATCCAAAAGGAATCATAACCCATAAAAATGTCCCCCAAACAGTTGTAAATGTTGTTTTGTATTGATCTTGAGGATTGATTAAGATTTTATTGTATCCCAAAAATCCATCCATGAATGACAACAAAGCATGTCCCACAGTTGACTCTACTATCATGTCAATATTAGGAAGGGGAAAGTCATCTTTTAAAGAGGCTTTATTAAAGTCCCAAAAATCTGTAAACATCCCAATACGATTGTCATATTTTATGATTGCGACAATAATTGAGATCCATGGAGAATAATCTATAGGTCTTATGAAGCAAGCATCAAGGAGTTTTTCAAGTTCACCTTTAACAAGCAAAGCTATCTTAGGATTCATCTTGTGTATCTTTTTTTGAACGGGCCTGGAATTTTTAACAAGGACAATGTTATGTGTTACTATCTTTGGATCTATTCCTGACATATCTAAATACTTCCAAGCAAAGAGTTCGAGAAAGTCGTGAAGCAAGGTTACAGTATCTTCTTGTTCTTCATTGTCGAGGAATTTTTTTGATTTTAATGACTTTCTCTTTATCTATTATATACATTGGTATGTCAATTGTTTCCCCCAAAGGAAGGGCACTTGACTTTGGAAATTCAGGAATGTATTGTTCTACATTTGTGTCATTCTCATTACTTTCACCTTCGACATCTTTCGGCTTGGTACTAATCATATCACATGTAACCTTTTTCTTGGGAGGAGTAGATGGTGTATCATAAACTCTTAACAAGTATTTCAAGGCTTCATCATCTTCAAAGTACTCCCATGATAGTGGTAAACCATTTGTCAAGCAACTCAGGCTGTTGCATTGTCAAGTTGACTTTTGGGTTGCACATGATAGTATTAACGTTTAACAGTGGTTGCTTTGTTGCTTGCATAATTTTAGAAGGACAATATCCCAAACTAGTCTTTGTCTCTTGTATGTTAGGCTCTATAGAAACTCGAATGCCTTGTTCTTTCTTTTCACATCCTTTACCATTGTAACCCAATTGCTTCACAAGTTCATAACCTCTCCCATAAATGTTTTCCATTTATTTTGGGTTTGGTGATTGTTGGTAGTCTATCTCATCAAAAAAAATCGTATAACTTGTATCTTATTCAAGAGTAGGGGAGTTAGATGTTTTTTATTATTCTTCCAAGTTCTGAGTTGACATGACCATTGGTTGCTTTTGCTTGTTGTAGACACATAAAAATGACCTAAGCTTGCAAGCACTATTTTACCACTTTTCATCCTAGCATAATTATGACATTTTAATGATGTCCTTGTCCACCTTCAACTATTAATTGAATAATTCATAATTATTTAATTAATTCATGTTCTTTTATTCTTCATGATTATTAAATAAATAGATCTTATTTATTTATTTAATGTGTCACTAATTATCTAATGTTTTCTCATAATTAAATAAAGTTCTCAATTTATTTAATTAATCTTTATCATTTATGTCCCCTTGATTATTAAATAAATATATTTTAATTTATTTATTTAATATGTCACTAATTCCCAAATCCTCTTTTAATTAAATAGATTTATTAATTTATTTAATTAATCCATCACCTTCTCTAAATTAAATAATTATCTTTAATTATTTAGGTGCCTTATTTGGCATTTCCTCATTTTAAATAAAACAATTTATTAAAATTGATCTCACATGATTAACTGCCACTTCTTTTAGTAAATAATCTTAAAATCAATTATTTACTATCTCACTAAATCCATCTTTTGAATTAATTTTAATTCAAAATGGTAATATTCTTCTACAAATCAAGTAATTGCTAAAATTACTGATTTTCTAAATCTCTTCTTGTTCAATCTTTATCTTCTTGATTTTACTAATTTTCATCTCACTGTCACGTTTATTCTCCATCCTTGATTTAATTTCTTAAATTAAATCTTGCCCACTCATTTGGGATTTTTACCCTAACCCTAATTGAGATTTGCCATTTTGAATCTTGACCATTGATTCTAGGTTATTTCTCAATCTCTCATCTCGTCTGTCCATCTGAAATTGCATTTTCTATAAATTATCAATTTTGTTCTCATTTTTGACATCTTATCTCTTAATATCTTTTGCATCTTGAATTTTTGAATCTTAAATCTTGTGTCATTTAATTACTTGCATTTAGAATTTAATTTCTATTGCATTAGAATTTAGTGAAATCCTTTAAAACTTTTCTTAGGGCTAGGCCATATAATAGATTTTGCTCATCATAATGTGAGGCCACAATCATCATCACAACAAGCTAGAAGGTGCAATGGAAGTGAGCCATGGAGGAGGAAGGACTAGGTGAGTTTTTTTCATGTTTTCCTTTCTTTATTTCCTATGCATTCGATTGTTATATTGTGGGTTTTATTTGTATTGCATATTGCTAATCTCATATTGATCTCTTGCAAAAAATCATCAATTACATTGGTGAACCCGACAGTCTCTTTTTAAAACATGTTTTTGTAGGTTTTTTGTACGGTTTCTATTTTTTGCAGGTACAGGTGTACATAACGATGCAATTGATAGATTTTGCGACGTAAGTGCTTTGTTGCACCGCATCTGCTTGCTCGAGCGATGCAATCAAACTGTCACAATGCATCTGACCTCCTGAGTGACGCAACTGCTCCACTGCACCGGACTTGCCACCTGAAGTGACACATGCGCTCTGTCAGAATACATACAATAGCTAGACAAACACATTCGACATAGCGCACCGCATTTGCAACTCAGAACAACACATTCGCTCTGCTGCGACACAGGCGACTGGTAAAACAGTTTTAATTCTTTTTGGATTTTTTTTCATTTCTTTTTCCTTGTTTTAGATTAGAGTTTTTCTTGATACTAATTTGTTTGTTGTAGCGTGTGTCAAGTTGGAAGACTATTTTTTATTTTTTTTTACAATAATCAAATCATCCATTTCACTCATTAGTTAAAAAGAACAAACACACAATTGCATTTGGTTTAAAGAAAATAACATTCACATTTTTCATGGGTTTAAAATTAACTATTAGTTAGCTCACACTACAAACAGTTAAAATGAACCTCATACTTGACAACACTACAAATAGTTAAAATGAACCATTGTTTTTTTTTTTGGTGATTTAGTTAGTTATCACAACAAACATTTTGATTTGGGCTTAAAAAGAACATCATGCGAGTGTGAGTTAAGATATTCATGTGCTCTCTCTTTATTTTTAAACAAAGATTGATTAAACTATGAATATTTTGGCTCACTTTTGTTAGCCTTAGAAATTGGGCCTGCTTTGGTGGGAAAAATTACTCACCCCAAAGCGACTCAAATCAGGAACACGCTAAAGCCAAGCGATGCCCAACAGGTATATAAATTTTAATGTTAAGGAAAGCTTAGCATTATAGAATTTCCTGCGGACCAGCAATTGAATCCCCAATACCCTTGTGGTGTGTCGAAACCTATAGAGCGTAACCTCTGCATACTAGGATGATAATGCCTCTTGTGTGGCCTTCTAAACGGGTGCCTTAAATACAACCTTTGTTTTAGTAAACCACAAACCTTCCATTCTTTAGTGCCGCAATAGTCGTTGCCAAGGCACCCACACCTACATAGTCTTTAGTAGAGATGATCAGTCTACCATGGGAGTTTCAATTCATCCGCTAAGGATATGCATTTAGTGGGATCTATAAGAATACAGTCCTTGCAGCCATAGGATTTTTGTAATTGTTTTCTATGTGGTTGTTTTTCATTTTTACAACACCATGTGTTTGCCAACTATTTTCAGACAATTCCAACAAATAAACATCAAACTTGCCAAAATCTGAAACAAATTGGTCAAACTACTAAAATTTTGTTCCAAATTTGCTTCATGCGACGCAATCGCCCTATCAAACCACACTTGCTTATTTATGAGTCACAAGTGCTCTATCGAGTCGCATTTGAAACTGAAAACACTGCAATCACCTAATCACACCACATTTTCCTGTTAGTATGCCGCAATCACCTTTCTGAATCGCATTTGATTGATATTGAGCCACAATCACCATTTCAAGCCGCATTTTCCAGTTAAAACACTGCAATCGCCTTTTTGAGATGCATTTTCCCTATCGTAACGCATTTTCTACGACACATTTTCCAGGCTCCATAAATATCTTTTCACTGTCAAAACTGAGGACCAAATTTGTCTTTTCAATGTCTATCAAACCAAACATTGAATTGCTCAACTTCCCTCATCATTGCATTATAGATAGCATTCTTAAACTCACCATAGGATCCCATTTGAATTTTTATTAATTGCATTGTTAAACTCTACCATCTCCATAGACACTCATTTTGCAAATTTTAGGAGTAGATTCCTTACCATCCATTTTCAAACCTTTGCATTCAAAAGTAGGTTATCATTGGACTCAATCACCCTTTGTCTTTTAGTCAACATCTTTGGTGAATTATTTCCCACTCAATAGTCTAGTGTGAAAATTTCACTTTGTCCTCTAGTCCTTTTACAGTCCATTGATAGTCCAAATTTGAATCATTGCCAAAACTTTGAGTGGTCAAGTTTACATCTCCTTAGATTTACCAATAGTGAGTGCATCTTAGGCTCCTTTTAGTTTGCATACCATTAGTCTCCTCATTTTAGTGTCATACCATTTGCATTCACAAACCTTTAGTTTCCTTTTATTCTCAGTTGCATTTCATAACATTCCTTAATTCCAAAGAACTCAAAAACATAGTATAGTATTTAGGTCATTCACCCTCATCATTCCAAAGTTGGGCAAAAACTTTTTATTGTTGAAACTAGATTACAGGAAAAAAAAAAAAGACTCATGGATTCTTGTGGTCAAGACACCAACTTTCTCAATTTCACCAATGACATGAATTCATTCCCTAATGACATGCACACTCTTTCTAAAGACATGGGAAATTCTGCTATCAATCCATTTAGTGAGATGTCATTACCACCCTCTTCACAAAATCCTTTTGAACAATTTTTCTGCACAGACCAAAATGGGGAAATCATTAAAGAAGACATACAAGCTGCTGCCCAAAACCCAGAAGTGGCTTATTTTATGGAAGAACTCATTTTAAACGACTCAACTAGATATCTAGCCATGCTCCTTGACCAAGGGAATAGGTTACCAAAAGGATTTGACCTCAAATCTATTAGTGCAATATCTCCTAATTCCCAATCACACAATACTTCCATGGGAGCTACTTCACAAAATGTCATCAACACCATTAATGCTACTTCCCTTGGTCATGCTACAACCACAACCAATGCATCCACCACATTCAACACAACATCTATTGGGGGATCATCTACCCAAACCAACACCACATCACAATCCATCCCCCAACAAACATCGACTATTCCTTCACAAACGTTTGGATCAACAATGGGTGCAACCACCTCAAACCTCTTTGGAACTTCATCTAGTTCCATGGGTACATCAGAAAACCTATTATTAGGTTCCTCAAGTTCTATGGCAACCAACTCATCAAACCCTTTTGAGAGAAATAATCGAAGAGTTTTCATTCAAGGCACCCAACCTAATGTCCCAAATTCCTCACAGGTTAATACCAACATCCCTTTGAGGCAAAATACCAACATTCCTCAAGGTCATAATTATATATTTGGGTAAGGTAATCAAGGCACCCAATTTTCCACTCAATTTGGGCATCAACATACTCAAAACCATCAAGGCCCCCAAATTCAATCCAACATGGCGAGATCCCACATCCCCACATATGCTTCTCAAGTCCATACACAGTAGCACATCCCTCATCAAAACACTCACTTCCAACAACAACCAAATCAGAACACTCATTTTGCTCACCAACACATTTCATCACAACAGGTGGGCAACCAATCCATACCTATCACCAACAACTTAATTGTGGAGGCACCCACACTCCAACTTGCTACTCTTCAAACACAAGTGGAGACCTTGCAATAGTCAAAAAAAATTCTTACATGTCACATGACTTATGTCCATATCCATTTGACACAACCTTGTATATGCCACCATTTCCTCATGGATATGTGGTGTCGCATTTCCCTAAATACAAAGGCAAGACAAACCCAATTGAACACATAAGATAATTCACCACCAATTGCATGTACATTGCATATGAACAAACTTATCTCATGAGACTCTTCTCTAGAAGTCTCGTAGGCCATGCACTGGAATGGTTCTCGTTATTGCCTAAGGGAATCAAAACATGGGATGAATTGGAAAAAAAGTTTGTTGAAAACTACACCTATAACATTGACACGGATATTGACATTGCCTCCTTATGCAGACTTACCCAAGAGGATGGAGGAGAGACTTTTATCCCATTCTTTCAAAGATGGAGAACCTTAGCAAGCAGATGTCCGGCAGAAATACCTGAAAAGGAGAAAGTTAACATGTTTGTACAAAATCTCCTAGGACCACTAAGGTATGCCTTACAAGTCCATTGTTGTACCACCTTTCTTGACCTTGTTGAAAAAGGTGTCCAACCTAAAAATGCCTTGATCGCCAAAGGATAATTAAAATATGGTGGCAAAACAATTAGCACCACCACCAACACTAACCCAAGTAATCCCAATGACAAAACCAAATACTGGGTTAAGAACAAACATATCACCAATGATGGTGTGGTCGATGCCAAAACTATTAATGCAACACATCATGTAATCACCATTAAAGGAGTTCAAAATTAAAATGCACCTGTGACCACACCCACACCAACTGCCAATGCTATTCAAAATAATCTTGCTCAATCTAATCAAAGGTAGCCACATCAACCACGACAGTTTCAAAAACACACATACACTCCCTTGGGGGAGCCTATCAAAATTGTCTTAAAGAAACTAATCCAAAACGATGTCATAACTTTGGAAGAACCTAAACCATATGAGCATGGTCAGTTCAAGCCATCATGGTGGGATGATAACACATTTTGTGATTACCACCATGTCAAAGGGCACAAAAATTCTTCTTTCTGTCAGTTACGAAATCTTGTGCAAGACCTTATTGAAAACCATACCATTGAGTTAGGAGGTCAACCTTTTCATCTAATGCAGATCATATGATCCACAAGAATCCACTGCAGGATCATGGTTCTGGTAATCCCTCCTCATTTGGCACAAAGAATAACAATAATCAAGCCAATCACATATGTCTTGCCTACAATCACGTCTATCCTACCTATAATTATTTTGGTGGTACCATCATTAACAATCTTCACGCTGCTGATGAAGATATGTGTGTCAATACTATTACCATTAAAAAGGCCTTAGAATGCAATTTCACCAGCATAAAGGAAAGGTCACTATCCTAGGTCCCTCTGCTCGTTAGCCTAAAATTACCATACCTGGTGTGTCTGCTAGACAGTCAAACCCTAAGCCAGAGTTCAAACTTATTGAACAATTGAATAAAACACCCGCTCAAATATCCATTCTTGAATTGCTCCGCATCTCACCTACACATAAGGCCATCTTGGATAAAGTCCTACAAGAGTCTTCTATCCCAAACAACATTGATTTCAATCATTTTGAAACCATGGTCGGCTATTTGACTTCGCCACACCACATTACCTTTTCAGACACTCACTATTCCTCACCAAAACCATCTCATAATGATGCCCTTCATATCGAGGTTTTTGTTCACAAATATAAGGTTAGATGAGTCTTAGTAGATGGCGGAGCAAGATTGAACATTTGCTCTTTAAAATTGGTTAAAGCTCTTGGCTTCTCTAATGCATTTGTGGATGCTACCAAGAGCATTGTCATCAAGGCATATGACGAGGAAGAATGTGCTTCTAAAGGCATCGTCACAATTCCAATTTGGGTGGGACCAGTTATTATAAATACCACATGCCAAGTCCTAGATCGTGACATACATTACAATATCTTACTTGGTCACCCATGGATACATGCCTTAAAGGCCATTCCTTCCACATACCACCAATGCCTGAAGTTCCCTTTTGATGGTACTGAAATTACTATCCCAGGAGATCCCAATCCATTTCAATACTGTACCAATCTGAGAGCCACTATTGAGCATCAAGTACCCATTAATTAGGAAGCCTCAAGTTCCACCTCTTCAAAATATATTGACCCGTCTACACTCACCAGATCATCCATTCCATCGACTTCTACCGCACCATCCTCCTCGGGCTCTATACCAAGTAATGACCTAAAGATCCAAGATCTTGGTTGTGGAGAATTCAAACTGAATACAACTTATTGTATCACCACAATACCTAATCTTCCTAAAGTCTATGGTAGACCATGTTTTGTAGTCGAGCCTTAAACAACTTTCAATGTTCCACCAAAAACAATGTTCACCCTATGGGGAGATATGGATAATGAATTCATTATCGACATAGCTAACTGGATATACAAAGATGCAGAGGAATTACCTCCACTACCATTGCATCTCTATGGAAAAGGATATGACATATGCAAGGCACTAGGTTATGATGGCACAAGTGGCCTTGGAAAAGCCAACAATGGAAGGAGAGAACCTGTTATTATTTCTGCAAGACCAAGATACATGGGGCTAGGGTCTGACCAACTTGGAATTGACGATTGACGTACCTATGAACTTTCAAGTGAGGATGTAACGGATTGAAAAAGTTTTGAGACATGCAAAGAATCCCTTACCGAAACTGATTCTAATGAATGGGAATGGCGATCTGAGAATGCCCTAAGTGATTATTATATTGATGAACTATTCCTGGAACCTGGCCAACCCACCTTTGAAGAAAGATTCCTACAAGAATATAACATTGATCCTATTGACCGTCATTATAAAGAAAGGAATGGGTAAGTATTCCTTGGGATCCAGAAGAACATAAATTGTCATCAGCAACACCTGAATCATCCCGCCCCATTCCTGAGCCCACCCATGAACCTAACATGTCTGAACCTACTATGCATGCCTCTGAAATTCCAGCCACTAGTCATGATGCTGATAATTTTATTCCCTATTATGACTATGAATTCAACTCATCCGAATCTGAATATGGTCCATCCATTGCATCTGACACGGAGGTTGAAATTGACAACTTTTCCTTCACACTTGAGGCTTCAATTTGCACACTTTCTGCATCTTCCCCATCTTTTACCAGCATTGACAATGGGATTTCCCTTGTTTACCCACAACTGATTGACTAGGACCAACAAGAGCCACCTGTTATGGATATATTTCAGAATGATGAGGTTATTGCAGAGTTCATGGGACTCCAGGAAGGCATACTGGGGGGTGAGCACAAAGCGGGATTCTCTATTGACCTAGATTGTGCAACTTACTTTGGGGAGACTGTGCAATCCTCTAGTCACAAAAATAAAAAGAATAAAACAAAAAAAGAAATGTCTTTAGGTGAAAACCGAAAGGCACCTATTGAAAACAAAATAGTAAAAACAAAGGACGTATTCGAATCTGAAAACCTCTCTGAGGCACCTAAGGATGGAGGATTGGACTTTCCTCCTATCACATAGGAAAAATTAGCTATGCTTATCTAAGACACAATGGAAGTTAGCATAGCTACACCAGAGAATCCCAAAATGGTTCTCTTGGCTGCATCATTGTTAGAGGAAGAAAAACCAGAATTTCAATAATTCTTCATAGATAGGAAATTTAACTTCGCATGGTCATATGCTGACATGCCAAGCTTTGATCCAGAATTACTATTACATCATCTTCCCCTAATCCCTGGAATCAAGCCAGTCAAGCAAAAATTACAGAAAATGCATCCATAGATATCACTACTTGTAAAGGCTAAACTAAAAAAGTTACTAGATGTTGGATTCATAAGATCAATAGACTATGCCAACTAGATATCCAACATTGTCCCTTCCACAAAGCCAAACGGACAAATTTGCATCTGTACAGATTTCAGAGATTTAAATAAGGCTTGTCCAAAGGATGATTTTCCATTATCGAATATAGACATGATTGTTGATCTCACAACAGGGTACGAGATGCTCTCTCTCATGGATGGTTTCTCGGGCTATAACCAAATAGGCATTGCAACTAAGGATCAACACAAAATGGCATTCACATGCCCATGGGGAACATACTGTCGAAATGTCATGCCTTTTGGCTTAAAGAATGCAAGCACCACATACCAAAGAGCTATGGCAACAATATTTCATGAGATGATGCATATCCTAATGGAATATTATGTAGATGACCTTTTGGCCAAATATTTGACATGAAAAGACCATCTCAGGGTCGTGGACAAAAATTTTAGATGGCTAGAAGATTACAAGGTTCGTTTGAACCCAAAAAAAAGTGTCTTTGGGGTTACTTTGGGCAAGCTATTGAGGTACATAGTTTCATGAAGAGGCATAGAAGTTGATCCTACTAAAGTGAAAGCAATTCTAGACATGCCTCCACCAAAAGGAATCAGCGAGTTGAGAACACTTCAGGGCAGACTGGAGTCCATTTGATGCTTCATCGCACAGTTGGCAGACAAGTGTCAACCGTTTCAATATCTGTTACACAAAAGTATCCCCTTTGTATGGACAAAAAAATTCCACACAGCCTTCGAACAAATCAAAGAATATCTATTGACACCACCAGTCTTGATTCCGCCCATTGAAGGCAAGTCATTGATCCTGTATGTCTCTGCAACTCAAATGCATTGCGGGAATTATTAGCACAAAATGACTATGAGGAAAAAGAAAGAGCCATATATTATATCAGTTGCACACTGATAGGATATGAATTGAATTATACAACCAATGAACGTGCATGCCTTTCAATTGTCTTTGCAACACAGAAGATAAGAAATTACATGTTGAATCACCAAATACACCTGGTAGCTAATATTGATCCACTAAAGTATCTTCCAAGTTGGGCAACATTGATAGGCCGGTTAGCAAAGTGGGTCATGATTTTAAGTGAATATGACATACAATATGTTGAGCGCAAGGAAATAAAAGGACAGGTAATAGCGGATCAACTTGCAGACATACCCAGCCAAGGCACTCATCCACTAATAACTAATTTTCTCGATGAGTCTATCTTTCATGCAAAACCTATATCACCTTGGAAACTATATTTGGATGGGTCCCACACTAGTCACGGCTAAAGGGATGGCATCTTGTTCATCACACCACAAGGGGATTCCATTCCTAAGGCATTCTAGATCACCTTACCTTGTACTAATAACATTGCAGAATATGAAGCACTGGTCACAGGACTCAAAATTTCAATTAAATGGAAAATTCAAAAATTGCTAGTATTCGGGGATTCTCAGTTAGTTATCAACCAAGTGAATGATGATTATGACATGAAAGATGAAAATTTTCTCCCCTACAAGCGGATGGTGGATAGCTTCCTGACATATTTCGAAATGATTTCTTTTGAAAAAATCCAAAGGACACAAAATAAGGTAGCCGATGCAATGGCTACTACTGGATCTCTCTTAGACATCCCCAAAAATGTGTAACAATTTCAGTTCTTGGTGGAATAGTTGTTGATGCCTACATATGACATCCTAGAGCTAGAAATGGTTTGCGAGATTGTTGGTCGCATTTCGCCTTGGTACCAAGACATCTATGATTATCTGAAGTCCCAAACCCTACGACCCAACCTTTCCAATAACCAAAGAAAGTCCTTTATACGAAAAGCCACCCGACACACCATCGTCAATGACACCCTATACTGTCGTGGCTTTCATAACACCCTTCTTCATTGTCTCGACATTGATGAAGCCCAAACAACTTTATGAGAAGTAAATGAGGGTATATGCAGATCTCATTTGAGTGGTCCAATGTTAGCTAGGAAAGTCACCAAACTGAGATACTATTGGCCGACATTAGAAAAAGATGCTCTTCGGTTTGTCAGAACATGTCAGAAATTCCAGGTGCACAGTGACCTAATCCACGCACCTACACAGGATTTGAGACCGATCACTTCTCCATGGCCCTTCGCACAATGGGGACTCGACCTCATGGGAAAGATCCATCCATCCTCCTCGAACGACCATAAATTCATAATCACCAGTATTGAGTACTTTACTAAGTGGATTGAAGCCATCCCCCTCACTTACATCACCGGTAAGAATATATCCAAATTTATCCTAAATTACATCATCTATCGGTATGGTGTTCCGTAGTCCATCATCACAGATAACAGGATTCCATTCAAAAATCAGGACGTTCATGAAATCTGTGAGCGATTCCACATCCAACATCATTTCTCCACCCCATATTATCCACAGGGTAACAGTCAAGCTGAGGCATCAAACAAAACAATTCTTTGCATTCTCAAGAAGACTGTTAATGACGTTGGACGAGATTGGCATTTACAACTCAATTCTACCTTATGGGCCTATCGAACCAGCATTTGTACACCCACTGGAGCCACTCCATTTTCCCTTGTCTACGGATCTGAGGCCATATTTCCCATTGAGGTCAAAATTACTTCTCTTCGAGTCTCCTTGAAGGGAATGATCGATGATGAAGAGTACGGACAGTCTCACCTACATGAGTTAGAAATGTTACAAGAAAGATGACAAAATGCCTTGAATCACTTGCAGGCATATCAAAATTGTCTCTGCCAGAGCTATAACAAAAGAGTAATGGTGAGAAAATTTGAAATTAGTGACTTGGTCCTCATGCAAAATCCAAGAAATCAGGCCGACCGTGAAAAGCCTAGAAAGTTTGAGCCTAAGTGGCTCGGTCCTTATATCATTACTGCAACATTTGGTTTTGGAGCTTATCAGTTGGCCACACCTAATGGAGAACAGTTGACAGAACCCATCAACAGTCTACATCTGTGAAATTTTTACACATAGCATTAGAGAGCTTGGCTAAAAAACCTAAAAATACAAAAAAATAGAAAAATAGAAAAAATAATCATCCCTTGATGAAAACTTGGCAAATAGGCGTCTTGGTGACACCAAAAAAAATTAAAAAATGGAAAAAATAGTAAAAAGAAATGAATTTGTCCAATAGTGAAAACATGGCAAACAGGCGCTTTGGATAGGTACCATGGTGAAAACGCCTAAAAATATGAAAAAGTCCTGAAAAAAGTCCTAAAAATATGAAAAAAGTCCTCAGAAAACCCCTAAAAATCCTAAAAAGTCTTGGAAAAAGATCTAACAATTAAAAATGTCCTGAGTAAAATACAAAAACATCCAAATCAATGTCAAAATCCAAAAAATAGAGTAAAAGTCAATGCTTGTCTTATCAAATCCAGTCAGTCTCGTCAGTCAATCTTTTGTCCATGTCTGAACTACGTTGTCTCTGCACATTTGCTACTTAGGAAAGATTCATCTTTGAATCCCTGAGACATTAGGTCAGTCTTCCTAGGTTTTTCAAAATAAAATCATGATTCAAAACTCCTGTCCTTCAGACAGGGTCATTGGTCATGTTGAACTATGAGGTCTCTGAGTGCATGACGTAGTTAAGGCCATCAACCGATGAGCCCCCGAGGCCACACTAGGTCAATCCATTAGGGTTCATGGCACTACACTTTCACACATGTTAAAATTCTTCAAATCAAATCGTCTCTCAATCCTAAGCGAGCAATCTACCGAAAAAATTTGTTTCATCAATATTTCAATCAAATCAGCATGTCAGCAATGACATGTATTAAAATTCTATCAAGACAAATTAACCTGGAAAAACTTTGGCTTCTTCTTCAGATGTGTCCTTCTGAGAAGAAACTCTCATCATTTCTTTATGCTTTTGGATGTGTCCTTCCTAAGCATCATCATCATCATGTGGCATTTTGATGGATTCTCCTAACTCCGAGAATTGATCTCCTAGATATCAACGCCATTCAGGATGTGTCCTTCCTGAATCTAATATCGCTCAAATTTTGGCAACCTTGACCTCGTCACCCTTGGCAATTTGACATTAAATCACTTGGCATTTCCAACACTTGGAAAACTTTATGTCTTTTTGATGGTTATCATGATATTAGTTCCTTACATCATAAGAGCCACGACATATCATGAGGATTATCCTTGTCTTTTTATGATCACCCTGCTACTAGTTTCTCAAGGATGTCTTGACTTCAAGATTTAGAGAAGCAATGATGTAGTATGATGATTTTCCTATATGTTTTTGACTATCATGTGGCTAGTTTCTCAAGGATGTCTTGACATTAGGATTTAGAGAAGCAGTGGCGTCTCATGATTAGTTTGGTTTTTCTGGTAGTTGGTCAGGACAAATGACTAGAGGAAATTATGTTCCTTGTATGGGTCATGATCATCCTTGTCTACGACTGTTGATCTACGTGGTGGTTTGACCTTGCACACTATTGATCTACGTCATATCATAGTGTTTGTCGGCCATCATGACATTTTCGCCCAATGATGATTAAGAGCAACAACTAGGATAGCACTATAGCAAAGTTTTGAAGGATTTTTTATTTCTACACTAACATGCATATCTTTCTTCGCACTAACATCCATCTTCATCTTCTCTTCTCCCATTCTCTGATAATATCCTATGACATACAAAACACAAAGCTGCATACATGATCATACGAGCATTTCATATTCACATTTGATATTTTCATAAATCAAATACCATAATTCACATTGCATACCGCTATCATTTACATCCATCATAGAACCATCATTTGCATTAAGATATAGACATCATGAATATATTTTTCATTAACATATAGGAATCATATTATCATGCATGGCATAATACATACATACATACATAATCACATCCATAATTGCATTCATAAACATAAAACATTATATCCATACATCTCATAGCATCATAAAAGCATCACATAGCATCTGATAAAGCATGAAACACCATAACACATAGAATCATAGAGGCCGCATCAAAACTACATCGCATATATATAATCTCAAAAAATATAATGTCACAGGATAGAGTCATGAGATATCCGAAAAATGGAGCTCGCAGGCTCAAGTGTGAATATATGCAAATGTCAAAATACAAATATCAAAATGAAAATTCTTATGTTGTTCCCCCTTCATCCCGTGGAGGTGACTCATGAGGTTGTTGTGACTGATTCATCAAATGAAAAGTGACCTGGATAGGAGTGGTGTCCTGACTCTGACTCTGAGAGCCCAAGGCCTCGGTAATAGGAGGTTGGCTCTACTCTGCCTGGTGTCCTCATGACACTGATATGTGCCCATGCTCTAACCTATGGCTATGGCTTGATGAATGCCTATGGGAACTATGTGACCGGTGACCTGATGCCTACCCTAATGAACTAGACCACCTAGCACTAGTATGACTGCCACTGTGTGATCTATTGTTCTTGTGGGTCTGGGTGCCACTATCAATCCTGTTGTATGATTGGGACAATCCTGGGTCCTGTCTCTTTGGTGGAACAACCTGCTCATATAGTAATATGTACCTACACCTGCTCTCGGCCATCCTAGCTAGCTCCCTAGCCATATCTAATGTCAACCTTGCACATAACTCTGCAAACTCTATCACCCATCGGTCTGCCTCCTTTCATCGAATAATCTCCAGATCTCTCTCCACTCTGGTAACCTCCAACTCCATTGCCAAGGCCTTTTTCTAAGACAAGGCCGCATCTAGTCTACTCTAGAGATCTATGATCCTCTGATCAATGGTGGCATCTGCACGAAAAAATGGTGACCTGTCCCCCTCCTCATCCCCAATGATCATCTGCTCTCGTAGCCTCCTCTCAGCCTCATCCTCCCCCTCATCCTCCTTCTCATCCCTCTCCTCCTCCCCTTGGAACTCCTCCACGTCGATATCAAGAGGATGGTGCTCGAAAAATGGATCCTCCTTTGCTGGCATCTCTCCCTCTACTCTCACCTCCACCTCCTTTGCTCTCACCTCCACCTCCTCTGCTCTACCCTCCACCTCCTCTCCACCTCTTACTACCTCCTCTACCACCACCTCTGCCTGTCTCTTGCCCAATTGGTTGCTCTCTCTCCTCACCCTCCTCCTAGATGGGTGACAATGGTGTGCCACCCACTCTCTGCCTGACTCTCCTGGGCTACCTCCGCCCTCCATTATCCCTTCTCCTCCTCACACCCCTCCCATCTCCACCATAACCTCCTCCCCTGCCACCGATGTCATCTCCCCCACCTCTGCCTTCATCTCCCCAACCACCATCTCTATCTCCGACCCCTCTGCCATCTTTGCCTCTGTCTCTGCCACCCCAACCTCCCTTATGTACCCGAAGGATAAATGATCTGCAATCTATGGGAGGCGGACCATCTGGATCTGTCAATGGAATTGGCCTATGAATCTGCCACCAAGCATCAAACTTAGTAGATGTCCCAACATCTTCTGGACCCCCTCTCCATAACCAAGTTTGTCCAACCAAGCCATCTACTTGTTGCTTGGCTACTGCCACTACTATCGGCGGCCCCCATATGGTCTCCCTAGAGGATCGTACATACTCGGTTGTCCCTACTGGCACATCTTGCTGCTCCCCAAACTATCGCAGTACCCACTAGGGTAGGTACATCTCAATAATTCACTGGATTTGCACTGTGTGGCCAATCAAGTATCGAAACTGTCTGCATAATGATAAATGGCCATCCTCATCAGGCCACTAGGCACAATCTCCATAAGGCCTCTAGACAAAACTGATCAAGGTGTCAATCTGATGACGCCAATAACGGGTATCTCCCACACGAGTCTAGCTAACTAAACCCACATATAAGTAAAAATAGGGCATCCGATCACCCAACTACTGAATCTACATCATTGATCAAAAAATGGGAATATGCTCCCATGCCCAGATCATAAGTAGTGTGGTATCGCAACTAATATTCTGTCCCTAATGGTAAACTACCTCATAAAGCTAATGATATAGCATGGCCAATAAGAAGGGCCCCCGGGAAAAAACTGTCCTCTGACCATGATTGCAGACTAGTACCTCCCCCCATCCAATTGGAAAGCCATGTCCGCGACGATCCGGTATTAGCATTCCAGCAATCAGTGTCATGAGCATGGCATCCCATCTGATCTCATACCTGTGAATGCCTAGACCGCCACCACTGACATCCTTGTACATCTCTGCTAGGGCCTATCACCCTTGATGCAGATCGTATACCACCCTCTCCCCGCTGATCGGGATGCATAGAATGCGATAAACATCCTCCAGGGTAACCATGGCCTCTCCTGTAGGAAGCTGAAATGAACAAGTCTCTGAGTGCCACCTCTCACAAAGTGTCATCAGTAAACCTCTGATTGCCTGAATAATGGGCATATAGGTGATGTAGTATAACCCCAATCTCATCAACCGTTGTCTCTCCTTGTCACTCAATCGATCTCATGTATATATGGGCACTAATCATCTCTGTACATGCAGAAATAGTGATTAGCACACATGGGTCAGCACAATGGCACATTATTATTATCTAAGAAACCAAAAATGCATCTAAAACAGGAGCCTACACAAAGTCAATTCTGGTCAACTGCAATTGCTTCACGATATATCAAATGCAGCTCTACATCCCGTAGTTACATCTCAATATAGCGAATGCGTCACTCCATCTGGAAATTGCGAAGCTTCACAAAGATTATGGCTTGGCACTTGGCGATTGCATCATTTTAAAACAATTGTGTCATTTGGTCTATCGATTGTGGCGCAACATTTCAGTTGCGTCATGGGAAACCACACATGCGTCGTTTCCCCTAGCAATTACACGTTTTTACACCTAATCCTACCTACCCGATGTGCTTGCATCACAACGCAATCAAATGCATCGAACGCGAACACAATTGTGACTTACGTGACATCATTTGCATCGTAACACATTTTATTCCCTTCCCGAAACCCTAATAAATAATGTGCGAGAAATAAAAAAAATAAAAGTTGGATAGGGTACTTACCGGCGCCTCTGCGCCCTCAGGTCATCGGAAAGTCCGCACTCGGTAGCCACGGTGGCCTATCACGGGAATCACCATCATCTCTTCGAGCTCTGATCTCTGGAAATTTTGAATAGAAAATGTGAAAATGACACTTGGTTTGGCTTTTTCAATCTATTTATAGGTCAAAAATTAGGGTTTGACTTGATGGGTTTGTATTAGAGGCTCATTTGACTGCCTTTGACTCACATTTTCGCTGGCTCAACGTCCTCCATTTTCCAAACCGATCGCTTTGTTGTTTTTCAAGTCATCAATTTGACTAATTGGGACACTTTCCAAAAAAATTCAACTCCGGGGCAAAATTTGAAAATTTTCCCGAGGGGGCATAGGCACTTCGTACCTTCGATGGGGCATATTCTTGACTTCTTCTCTTTTCCATAACGCGATAAACTGCATTATGACAAAGAGGGGCAAATGTAGACACATAAAAATGACCTAGGCTTGCAAGCACTATTTTACCACTTTTCGTCCTAGCATAATTATGACATTTTAATTATGTCCTTGTCCACCTTCAACTATTAATTGAATAATTCATAATTATTTAAATAATTCATGTTCTTTTATTCTTCATGATTATTAAATAAATAGATCTTATTTATTTATTTAATGCGTCACTAATTGTCTAACGTCTTGACATAATTAAATAAAGTTCTCAATTTATTTAATTAATCTTTATAATTTATGTCCTCTTGATTATTAAATGAATATATTTTAATTTATTTATTTAATATGTCACTAATTCCCAAATCCTCTTTTAATTAAATACATTTATTAATTTATTTAATTAATCCATCACCTTCTCTAAATTAAATAATTATCTTTAATTATTTAGTTGTCTTATTTGACATTTCCTCATTTTAAATAAAACAATTTATTTAAAATTGATCTCACATGATTAACTGTCACTTCTTTTAGTAAATAATCTTAAAATCAATTATTTACTATCTCACTAAATCCATATGTTGAATTAATTTTAATTCAAAATGGTAATATTCTTCTACAAATCAAGTAATTGCTAAAATTACCAATTTTCTAAATCTCTTCTTCTTGTTCAATCTTTATCTTCTTGATTTTACTAATTTTCATCTCACTGTCACGTTTATTCTCCATCCTTGATTTAATTTCTTAAATTAAATCTTTCCCACTCATTTGGGATTTTTACCCTACCCCTAACTAAGAGTTTCTATTTTGAATATTGACCACTGATGCTAGGGCATTTCTTAATCTCGCATCTCATCCGTCCATCCAAAATTGCATTTTCTATAAAATGTCAATTTTGTTCTCATTTTTGACATCTTATCTCTTAATATCTTTTGCATCTTGAATTTTTGAATCTTAAATCTTGTGTCATTTAATTACTTTCATTTAGAATTTAATTTCTATTGCATTATCATTTAGTGAAATCCTTCAAAACTTTTCTTAGGGCTAGGCCATATAATAGAGTTTGTTTATCACAATGTGAGGGCACACTCATCATCACAACAAGCTAGAAGTTGCAATGGAAGTGAGCCATGGAGGAGGAAGGACTGGGTGAGTTTGTTTCATTTTTTCCTTTCTTTATTTCCTATGCATTCGATTGTTATATTGTGGGTTTTATTTGTATTGCATATTGTTAATCTAATATTGATCCCTTGCAGAAAATCCTCAATTACACTTGTCATCTACTTTTCTTGTGATTATTAATTCTCCCATAAATGAGGGTGTGAAATCCAAGGAACCCTAATCATCATCCAATAATTTTGACACTATTTTCATTTCTTTATTATCTTCTTTTAAAGGTTCTATATTGGAAGTGGGAATTAATGTGTTTAAAGGACTTGTCATTCCTTTTTCCACTTGTAGGCAAATTTCAGGTTTGGGGTCCATTTCGACTTGGTATACCTTGTTGTCATAGACATATTTCATAATAAGTTGAAGATTTGAAGGCACCACATTCATATCATGAATCCATGGTCTTCCCAAAATAATATTATATGAAAGGTCATTAGGCATAACATGAATAGGAGTTTGTAAGGTAGCCTTTCCGACTGTAATAGGTAAAGTAATTACACCAATCGGTTGCCTTTCTACATTTTAATTGATTTGTCTACTCACAAATTATCTAAGAGTTTCACACTGCACACATTAAGGGCTGAGATATTATCAACCATAGTTCTTTTTATGCCTATTCTAATAAATTGAGCAATGATCATAAAGGCCTCAGTTTTGTGTCTTAATGCTATAGGGGGCAACTCATGTTGGTGAAATTTTATGTCTATATTAACTGTATTCATTCCTTGTATGAGAGATACCATATCATTTGCATTTGTGCCAGGAAGAACCACTACTTGTTGTAAGGTCGTTTGAAGCATACTTTGATAGTTTGGTGAATTATGAATTAAGTCCCATAGGGATATCTTTGCTGGAGCATTCTTAAGTTGTTCAATGAGATTATACTCCTTTCCACTATGTGAAGTTAAACACAGAGCACTAGGTAATATGTGATTCGGTAAAGGTAAGGGTGTTGGGATTGGTTGTTGTGGTTGTGGGTTATTTCTAGTATTGTATGTATGAGCCACAGTATTATGACTTAGTTGTTGCAATACATTATTCTGAGGAGGATAAAGGGTAAACTCGGGTTGTGGTTTATGCAAAGGTGGGTAAAGGATGAGTTGAGGTTGGATCAAGCTAACTTCTCTTGTTTTTGGTTTCTTATGACAAGCCTTAGTGGATGGGATTTGTCAGATGAATTTCTCAAGGGTTTCATCTAACATATCAAATTCATCGCTACTAAAAGGATTGAGGGTTAAGTTAACTTTGTTTGGTTTGTGTTTTTCATAACAAGCCTTAATGGATGATCCTAGTGAGAGGAAGTCCTCAAGGGATTCATCTAGCATGTCTAGGTCATCACTACTGAAGGGCTTGGATGATATTATTTTTCTAAATTTATGCATTTTTTGAATTGTTTATTTTCATGTTTTTTGTTTTTTGTTTTTGTTTTCTAATGAATCTAATCTAAGAGAACTAGGAAATAATGCTAAAAAAGAAAATTGAAAAAAATTTAATGCTATCCATAATTTCCATGAATGTAAATAATGTTATTTCTAATTATTTAAATGTAATAGAAAGCAACTAAACTGAAACAAAAAAGTAACAGAGCAAAACAAAAGCTTAAAATTTGGAAATTTCACTCTGTAAACAACAACTGAAATTTTACACTCAGATTAACTTGCCCAAGGTGGTGAATGAGTCCCACTAGCGATTTTTTTAAATATTTTTAGATTTTTTGGTTGACTTTTATGTTTTATATGCTATGTGACCTAGATATAGGATGCAAATGTGGTTTTTCAATACTTTTTTTTGAAATTAAGTGCAAAAATGCAAGCTAAATGATCTTTTCACTAATGCAATGCTAATGCAAGCCAAATCTAGGATTTAAATGCACCGCAAATCAGAATTATAATGCTCTAAATGCAGGTTCACCAAAATGAAAATATAAAAATTGTGACCTCCCTCTTGGGCTTCTAGGGTTTTGAACCTAAAAGGATAGAGATCAATTTTTGTGCTCTTTTCACTCAAGAACAAACCCTTGAGATTTCAATGCAAAGGATACTAAAATATAGCAAAGGGAATTTTATAGGGATTTAATGATGTCAAATGAGGGTTTCACCACCAAGTGTAAACTTGGAAAAGAAAGTGATCTAAAACACTCCAAATGAATTTAAAATATCAATCGCATCTAAGGGATTCAACACTCCAAGAGGGAGGAGTATCTTTCTTCAAGTTATTAATAAAATTTAGCGAATCTCCCTCTAACCAAACCTTTTTGAAACCTTTAGAGTGATAAATCCTCAACCCATGATAGGCAGTTGAAGCTTCCACAAAGTGATTTGTCTAGGTTCCCAAAGGGAGTGCCATAGAGAAAACAAACCTACCATTTGAATTTCTCAACACTCCCCCACAACCACCAGGACCCAAATTACCTTAAGCATCTCTATCAAAATTGACTTTCACCCAAGCAATAGGGGGAGACTTCTAGACAACATCATCTCTTGAAGATTTACCTTTATTCAAAGGAAGAGAGATATCACTAGGCAACTTCCAATTAGGCACAATAGCAATATCACCCGACATAAGCACAATCTTAGGGCCATTCTGAAAGTAAACCTCTGAACAAAATTATCCTTAATAGCCGCACAAATTTTAAAGGCCACATTGATAGAGGAAAGAGCAGAGTCCCTAATTTTTTTTTTGTTACATTCCATCCAAACACCCCAAGAAAGGTGAGGAACAGAGAGAGACCAAAGAAAAAGTAGAGCAAGATTAGAGGAAGGTCCTACCCATTGAGACCACACTTCCCAATAGAGGAAGGAAACACCTAACAAAGATTCCAAAGAGAAAGAACATGAGCCCACACCTCCTTTACATATCTGCACCTAATCAAGAGATGATAGGAATCCTCTACATCTGAACTTTAGATAGAAAACATCTATTAGGAAGCATAAAACCTCTCTTAAAAATATTCTGAATAGTTAAGACCTTATTCTAGCAAAACATACACAAAAAAAGATAGTTTCGGAAACCAAAGGGAGGCCCAGAAGGGGATAGGGCCAACAAAAGAAATTTGAAGAGTAAAGGCAAAAGACATAGAAAATTTACCATTAGAAGAAAGCTTCCAAATAATCTTATTATTTGGGACATATGAAGGAATATGAACAAAGGAAAGAGCATTAAAGAGACCTTCCAAACAAGGTTCTACCTCATGCAATCTTTTCCACTACAACCCATCCATATAATGAGTAAAATATCTACTAAACCTTTGAATAAATGTATCCATAAAAGGAAGGGCCCAAGGCTCATCTTTAAGTGACCTGTTTCCAAACCAAAAATCATCCCAAAAGAGAATTCTACTACCATTACCAAACTGCCAATGTAAACCTTTAGAAATAATATTTCTGGCCATAACCATATAGTTCCAAAGGGCAGAACTAGATGAGGGAGAGAAGCCACTAGACAGAAGGTCTCTTATATGATCCACACCTCGAATATATTTTCCCATACTGATACGAGCCCACTCACTATTAGCAGAAATTAGGTTCCATAATTTCTTAGCAAGTAAAGCCATATTAAACTCTTATTTTACAAATTTCAAGACTAGCCAACTTTTTAGGTTTGCAAACATCATCCCAAGAGACGACATGAATTATTTTCTTCTCTTCCACCCTGAACCAAAGTAAATTTTTTTGAATACCTTCCAGCTTTTCCAAAAATTTCCATGCAATATAAAATAGGCTAAGAGCATAAATCAAAAGATTTTGAAAGGTAGATTTAATGAATTGCACTTTCCCAGCTTGACTCAATAGTGCACCTTTCCAACTAGCCAATTTAGAGTTAAAATTATCAATCAAAGCCTAATAGAAAGAATCAGGAACCACATTAGAACACAAGGGAAGGCCCAAGTAAGACGTAGGAAGCTCACCAATCTGACATTGCAAAATCCTCACAATTCTATGTTGCTGATGATCAGGAGTGTTAAGAAAGAAAATAACACTTTTAAGTAAGCTAATCTTCTGCCCCGAGACAACCTCATATTTTTGCAAAATAAGTTTAATGGATTTGGCTTCCTTAATAGATCCTTCCAAAAGCATAAGAGTATCATCAATGAACTATTGATGGGAGAAAATGTGGTTCTGAAATGAAGGAGAAAATCCAGTCATCTAACCAATATTAATAAATATTTGAATGAGGCGACCAAGAGATTCAACCATTATAATAAAGAGAAAAGGAGAGATGGAATCTCCCTATCTCAAACCCCTTGACCAACCAAAAAGAGGAGAGGGGGAACCATTAACAAGAATAGAAAACCCCGAGGAAGAGATTAGTTGAAGCACCAAAAGCTTTCAGAATCTTAGACAAAAAACCCCAGTCAACTCTATCCTAAGATTTAAGAAAATCTAGCTTCAACAAAAAACCAACATGCTTATTAACAAATAAATAGTGAATATTCATATAAACAATAAGGATGGAATCAATAATTTTCCTACCTGCCACAAATCCATTTTGCTGGGTTGATATAATTTGAGGAAGAACCTTCTGCAATCTCGTCGCTCGAACCTTGGAAAAGATCTTATAAATAGATTTACATAAACTAATAGGACAAAATTCATCAAAAGAGGATGAATCCAATTTCTTAGGAACAAGAACAATAAAGGATGTGTTTAATTCCTTCAAATGATTACCACTATGAAAAAAATTCCTTAGTATCATCCATGACATCCTTAGCAAGAATATCCCAAAAGGACTAAAAAAAGAACATCGAAAAACCATCGGGACTAGGTGCTTTGTTACCTTCAAACAGAAAACAACACTTTTAATCTCTTCCTCTAAATGGATCTGAACAAATTGTCGATTAAGTTCATCAGTGGTGATATGAGGAATATCAGTTCATCAGTGGTGATATGAGGAATATCCCGAAGGAGATCATCCTGACACTTTGAATCGAGCTCCTCTTCCTCAGTTGAAAGATTTCAAAAATAAGAAGAAGCAACCTGTTGCAGAGCCACATCCTTATCAAACACCTAATTATTGAAATTTTTAGAATATATATAGTTGGAAGCCTGATGTTTCAATGTAGAGAGATGGAAGAACCTTGTATTCTTGTCCCCACTTTTTAAACACATAATTATAGACCATTGCTTCCAAAATTCCTCCTCCTTAGCCATAATATTTTGCAATCTAGATAAAAGGATGTTCTCCCTCAGAGCAAGAGCTTGATCATAACCAGACACTTGAATAGATTGTTGCACCATGAAAAGATCCTTATTGAAATATTATTTCTCAACAAAAATGTGCCCAAAGAAGGATCAATTCCACCTCCTAACATTGCTCTTCACATTAGCTGATTTCTTAGCAACCATATACATAGTCGAGCCATCCACTTGAATGTTCCACCAGGGTTGAATGAAATCTTTCAGGTCAAGGTGACAAGTCCACATCTTTTCAACTTGAAAGGGAAATTTTTTCTGCTCCCCAATAGATCCACTGATAAAGAAAGAGTAAAATGGTCAAATCCCAACCTAGTCAGGCCCAACAGAGAAAAAAGAGTAAGAAATAAGCTAGTTAGGGGATATGAGGGCCCGATCAAGCTTAGCTTGGATAAGAGATTCACCCACTCGCCGGTTAGACAAAGTGAATGAGGCCCCTTTGAGATCCAGATCAAGAAGATCATTATCATTAATTAGATTCATGAGATCATATCTATTATCATCCACAATCTACAATCCTCCTAAATTATTAGCATCATGCAAGGGCATATTAAATCCCCCATTACCAACCAATTGGCAATAGGATGAAAATATTTAAAGGAACTAAGATTTTCCCAAAACTTTTTCCTATTACTCTTACTATTAGGACCATAAATATTAGAAAGGGTCCAAGATAACTTATCATGAACATTGATAAAAGACGTAGCCACATAATTACATTCCTCAAGCATCGATAGCCCCTAAATCAACTTCAGATTCCAAAAAGTGAAAATACCACCAGAAGCACCATCCACCTCAGAACAATGCATACCACAATCCTTGCAAATCTTATGTTTAAGTTTAGATAACCTACCCAATCCCATTTTAGTTTCTTGAATAAAAATAATGTCAGGCCTATGATCCCTTACCAGGTTAGCAAGGAGATCATGCTTGTGAGGGTGATTTAACCCTCTCATGTTCCAAGAAATTATCTTCATAAGGGCTTGTGGGAGGTTCTCTTGGAGCACATATCCTGAAAATTTATTTGAGTCCCATCAACAATATTCATTTGATTCTCCTTGTCCCTAGTAACATTCAAAGGAGGATGAACCCTACCTCTTGGCTCAAACTCACAGTCTAAACTTTTCTTATTTTTAGTTAAAACTCCCAGAGGAGGAGATTCTTTCTTTCTATATCTACCTTTCACCAGGATATAAGGAGGAATTTTAGGATAACCCAAATCACTAGAATCCTTCAAGTTAGACTTCGAGAAAACCTCCAACCCCTCAATCTTAGAATATTCATCATGAGGCAAATTTAAAACCCCACTAACATGAGATTCCAAAGGAGGCGACTCCAAACCATCAACCTTAGGCTCTAGATCTTCAACCAAAACCACATACCTAAGACATTCACAAGGATCCTTATTACTGAAATGGGGAGGAATCACCTCAACCTCACCACTTCGCCAAACCACATCAAGCTTTTCAAGTTCCACTTGGCCCTCAGGGATCACAATATTCCCGTCTGTTACCATCTCCATTCCCATAGATATCTCACTCGTAGGAACAACCCCATCTTTCTCCATAGAAGAAGACCCAACTTTCTCCATAGGATCCAAAGAAACAACCCCAAGAACCTGTTCCTTTCCTTTCCATTGCTTAACCACTTGCTTCTACACTTTTAGAGGGTATTTTTTAGCCTAGTGGACTGCTTTCTTGCAATGGAAACAAGTGCAAGGAATTGATTCAAATTCCACCACTTGATCCCAGAAACCAAACTTAGAGTTAATCTTCACCAGAGAGGGAAGATTTGTTGACTATTCCACATCAACACAAAATTTAGCATAAACAAGATGCTTTCTCGAAGCCATCATTTGGTAAATCGATAGCAAGCACCCAAAAGTACTCGCAATCCCTTTGAAGACTTCTTCATCCCAAAATTTAAGAGGGAGACCTGGAATTCTCACCCAAATAGGGGCCATTGAGAAACAAAACGAGTTAGGATTAAAACTAGGTTCCCACCTTTTCAACATCAAAGAAGATTTCCCAATAAACCAGGGACCTCTCATAAGAGCTAGCAAGAGATCATCTTCAGAGTTGAATTTAAAGGAAAATAATCCTTCAGCCATTGCAGCCACATCCACCTGGCCCTTAGGATACCATCGGTTTAAGGAAAACTTATGAAGCAGCTCGATATGACGATGAGGTCCCACTAATTTTCCCAAAAGAGTCATATCCATAGTTGAAACACTTTCTTCAACAATCCTCTCTGAGACAGAGATTGAATATTCTCTAGTCTTCACATTAGAAACAAAGACCATAGGAGGAGAACAGCATTTACCTTTGGGCTTCAAACCAAATATATTAGACCATTTAAGGGTTGAATCTGAGAAAAGACCACTCCCTGTCTTATCAAACCCAGGGACCGAGCCAAAAAAAGTCAAATCCAAACCATCAGCTGACTGATCAGTGTGAGACTCAACACTGAGATTCCCCCTTTCAGAGGACACCAAAGAATAAAAAGGACAAGAAACCTTAGTGGTTCCTTTCCAACTAGAATACTATTTTTTCACAATAGGAGACCCATGCCATTTACCATCAGCCAAGGACCCACCTAACATAACCTTACCATCAACAAGTTGTCTGCCATTAATGCTTGTTGCACCTCCAAAGTTTCCAGCCTTTTCAAATTTTTAAATCACTCCACTGCCATCGCCTCTGCCAAAAGAGAACTCCATACTATAAATCATTACTTTCTTAACCGATACCACTATGTTAACTTCTAGTGCAAAAAATATTCTTCATATGTCACAAGGTCATATATTCACTACAAAGTCTATGATTTAAAAGATTTTTGTATGGTAGTAGTTTTAATCTCAACCATTTATCTATACAATTTTTCAAGCACTCTTGACCATAGAAATGTATATCTAACTAAAAATATTTTAAATATTAATTTGGAAAATGTATAGATTATTTATACAAATACATGTATGTATGTATGTGTATATGTATGTATGTATGCATGTAATCATGTGTGTGTGTCCATACATGTATGTATGCATGCATACAAACATACATGCATTTCACATGTAAGCCTTAACTAATTGCACAATACAACTTGTATGTCATGATAAAACATAGCTAGAGGGTTTGCATTTAAGGGGGTTAGATTAAACATCATTTGATAGAACATACCTAGGATTAAACAAAATCCCTAATAGATTTTCCTTTATACCAACCAAAAATGATAATAAAAAAAAAAATTTGCATCACCTTTTTGGCAATCAAATAAAGTCATTTAGAAATTTTATTTTGTAGCTATGTAACCCTTAGTATTATCTTTTCAAACACTATAATATGTATTTTTTTTACAGTTGATGTGGGTCTATTTTAAAGAGGTAATGATCTCTATTCAAGGTACTAGAGAAAAAATAACAAACATTATTAGAAAAATATTTTTAAAATGTATTGCACTCTAGTTATCTGGAATTGTGTCAATGAAAAAATGAAATAATAAACTATATATATTATAAGAAAAATGTGTTGTACAATAATATAGGTATAAAAATATTGTTAGTACTAATTCAAAAATTAATAACAAATAAAATATTTAATAAAAACTACCAAAATTTTCCGTGGATTAGATAATAGAGTTAGTGGCCCAATCCAAATAATTCATTGATATTCTAAATTATTTTTGAAAAATTTATGTGTTATAGAATAATTTCACTAAATAAAATGTAATATTAAAAATAAAAATTTATTGAAAAATAATGATATCAGCCTCCATTAATGGGGTTGGTGGGTCTTATCCCTAGTAAATATAAATAAATAAAGTAAATAGAGAGTCACACTAGAGAGATGGATTAATTTAAAGTTTTATGGTGTCTCTAGGGGTAATCTAAGAGCCTTTAGTACTAGTTGCATAGTAAAGATCACAAGGGAAATCTAATTGGTGTAGATAAAAATAGATAGTCCAAGGGACCAATAATGAGGTTGACGCTCAAGTGTTACTACTAGAAATATAAGTTTACAATAAATTCTATGTTAAAAAAGTTTATATTGTATGGAATTCAATCATAGTTTTGAATTCCATTAGAGATAGAGGAACTCATAATTGGAAGATCAACAATATTCTAAAGAAGACCTTTTTTTTCTCTTGGAATCATTAACATTCACCATTAAACATATTTACATGGAGATAAATTAACAAATTAACTCCTTATAAAAAATTATAATAAATGGTAGCATTGATCAAATTATTCTCAATTCAAAGGGGGCTTTGGTTATCACCAATTGACTTCCAATAAAATCATCAACTTACTAGCAATTATATTCTAAAGGTGGTGAATTATTATTATCTCCCTCAATGGTGTATCTATTGGAATGATGATGACACTAATAGTATGGTCATAACACGTGATATTTCTTGCTAGTAATTAGAAGCAATTTTAACATTATAAACTCAGATGTATCTAGTAACTTTTTTGAAGCTCTACTTATGCACTCTATCCCAAATTTTTGTAACTATTTAGATCTCTATAATATATACTATAATTATATTTTTGGTAGAGAAACACTATATTACACTTATAGGAGCCAAAAGTGACTTGAGATTGAAGATGTTGTTAACCAATGCTATCACTGTCATCCATGCTATAAAATTGTTGATTGTATAATTTTCCTCGTGGAAAAGCATAAGTATAGAATCCAATCTAGTAATATCCAATCCATGATTTTTGTAATTATCCTAGAAGCAAGGTGATAAAATGAGGCCATTACAATTATGAGAGGAATTAGTCAAACCCCAATGGTATAGAAGATTAAGGAAAATTCTAGACAAGGCTATCACTATTATATGCTTTCCAATAAGGGTATGCGTCTAGCCCCTACATATAATGATAAATTAGGCCATAAAACACTATATTTTTTCTTATCTAGTGGAAAAAATTAGGAACTAATGTATGAAGCTAATTAAAATAAATATTTCAATGGAAATCAATTTTAAAATCTCACACAATATTAAAATAAATAAAACCCTTCTTGAGAAAATAATTTGCTTGCAATAGGAATGAAGGTCTAGTTTGCAATTTGCAACCAACTATCTCAAATTTGTTTAACATTGAAATGAATTACAATCAATCCAGAAAGGATTATGGGTTGAAGAAATACCTTACAAATGATTGTTAAACGCAACAACAAAAAATTATTTTCCATCAGCAAATCAAAGCTTTGCCTCAAATCTTTTCTCTAGCACCTACAACAATAATTACACTCTACAATCTCAACCCTTCAATATGCAACTATCAATGATGTTTGCGTCTTTATCAACAACCTCAAGTCTGCAAAAACATGATCAGAAACCCCTTCCTAGAGGTATGTTACACCCTTCTCTTCTCTTTTCCTATATTCTTGAAAATTTGTTTTAAAAATGAAATTGATTTTTCATTAAACAACTCCAATCCACCTCGAAATGAAATGTGAGAATATTTCATTTGAATTTCTTGTCATTTCAAACCCCTGTTCCAGAAATCCATTCACATCTCTTGTAACTCCCAATTAAATTAATTTTCATTAATTAAATTGACTAAAATCTCCTTAAAAATACCAAAACATGTTGTGAATCGTTGGTAGTGCTTCGATGGCTTTCTAGATTTTTTCATGAAAGCAAAAATTAGCTTTACCCAAATTGGGCGTCCACCTCCCGATTCCCTATTTTTTAGGAGTTGGGGAATTTCAAATTTTGAGTTACAAGTCAAGTTGGTAACCTCAAATAACCCATGCTTTTGTCTTTCTTTTTTAGGATTTTCAATTTTAAAACATATTCTCCACTATCTCTCCTTATCTTGTTTTGACCAAATTTGCTCCAAATTGAAATTTCAAAATCCAACATGACATGACACTCAAATACACTCCAAAATTTGAATTTCACATGACAAATATGAAACTCAACTCACAACAAAAATTAATATAAAATCAAACTTCATTTGTTGACACATGATAGTAATAATGCCATGGATGCTCTTGGATCAGACACCCACATTAGAAAAGAAATGTTTCATGAGTTCAAACCTCATCAACATTCTTAGATCCATTTCTCCTCTTTTCTCATTGGAAATATCTTTCTCAACTGATTCTACAACTTCACATTAGTAATCATTCTCAACTTTCCTCTTTTTATTCTCCTCGTGAAACTTGTGTTATCAAAATTAGCTTCCCACCAATGTGCTTTATCAAAATAATAATCAAACATAATTATATCTCCCTCTTTAGTAAAACAAAAATCATGTATTACCTCTCTTGCTACTATACCTTTTTCCTCCTCCTTTACCTGGTTTGAAATGTGGTTTATAACTCCCATTATGCCTTTAGAAATACATAGTGCTGCTGCAATTTGATCTTCAACACCCAATTCAGTGTTAGTACCACAATCCATAGATTCATTCTCCACATTTTGTAATAAATAGTCGAGCTTCGTTATCAAGGAATCTTCATCTTCAATACTTTCAATAAAACAATCATAAGAAAACTCTCTTTCCACCTCCATTTGTTCACCACTCTCATCTACTTCCAAAGGATTTATTGTTGCAACCTTTGACTCAACTTTTGTTGTGTTATGGAGACCAATTAGACTCGGATAAAATATTCATATTAATTTTCATTAAATATTTTGTATGCTGCACTTGTATCTAAAATGATGGTTACAAATAAATGTTAAATGTTGGAAGTGATTAGTTACAATATTTTAATATAAAGTCCATGGAAAACTGAAAATATTAAATGTAATTTCTCAAAGAAAACATTTTATTGGGTGCATGATGCACAAACAATGGCCAAAATTCATTGGTAGTTAATGGGACATGTGTGGGAGCATATTAGAACACTTGGTGATGAGTTTGGAGGGAAGTAGGTCATGAAAAAGAAAAAAATTGTAAAGTAGTTGCTGGAAAAACATAGGAGAGGTTGCGGGTACCCGTAGCCATGGCTGTGTAAAACCAACAAGTGAAAAACGTGGAAAAAACGTTGTTGCATGTTGTTTCATGTCTTTGCATGTCATTGTAAATATTTTATGCTATGAGATTAATATATTGTGGACCCTATTTTTGGTGGATGTAGCCTGGATTTGGGTGAACCACATTAAATCTCTATGTTCTTTTATTATCCAAAATTTTTGTGTGTTCTATTTGTCTATTTTATTGATCAAATCTGCATTTAACTAATTGAACTCTTTCTTCTAACCCTAACAAGTGGTATCAGAGCAAGTTGTGTTCAGTTATCCTTTGTACGAAGGTCTCATAGTTGAGTGGCAGTCTCATGGTTGAGTGGGAGTTATGGTAGATGAGGGTAAGTTGAAGGTAGAAAAATTCAATGGCAAAAACTTTCAGTTATGAAAGATGCAGATGGAGGACTATCTTTATCAGAAGGATTTATAGCGGCCATTGGAAGGGAAAGCCAAGAAACCCCCGACTATGTCTAATGAGGATTGTGATATTTTGGATAGAAAGGCATTTGGTAGTATTTATTAATGCCTGGCACAATCGTTGGCGTTTAATATTTCAAAAGAAAAGACAACTAAAGATTTGATGAAGACCCTATCGAAGTTATATGAAAAAACTTCTGCTTTGAATAAGGTATTTCTTATGAAGCATTTATTTAATATGAAAATGGTAGAAAGTAGGTTAGTTGTTGATCATTTAAATGAGTTTAACATAGTTACTATTCAATTGACTTATGTTAATGTAAAATTTGATGAAGAAGTTAGGGGTCTTTTGATTCTGTTTTCTTTTCTTGAAAGTTGGAATAGCTTGGTAATGGCAGTTAGTAATTCTATTTCTGGTTCAAATACATTGAAATTTGATGATGTTGTTGGTGTTATTGTGAGCGAGGAAATTTGTAAGAAAATCTCAAGTGGTACATCCACATCAGGTAGTGTTTTGAATGCATAAAGAAGGGGAAGAACAAAGGAGAGAGGAAAGAATTTTGGAGGTCATGGTAATTCATGAGGAAAATCAAAGGAAAAGAGGTCCCAATCTAGAGAAAAGAAGGATTGTTGGTACTGTGGTAAGTCGGGTCATTTAAAGAAAGATTGTTGGTATCAAAAAAATAAAGGAGACAAAAAGGAAGCAAATAAAAAGGAAAAAGTGGTAAGTAACAAATCTAATGAGGATGCTTTGATTCTATCCCTTCATAATTTTGATGATTCTTGGGTGTTAGATTCAGGGGCTTCATTTCATGGTACACCCCATAAAAGTTATTTTTTTGATTATGTCCAAGGGGATTTTGGGATGGTTTATTTGGGTAATAATGAACAATGTCAAATTGTTGGAAAGAGAAGAATCAAGATTAAGTTATAGAATTGGAATCATTAGCTAATACATAAGGTAAGGCATGTTCCAAGGTTAAACATAAATTTAATTTTAGCAGGGAAACTATATGATGAAGGTTGTGTTGTTACATTTAGTGATAAAAATTGGAGGTCACAAAAGGTGCCTTAGTGGCAGAAAAAGGTGTGAAAGTAGAAGCCTTATATCTTTGTATAGGTCATACTATTCCTTCTACTTTAGCTATTACAGATAAAAATCAATGTTCAGGAATAGTTGTTGTAGTTCAGTAGGCAAAACATTAGATAGATGTTGTGTATTTTGAATCAATACTGTGACATAATAGACTTGAGCATATGAGTACAAAAGGTATGAAAGTAATTCATTCAAAGAATGTTTTACTAAGTCTAAAATGTGTTAATATGGATTTCTATGAAGGTTGTGTGTATGGAAAACAAAAGACAGTTATTTTTCTCAAGGATGGGAAGCAAAAGAAAGATGAGAAATTGGAGCTTGTACATATGGATGTATGGGGACCAACTCAAGTATCTTCTCTCAGTGGCTCTTAATATTATGCCACTTTTATTGATGATGCAACAAGGAAGGTATGGATTTATTTCCTTAGGTAGAAATATAATGTATTTGAAACTTTTAAAAAATGGAAAAACATGGCTGGGAATGAGATGGGTAAAAAGTTAAAATGTCTTAGATCTAATAATGGTGGTGATTATTACAACAAAGAGTTTGAATATTACTCTTCCTCTAATGGTATTGGTAGGAAGAAAATGGTTCCAAGGACTCCATGAAGGAAAATGGAGTGGTTGAGTGCATGAATAGAACAATAATGGAGCATGCACGGACTATGAGATTGCATGTTGGGCTGCCTTTAAACATGTGAGTAGAGACTGCAAACACTGATGTTTATTTAATTAATAGAGGCCCCTCTAATCCTTTAGGTTGTGGTATTCTAGAGGAAGCATGGACATGTAAGAAGGTGAGTTATTCTTTTCTCAAAACCTTTGATTGTGAAGAATTTTCACGTGTATATTAAAAAAATAGAACCAAACTTGATGCTAAATCAAAGAAATGTATATTTTTTGGATATGGAATTGATGAATCTAGTTATAAGCTTTGGAATTTTGAAATTCAAAAAATTATGAGAAGCAGGGATGTCATATTCAATGAGAAAGTGTTGTACAAAGATCAGTTGCAGCAACATGAGAAGAAAGAAAATGATTATGTAGTGCTCGATGATACCCAAAAAATTATATTCTAGTGGTTCCTCATGCTCTGCAACAACAGCAACAACAAATACCACAAAGTCTAGTGAATGTTAGATAATATTCAAGGATGAGTAGACCTTCACAAAGATTTTCTCCCTCTTTGTATTCTATTTTATTAACTAATGATGGTGAACCGGAATGCTATGATGAATCTATGTAGGTGGATTCCAAGGTTCAGTGGGAGCATGGAATGGAAGAAGAAATGGACTCGTTGCTAAGAAAATCAGAGTTGGGACTTATGCAAGTTTCCTATAGGTAAAAAGGATTTACCAAACAAATGGTTTTATAGGTTGAAAGAGGAAGATGGAGGTAAGAAAAGATTTAAAGCCAAGTTAGTTGTAAAGGGATTTGCACAAAAAAAGGGTATTGATTTTGATGAAATCTTTTCTTTAGTTGTTAAAATGACTTCTATTCGTACTATTTTAAGCATTGTGGTTGTTGAAGATTTACATTTAGAATAACTTGATGTTAAAAAAGCCTTTCTCCATGGTTATTTGGAAGAGGAAATGTATATGGAACAACCACAAGGATTTTAGGTCAAAGATAAGGATAAACTAGTGTATAGATTGAAGAAAAGTTTATATGGCTTGAAACAAGAACCTCGGTAATGGTATCTTAAATTTGATAGCTTTATGGCTAAGCAAGGCTACAATCACTATAATTTAGATCATTGTGTTTAAATTAAGAAGTTATATGATGATAGATACATTATTTTATGTTTATATGTTGGTGATATGTGTGTAGCAGGGTCTAACATGGATCACATAAAGGAGTTGAAACAAAAGTTAGTAAAGTCATTTGCTATGAAAGATTTGGGGGAAACAAAACAAATACTTGCAATGAAGATTATAATATATAGGAAAAATAAATTATTTTTTTTATCTCAGGCTGATTATGTTGAAAAGGTATTATAGAGATTTCATGTGGAGAATGCCAAAACAATTAGCACACTGTTGTGCCTCTTGCACACACACCCCATTCGGAACGAGGACCCTCTCTTTCCATTTTTGCTTATCAGGTCCCTTTTGCTTCGCCTCGTTTTGTGTGCCCTTTTTGCATCCTTGAAGGTCAACACGTTCTCAAAAGTCACATTTTAGGGTTGACCTAATTTTGCCCCTATGAAAAATGCTAAATCTTGAGCCCTTTTGGGTTTTATCTGACAGTTGGTCTTTTTGACGTCTGTGGCACCTTTCGGGCCCAGACCATCGGGTTTCCCCTCTCAGGTTTCCCTTTGTGGGTTTCCATGTCACCTTTGCTGTTTTCGATGGCCAACAGTTGGCGTCTTCCTGACCTCCAGATTTTGGTGCTTTGATGGTTGTTTGAACTATTTGTTAGACCCATTGGTGCTGCATGTGCGTCTTTTCGGTCCTCGGACCCTGGATCTCGGATTTCCATCTCCAGAATTTTGTTTGAGTTTCGCTGTTCCACACGGCCTCTAGCTAGCATCTTCTCAGACATCAGACCTCGAGTTCTTGTTCATTGTTTCACTTGCAACTTCACAATTTTTCAACTGCTGTGGCTCGACGTCTTTCTGGCCACTAGACCCCGGATCACCTGCCGCCGCCTGAGAAATTCGAATCCACCTACCTTACCTACGACCGTGCCAAAAATTTACTAAGATATGAATTGCAATGTAGGCTATTTAAATGGGTTCTGACCTGTCATTTTCACATGATAGAAAGGAATTTGAAGAGCTTCTCGACCCTAGCATGCTCTGCCTTCGCGCCCGAGGTTGAGCTTTGTCTTTCCTTGTGAATTTGGCATAGAGCTTCCTTAGGGATTTGAGGTAGGTTCGCCGCCTACCCCCCTTTTCCTTCTTCTTGAAGCCATGAACTGAAAACTAAATGAAAATCAAAATAAAGTTGGAAACCGGTAAGATAACGCCCTGGCCTAGAAAACCCACAAACTAAAAAATTGAAAATCATGAGATTACGGGGCTAAATTCAAAACTAGAGTCTAACCTCCCTGTTGTTGTTCTTCAGAGCAGGCAACCACATCCCTCAGGCTTGAACCTCTTTGCGGCCATGCACACGCAAAGTTAAAACTTAGATAAAACTAAAGTGTCCAAATTCACCTCGGGTCCCGACCTTTGGACTTCCCTTCTCGGGATTTCATTGTGCCTCCGTCATTCCAAACGGCTTTCCTTCCGCATCCTTCTAGACCTCGGACCCCGGACGTGTGACGTCCATCGCAAACTTGTAGGAAAATAAAAATGTCTAAATTATCCTCAGACCCCGACCCCCGGACTTCCGTCGTCGTGTCGTTGTCACTGCTTCGCCGTTTCAAATGACTACCCTTGAGCGTCTTTTCGGTTCTCGGACCCCGGTTTCCCTTTCGCCCCACACAATTTAAGGAGGAAACCTAGAATGTCCAAACCGTCCCCGAACTCTAGTCTCTAGAATTTCATCTTGCTTCCACCATCCCGAATGGCTGCCCCCGTCCGCCTTTTTGAACACCGGGTCCTGACCCTCCATCCACCTCTGGATTTTCACCAACTGACAAGTCTATCTTGGGTATTGTCTTCTGGACTTCCGTCCATGTTTCGGCATTTTACATAGCTCTCTCGTAGCAGCTTTCCGACCTCAACAACCTGGACTCCGGAACCCAATTCTCGGAATGTTGTTTTCCTTGTGCTGTTCTAAATAGCCAACCCTAGATGGCTTTCTGGAAGCTAAAGCCCGAATGCAAGAATGATGACTCAAATGACCTAAAAATCAAAAATGGACTTTGACCTACGTCCTAAAATTGGATCTTCTTTCACACCAACCCTTCATTGAACAAATCCAGCATCGAGAAAAGTCCTCGGGAATGACTTGCCTCATTTTCCCTTCCAAACAACATTCTACCAAAGGAAGTCTGGCCCCTGGGGCTTGGATCACCTATTTTTCTTTCTAATGATGATTTTATCAAGTTTTAGACATTTATCAAATATGAATGTTGTGGATCTAACCTTGATTTGCAAGGATTTGTTCGAGGCCACTTTCTCATGATTAATGTTGCTAGCTCCTGTCTCTCTGTGCAGGATTTATGGAATCTGGTGTAGAGGCCTTTGGGATGGCCAAGGAAAAAGGGAAAATAACCACCAAATCCCCACTTCATTTGTTGTCATGATGCCTGCCCTCACTCTCCCAGTTTCCTTTGTTAAATATATGCAAAATGTACCATCTGAACTTTCAGGAATGCTTGCAAATCCAATGGTGCAGTCTGTAATAGCCCAGGCAATGGTTAAGGCCCCAGATATCCCTCCTCCTACAAAACCACTTAGGATGGAGGCTACAATGTGAATCTCAGATGAGCTCAAGCGACGAGAACAAGAGGCAGCCGCAAGGCCGAAAGATGAGGAATTTGTGTATCATGAACATCCCGTCTATGAACATCGAGTGATCGATGAGGTGGCCAATGAATCTTCCAGTGAGGGAAGCGAGGATCAAGGGATGAACATACTCCAAGAGACAACTAATCCAGAGCTCGATGTGGATTGGAACAAGAAACTCAAGGAGATTGAGGACAAATAAGTTGAAGGACAACTTACAATTGAAGAAAGAATTGTTGCTCCAAGGACTAAGAGCAGTAGGTCCCCTACGGAAAGTAATAATCAAACCCCGGAGCATGAGGAAGAAGCATCCTTCCAAGAGGATGAAAAAGAAGATTGGCTTGAGTTAGGTGAGCATGACCAGGAAGAAGAAGAAAAGGGTGCTAAAAGGGAAGATCACCCTAAAGAGCAACTTCTCACCAAATATCCTGCCAAACGCATAACTCTCGTGCAAGATTCTGATGAGGAGAAGGAGGATGCAAGATTTGAGTGGGAGACCCTTAATGTCAAATCCATTGAGCTTAGGGTAGAGGAGAGCTAAGGTCAAAAAGAATCACCTAAGGCAGGGTCTTAGATGCCCAACTAGCTAGAGAAGCAGCTCGAAAAGAGAACTCATGCCCTGAAGGATTTGAAAGCAAGGCTAGAGGCAATACTGGCTAGAGCTCAGTTTACAACCAAGAAGGAGAAGAAGCCAAGAATCAGATCTAAGGTAACAATGGATGCCTCCAAATCTATGGCAATGCAAATAGCTATGCCAGTGGTTGGAGAACAAGGAATAAGCTATAACGTCTCCACCATTGACTTGGGAGTGGCTACTAGGGAACAAAAGGTTGACCACCTCTGGGAATTAGTTGCCATAGTGGTGCACCATATCCAGCAGGATAAGGTTTCAAAGGAAGAGCTTAAGGCACAGGTGGCTGATCTGATGGCCTACAATCAACAATGGTCATCTCTAGATGAATAGCCTACCATGTCATCGGCCCCACCATAGTTGTTATCCTAGGAACAGATCAACAAGCTGGAAAGAAGGAGAAACTTGGATAAGACCACGGAAAATTGGTTGTGGCAGGTCTTGGACATTGGGAATACGGGCATCAATTTGGCTATCGAAATAGAAAATAAGTTCTTGGAAGTACAAACATCTCTTGAAAGCAAGATGAAAATCTGTGAGGAGTTCCCAAAGAAGTACAAGGCTACCTATCTAAAAATTGAGGCTATCCTCACATTGCCGAGTGAGGTTTGGTAAAAAGGATCTCACCTTCAAAGACGATAACCATTGGCTAATCGATGTATGGAAGCGGGAATTTGATCACTGAAAGGGGAGGCTAGAATAGATCTTAGAAAGAATAATTCTAGATATCGAATGGGCTAAGGAGGCCAGAGGAGATTGTACTAGATATCTCAAGTTGATGACATATTTGCAGTCCTTAGAAGATAGCATAGATTTCATGACATTGTGAAAATTTTGATTAAGTGAAATTCTATTTTAAGGAAACTGTCCATAGTAGGAACCTCCATGATCACTGTTCATCAGTAGTTGCAGGTCCAGGAACCTTCTCTCTTCCTTGCCCCCTTTTTCCTTTTTTTTAGAGATAACCTATGCTAAGGTTCATTACACATTGTAAAGTCAAATTCAACGAAAAAGATGGAGATCAAGACTATTGTTTGAACGTGCAGCAAAGTGCAATAATTTCCTATCCAAAGAAATATGTTTGACTCATGTAAGACCACCTTGTGATTCCAACAAATCACATCATAAATCAACTGATATATTTCAACCATCGTCATGACCTGACATCCAAGAGACCTTGGGATAGCATTCTGCAATTTGATTGTGGAAGATTGTCTTTCAAGAGAGGTAATGCACGTACACATTACCTGTGTTGTGAAGTGGATAAAAACACCATCAATAGAACTAGCACTAGAAGGAGGGCCTTTTGGAGATAAAACTGGATTGAATTGGGTCATTCTGCTTTGAGATATTTCATTGAGTCTTGAGATCTACACCAAATAAAGGGGAATTTCAGGAATTACAGCCCCCTGTCCGAGCTAAAAGAGCTAAACAAAGGGAACCATCCATCTCCAATTCACCAGACCAGCCCATTTATCTTTCACCTCCACCTTCTCCATTATCATTGGTAGTACCGCCTTCCATTCATTTCATAAAACAACCTTCCAGGTTGCCACTCTGTCTGGGTTGAACATTGCCATTTAGCCGAACACAGTATCAAACCCTACTCATGTCCCTTTATAGCTGCCAGTCTGTATGGCACAACTGCCTCCACCGCCTCCTCCCATGGCATGGATGGGAAATAAACCATCCCCTTTGGCCTTCAATTTCTATCATGATATGTTAAAGAATCCTGAAAGATTCTGCATGAAATTCAATGCTCGAGACCCGTAGAGGACTACAGAGGATCATGTAAGGATTTTCAAAATTGTCTTGAAGACTATGTAGATTATATACGAGGATGTGGCATGCAAGATCTTTCCCTACTATCTCAAGGAGGAGGCATTCCAATGGTATGTCAACTTGCCCGTCAGAACAATCACTACTTGGACTCTTCTAAAGGAGGATTTCCTGCAGAATTTCAAAACCTTGGTTAGCCATGCAGACTCATACCGGCACTTCATGCAAGTTCAAAGGGAGATCAATGAACCGATCAACTCATTTAATGATCGCTTCCACAGAGTGTACACTCGATTGTAGGCCCCGTACATTTTTGATGATGCTGTTGTTTTTCCTATTTATTCTGCAGCATTGGATAACCTTACTTCAACTCTGGTAAAAAGAATGTGACCATCGCCCACTAGATTGGTCGATGCATAGGCTGAGGCTATTATTGCCAGCATAGATTTGGGGTAGAACATTTCTGGTCCGCTGCCTTCTCTCGAGCAAATGACACATCTGGCTCAGACTCATGGGCTTACTCAAGCCTTGCAACATCAGACACCCTTGCTAAATCCAGTACCATAGCTACCTATGGTTCCACACCCTAGCAACCAATGAATCAAGCACCTTCGATCCCTCACTACTTGTTGCCCCAACAACAACATTCTCATCCTCAGCCATCCTAGGTGCCAGCGTATCTCCAGGCATCTAAATTCCTACCCGCTCATCAAAATCAGTCGGTTGCACAACCCGTGTTCCTCTAGAATTCAGCGTTGCAACCAAACAATGTCGAAAAGGACAAGATTGATGAGCTCACAAAAATGATCAAGAAGATGTCCATAGAAATGATGCACTTGAGGAATCAGAATAACCAGCTACAAGTGTCACAAAAGAGCATCTAGGCTAACCTCAATTGTGATAACCGAGATCATCATGAAAGTCGGGACAGTTGGGATGCTAGCACTTCATCTAGGCAGAATTATAACAGAAATCAAAACTCAGGCTAGAACTTTGATAGAAGGCCTTTCCAAAGGCAAAACCAGACGTCCAACACAACACCCAACAATGGTGGCATTCCCACACCCCTTGATCAGCCTAACAGCAATGAGAACCCTAAAGGCGGAGTTTACTTGGCTGGGGCCACTTTATCTGGTTGGTGTCGCATGCACGAAACAAGTTGGCATTCTGAGCTAGATTGTCTGAAATTCCAAACTGCTGCTGAAATCCTCGAAGTTGAGGTCCAGAATACTATGGACTATTCAGGATGTAGATACATCATCCCATTAGGCCTATATGACTCTTTGGTGCTGGTGGTGAATCAGGCTCCTTTCCCAAAGGCTGAGTGCAACGCACCAGAGAAGGAGGGTGCCAACTCAAGCATCAATGATAAAGCGGAAGAGGTAAGTTCTGAAAGTCCTTTGGCTATGCTTTTTGATTTAGTATATAATGGTCTTAAACAGGATGAAGAAGAGACTAGGGAAGATGAAGTCCAAATGTTTCACCATTGGACTACCCCTTATAACCTTAGGAATAGAAAGTTCGGTGGTCATGCTGGAGGTCCTTTTACGACCTCCACTCCACCGAATAATTTTAGCACCCCTCATGATCCAAATGCAAGCAATAATCGAGGTTTTCCCCATACACACACATGGTACCTCAGCAAGAACAAACAGCCACGGTCCCTATCTGGCCAAAACCAACCCACTAGCCCCTCCCAAAATGTTTCCTATGATCAGGAAGTCAAGTAGATGGGGGAGTATATTGTTGAGTGTGTCCGACTTTGAGCTACTAAAGGTGCCTACCATCAAGAATTCCTTTTTCAAAATGATAAATGGGACTCTACCACTGGGATCAACTCAAAGAAGCTCTGATAAAGAGGGTCTCCTTCAACGATCAGCAAAATGAGTCGGTCATTAGATAGATCTTCAACAGTAAGGTTGACCCACCTGCAAGTCAGCAACCAAACAAACTATTTGACAAAGTAACTAATCATGCACCAATCTAAAGTAGGGGCAATGAGAAGGACAAAGGCCAAGTCGCCCAAGTGGACGTTTTTGGCGGACTGTTTTAGGGGAAATTTGAAACTCCTCCCTTTCTGACCACCATCCATGTGTTTGGAAAGAACCTCCACAATTGCTTGCTAGATTCGGGAGCTTCAACCAGTGTCATGCCCTTGAGTGTGTGCAAGGCACTTAGAATAACGCCAAATCCCTCCCAGCAGAAGGTAACACAACTTGACAAAACTAAGATCAGCATAGTGGGGGAAATTAATAGAATACCTATGCAAATTGTTGTTGATCCCCGGATCCAACAGACCATATATATTTAGGTAGTTGATATTCCGGATACGTATGGTATAATCCTAGGAAGGGATTTCACAAGGGCGTTGAATGGATACGTTGCAACTAACTACTCGCACATGTGGTTGCCATGGAAAGGAATGCCAAATCACATTCGGATCTATCAGGAACCACGGATGAGATTTATGATCACTGAATACAACAACATGAACGAGGTGTTGTATGCTAAAACAGATTTGGGGAATTATTCCCCAGTATAGTATCTGAATGAGCAGGAATGCCTTGAAGAAGAGGGAACATGGGAGGTTTTCCTCATATTATGCAGTCCACCTACTAATCTAGCCAATACCTCTCAAAGCACTGAAGTGTTGATAGAATCCAACGATGAAGAGTCAGGAGAGGATGATAGTCTTGGATTGCTAGATGGTTTCCAGAATTTCATGGAAAAATGCGTACAAGACCAACTTAGTTTGGGAGCCCAAATGAAATTTTAGGAACTCTTGTTGCCTAATTGGTGTAGGGTACATAATATTGCCCATTCAGAGTTTGACTGATGTTTGTGTCAAACAACAATTGAACACGTTAGAAGTAAAACCACTTTGAAGGAGAAAGTGGGGTCAACACCGCCCGAAAAAATACATTTTGTCCCTGCACCTCCCCAAATGATTACTGAAAAGAAGGCCCCATGGGGGGTGAAAGCCGGATCTGTTGGTTCTACGTTGAAGGATTCTCCTAGATTTTGGATGTTGCAGTTTGATGGGTTCAAATCCAAGCACAGGGCTGGAGCAGGTTTTGAATTGATTAGTCCCAAAGGTAAGTCATACTTTGTAGCTTTATTGCACCAAAAACATAGCAGAGTACGAGGCCTTGGTCTTGGGCCTCCTGATGCCACTAAGAAAGGGTGTCAAAAATCCTCCAAGTGTTCAGAGATTCGGAGTTGGTCATAGAGCAAGTTAGGAAGATACATTCCTGTTATGATCGAAGACTCACCAACTATAGGCACCGGGTATGGGATCTACTGGAAGGACTAGATGCATTCAATATCCAATTGATCCTGCATTTTTAGAATCATACTGCCAATGCCTTAGCACAGGCAGTAAGCACGCTGCAACCACTGTCTCTATCTGGCCTCAAAATATTCACTATGGAACTCACCTCCATCCCATAAGTGTCGGATAATGTAGCCAATTTCCAAGCATTCAATGATGACAACCACATCCTAGATTTTATCACTAGTTCAGATGTGTTTTCTACCCAAATAATTGATGAGGTTGAGCCTCAAGAGGCTGACCTGGATATGGAGGGGATCATCAACCTGAAGACCAATACCATCCCTAGGGGGATGGTCCAATTAGAGTGAATCTTTCACTTGGATCAGATCAAAGATTAGGACCAATAGGCTAAGAAGGATACCATCAGTGGCCAGTTTGACACTTACAACCTTGGAATGACTGGGAATGCTAAGAACGTGGTCATTGGTAAGGTGTGCGCTTCTGAAGAAAGAAAGGGTATAATTGAGGCTCTATGAAAGTACCACGATGTCATCACCTGGACCTACGAGGATATCAAAACATATGATACGTCCATTATCACCCACACCATCCCTCTTAGATCGGATGCGAAGCCATTTTGATAGCTGCAGCGCCCTGTCAATGCTTTATTCAAACCAATAATATACAAAGAAGTACAAAATTTAGTGTTAGCTAGGATCATTTTTCCAGTTAGACATTCCACATGGGTGGAAAATTTGGTTCTTGTTAGAAAGAAAAATGGGGAAATCAGATTGTGCGTCGACTTCTGCAACCTGAACCGAGCCTCAAAAAAGGAGAACTATCTTGTACCTTCATTAGATGAGGTGTTGCAGATAGTAAATGGCTCTCAGATGATGTCCTTCTTGGATGGATATTCAGGGTACAATTAGGTCATGGTACAATACGAAGATTGACATAAAATGGAATTCACCACCAAATGGGGAACTTTCGCTTACAGACGAATGTCATTCAGACTAATCAATCTGGTGCCACTTTTTAGTACGCCATGGATATTTATTTCAAGGACCTAATCAGCAAGTGCATATTCATCTACATGGATGATTTGATAGTGTTCTCAAAGCAATGGGGTAATCACGTCACTAACCTATGCAAAGTCTCTGAAAGATGTCGCGAATTTGGGGTTTCCCTTAATCCGAAGAAGTGTATCTTCAGTGTCACTGAAAGGAATCTCCTTGGACATGTCCTATCAGAGATGGGAATTTCTATGGACCCTGAGTGTATCCAATCAATCATGAAGATTTAGCTACCAAGTAGCAAAAAGGAATTAAAATATTTTTTCGAAAAGATCAAGTTTGTCCGCAAGTTTATCACAGGCTTCACGAAAATCGTAAAACCACTCAATGCTATGCTAAAATAGGATGCCAAGGTCGAGTGGACCCCAGAAGCAAAGAATGATTTTGGGGAAATTAAGAAGGCAATTGCTGATGCCCCTGTGCTATTCAGCCCCAACTACTTGAATCCCTTCTACATCTACTCATTTGTTTCAGATCATTCGTGTGCTAGTATCTTGACACAGAAGGGTGATGAGGGGAGAGAACATCCGATTACCTTCATGAGTACCCCTTTGAAGGATGCTAAGCTATGGTATCACAACATCAAAAAAAAATCCTATGCCCTCGTTAAGGGGGTCAAGAAGTTTAGGCATTATATCTTTTGCAACAAAGTATTTGCTATAGTTCCTGACCCAGCGGTGAAGACATTGCTCATGCAGAATGAGCTAGGAGAGCGAAGGATGAAATGGATTGCATTGCTGCAGGAGTATGATATGGAAATCCAGCCAATGTGGCTAGTGAGAGGGTAGGCAGTTGCTAGAATGATGGTAGAAGTGGTTATTGAAGCTGGGCCTGAACTCGGAGTGCAGTAGTACCAACTGGAAGATGTCTCTCCAGGGGAATGGTACGATGACATAATATATTACCCGTTGAATCATAAATGCTCACCTCATCTGTAGGGAGTCCAAAGGAAAGCCCTTAGATTGAAAAGAAGTAGTTACATATTGTAGGGCATCATATTGTACAAAAGGAACCATGAAGGTATCTACTTGAGATGCCTTGGTAAAGAAGAAGTTGATCGTGTTCTCAAAGAGTTCCATGA
>CM021104.1:214955278-215053107 GCA_007115665.2 Sequoiadendron giganteum
GACTTTGACATGTGGATATGGCATTATATGCGTATGCCTGCGTACTTCATGAAAAGAGTGAACTTGTGTCCAATTCCAGATCATCTAGAAGAAGATGAGAGCACAGTGATCAACCCAAGGTATAGTGCCATCATAAATCTGCCAGAGCCTTTAATTGATTGGGATGAGTCAGAGGTTGATGACCTTGACATTCTCACCAAGCCCATTGAGGCTAGTACAAAGGCATGGATCATCAGGCAGGTCACTCGATTAAAGCAATAGGGAGTCACCTTGACATTCAAGGGACTCGAAGGTGAGCCAAGTGGCTCTGATGGTGGGGTGGTTGCTACTACAACTAGAGAAACATCTAAGTCTTTGCCATCGATCAAATCAAGAAAGAGGAAGGAGGTTGGTGAGCAGCAACCTAACCTGAAGGTGTACACCAAAAAGGCCTTGGAGGGTGAGCCTCCTAAGAAACATAAAAGAACGAGCAGTGTCACAGAGATTCCTATAATACCTGAAGATCCACTCCATGAGGGTGAGGAGATGGAAGCTGACTTACCTAGGTCTTCGTCTGCTTCATCTACTACTATTGCTATTGCCACCATTCCACCTGCTTCACTTGCAATACTTGCTTCCTCTCCACCTATGGTGAACATTTCTATCCACCTCGCCTCCACTTCTCCAATTGTGCAGGTCATATTGTTGGATGCATCCTCCGCCACAACCTAACCAATATCGTTATCCTCGATGTCTCCTTCCCTTTCACGCACTTCATCTACTATTGTGATGCCTTCCCTCACTCTCCCAGAGTCCTTTGTTAAATATATGCAAAATGTACCATTTGAACATTCAAGAATGCTTGCAAATCCACTGGTGCAAGCTACGATATCCTAGGAAATGGTTAACGCCCCATATCTCCCTCCTCCTACAGAACCGCCTAGGATGGAGGCTACAATACAAATCTCGAATGGAGTGACGAGAATAGGAGGCAGCTGCGAGGCCGGAAGATGAGGAATTTTTGTATCATGAACATCCCATCTATGAACATCGATTGATCGATGAGGTGGCTTATGAATCTTCCAGTGAGGGCAGTGAGGATCAAGGGATGGAAATACTCCAAGAGACAGTTTATCTAAAGTTTGTTGCAGAGTGGAAAAAGAAACTCAAGGAGATTGAGAACAAAGAAGTTGAAGGACAACTTACAATTGAAGAAAGAGTTGTTGCTTCAAGGATTGAGAGTAGTAGGTCCCCTATGGAAAGGCATAATCAAACCCCAAAGCATGAGGAAGAAGCATCCTTCCATGAGGATGAACAAGAATATAGGCTTGAGTCAGGTGAGCATGACTAGGAAGAAGAAGAAAAGGGTGTTGAAAGGGAAGATCACCCTAAAGAGCAGCTGCTCACCAAATCTCCTGCCAAATGCATAACTCTTGTGCAAGATTCTGATGAGGAGAAGGAGGATGCAAGAGCTGAGTGGGAGACCCTTAATGTAAAATCCATTGAGCTTAGGGTGGAGGAAAGCAAAGGTCAACAAGAATCACCTAAGGTAGGGCCTTAGATGCCCGATTGGCTAGAGAAGCAGCTCGAAAAGAGAACTCCCGCCCTGAAGGATCCAAAAGCAAGGCTGGAGGAAATATTGGCTAGAGCTCAGATTATGACCAAGAAGGAGAAGAAGCTAAGAATCAGATCTAAGGTAATGATCGATGCCTCTGGATCCAAGGCAGTGCAAATAGCTATGCCATTGGTTGGAGAACAAGGAATAAGCTATAATGTCTCCACCATTGACCTGGGAATGGCTACTAGGGAACAAAAGGTTGACCACCTCCAAGAATTAGTCACCACAGTGGTGCACCTTATCCAACAGGATAAGGTTTCAAAGGAAGAGCTTAAGACATAGGTGGCTGATCTGATGGCCTACATTCAACAATGGTCATCTCCAGATGAACAGCCTACCACGTCATCAGCCCCACCGCAGTTGTTGTCCCAGGAACATATCAACAAGCTAGAAAGAAGGAGAAACGTGGATAAGACCATGGAAAATTGGTTTTGGTAGGTCTTGGACATTGGGAATACGGGCATCAATTTGGCTTTCCAAACAAAAAATAATTTCCTGGAAGTACAAACATCTCTTGAAGGCATGAGGAAAATCTATGAGGAGTTCCCAATGAAGTACAAGGCTACCTATCTGAAAATTGAGGGTATCCTCACATTGTCGAGCGAGGTTATGGAAAAAGGATCTCGCCTTCAAAGACAATGACCATTGGCTCATGGATGTACGGAAGCAAGACTTTGATCACTGAAAGGGGAGGCTAGAACAGATCTTAGAAAGAATAATTTTGGATATCGAATGGGTCAAGGAGGCCAGAGGAGATTGTACTAGATATTTGAAGCTGATGATCGGGTACGAGATGCCTGTTGTTAAGATCAATCCAGAAAGTATAAAGCCTCACTTCCAAAGGAGGATGGAGAAGGAAATGTCAATCGAGGTTACCACAAACTTTATGAGCTTTGCTGCTCGAGCTTTCACCAAGTCTAAGCTTTTCAAAGATAATGCTGCCAAGTATGACGAAGATTGTGAAAAGCTCGTTAATAATTCCAAAGAATGGAGTTACCAGGTGTTAAGGTCTGATATAATTGAGTTCGACAACCTTCGGTCGATAATCTTGAGATTCATGGAGTATGTGGCTTTGAAGAAGCGAGAAGGAAACCCTATCATTGATGAAGAACTTCTGAAAGAATAGCTACAGCAAAGAGCAATCAGCAAAAGGACGAAAATGCTACAGTGTTGCCACTAGAAGATAAAATAGGGAAAAGACAAAGGGTGTTCTTTAAATATAATATATTTGGGGGTAGGTGAAACCATGTTGTAAAGTGAATCTTGGACACACAATAGAATTGAATCTTGGTCACTCTTTTTGCCTTTTGGAAACTGTAAATAGGGGTCCCCTCCTCTCATTCAAGGAGAGTTGAGTTGTTGTAAAGGCATGCTGTAGAAATTGCAATAGAAATACTTTGATTTTGGTGCATGTTACATTTCTTCACATGTTTCATGATTCTAGTTTAAGTTACTTTGTTGTTATATTTTCCTTTTAGCTGTCCCTGGTAGATTTAGTAATGTTGTCTTTGGTTGTGAAGATCCCTGTTGTGTTTATGCATTTCTTGTCCATACTTTTAGTCATTTGTTGCTAGTAGGTGACTGTGCAAAGTTAGTCTGGACTATAATTTCATAGCTACTCCTTAAAATTTTTCTTTATTCACATCTATATGGTGAATGAATGATGAAATATCTACAGTCCTTAGAAGATAGCATAGATTTCATGACATTGTGAAAATTTTGATTAAGTGAAATTCTATTTTAAGGAAACTGTCCATAGCAAGAACCTCCACGATCATTGTTCATCGGTAGTTGTAGGTCCAGGAACCTTCTCTCTTCCCTGCCCCCTTTTTCCTTTTTTTTAGAGATAACCTATGCTAAGGTTCATTGCACATTGTAAAGTCAAATTCAATGAAAATATGGAGTTCAAGACTGTTGTTTGAACCTGCAACAAAGTGCAATAATTTCCTATCCAAAGAACTTTGTTCGTAGACCCGATTCTCCTATAGCTTTGACTCACGTAAGACTGCCTTGTGATTCCAACAAATCACATCATAAATCAACTGATATATTCCAAGCATCGTCATGACTTGACATCTGAGAGACCTTGGGATAGTGTTGTGCAATTTGATTGTGGAAGATTGTCTTTCAAGAGAGGTAATGCACCTACGCATTACCTATGTTGTGAAGTGCATAAAAACACCATCAACACACATCTTTGCCTAGTCATGTCAAATTGACTAAAGATATGTGTCCTAAGACACAAGACAAGGAAGAAAAAATGTCCAAGGTATCATATGCTTCAGCTATAGGAATTTTAATGTACACCATGGTATGCATGAGACCGGATATTGCACATGTCGTAGGAGTTGTTAGATCCTATATGAGTCATCATGAAGTTGAGTATTGGTATGCAACAAAATGGATTCTCAAGTATTTGAGAGGTACATCTAATAAATGTTTATGTTTTGGGGGCTCTAATACTGATAACAGAAGGCTATGTTGACTTAGATTTCATAGGGGATATAGATACTAGGTGAAGTACCATAGGCTATCTATTTACAATTGGTGGGACAAAATTCTGTTGGATTTCTCAATTGCAAAAGGTGGTTACTTTATCCACCACGAAGGCCGAGTATGTAGCTATAATAGAGGCAACAATGGAGATGATATGACTGCAACTTTTTATGGAAGAGTTGGGCAAACAACAAGTTGAAAGTTAATTGTTTATGGACAGTCAGAGAGCTATACATCTTCCAAATAATTTTTCCTTGCACTCTAAAACCAAACACATACATCTAATATATCATTTCATTCGATCCATATTGGATAATGGATAGGTAAAGCTAGAAAAGATACATATAGATGAAAATCTAGTAGATATATTTACGAAGATGGTGACAAGGGAGAAGCTGAGCTCTTCTTTAGCTTTGGTTGGCCTTAAAGGTTGAATTCAAGAAAATAGATTAGCATGGTCCAAGGTATTGATTTCCAGTGGGATTTGTAGGGGCAACAGTGTTATGATCAGTCTCCAAGTGGGAGATGGTATGAAGTGGAGTCTGATTAGTTTCCAAGTGGGAGAATATTGTTGTGTTATGGAGACCAATCAAACATGAATAAAATCTTCATATTAATTTCCATTAAATATTTTTTATGTTGCACTTGTATCTAAAAGGATGGTTAAAAACAAATATTAAATTTTGGAAGTGATTAGTTACAATATTTTAATATATTTAAGTCAATGGACAACTAAAAATATTAAAAGTAACCACGCAATGAAAACATTTTATTGGGTGCATGAGGCACAACCAATGGCCACACTTCATTGGTAACTAATGGTACATGTATGTGAGTATATTAGAACACTCAATGATGAGTTTTGAGGGCAACAGGTCCTGAAAAACATTAGCCAAAAATAGCATAGTGGCTGGAAAAATGTAGGAGAAACTACGGGTACCTATAGTCATGGATGTGTAAAACCAACAAGTGAAAAATGTGGAAAAAAATTTGCTACATGTTCTTGCATGTCTTTGCATGTCTTTTCATGTCATTGTAAAGGTTATTTTCTAGGAGATTAATATATTTTAGACCCTATTGTTGGTGGATGTAACCTAGATTCGGGTGAACCACATTAAATCTTTGTTTTTTTCTTTTGTTGTCCATAATTTCTATGTGTTATATTTCTCTATTTTATTAATCAAATCTACATTTAACTGATTGAAATACACCTTCTAATCCTAACAAATTTTACATTCTCAATATTATCAAAACATGTACTAATATCTTAAATTACCTCTTTACCTTTGGCTACAACCTTTGCATTAACTAAAATTTTCTCATCCACACTCTTTCAATTGCTTTCAATCGCATAGCAAATCATCCTCCTCACCTTCATCCTTTTTCTCTAAATATTTCAAATCATTAACCAAAAAAATTCCAACCTTGCTACATACCTTTCCTCTTCTCTCATCCAATGGCTTCAACTTATGATGAAATCCATCCTTCATCAAACTATAAGTGTTCTCACATCCATCACACACTACTTTCCTATCAAGTTGCCATGATCTACCAAAAAACAAATGACAAACATCCATTTCATAACATCACACAATACTTTATCATAATAACTTCCAATCATAAATCTTACCATACATTTTTCATTTACCAACACTTTGTGACCATCCTACAACCATGAGATCAGGTGTGGATGTGGGTGCCTCTTTCTCTCCAACTGCAACTTCTCAACCATATTTTTAGAAACAATATTATCACTACTACCACCATCAATATTGACTTTACAAAATTTACCTTTGCATTGGTATCTTGTATGAAACAATCTCCTCCTTTGAATAGATTCACTAATTTCATTCATCAAAACTCTTCTCATCATCAAGGCTTCACCATCTTCCACTTCTTTGAATTGTGTTGAATGTGCATGTCTTCTCCATTTATGTTTTCTGCTCTATTATAATTTTCAATTCTTCTTCTTGGTCTTTCCTCTTCATGAGGAAACTCATATGATTTGTGACCCTCTTCCCCACACTTAAAATAGGTTAATTTAAAATTTCCTCTTTTAGATCCTCTACTCGATCTTCCTCTTCCTCTAAAATTTTGATCACAGGACTGGCTTGAGTTTTCACATCTTTCATCCTTGATATCCTTAATGTCTCTAATCTATTATTCATCCTCTTTCTTCTGAACATGATCTCTATCCTTTCCCTTTTATTTATTCTCAAACCTCTTGTTTTCTCTTTCTTCTACCTTCAATGTTGTTTGGTAAGCATCTTCCATTATCACAACTCTGATAAGTGCCATTTCTTCTTAAATGCATGCTCTTAATCCATTTATGTATCTTGTAACATTTTCCTTGGTTGGTTTTGAATGTCCAGTCCTCATAATAATTCTATGGAATTATTTAGTATATTCTTTTACAATCTTGTTTCCTTGCTTCAAACCTTGCATCCTCTTGAGCAAGTCCAATTCATAGTCTACATGTATAAATTGCCTTTTTATTTTTTCCACCATTTTATCCCATTTGTTAAACTTATATTTTCCTCTTCTTCCCATTTCTAATTAAAACTCTCTCCACCATATTGAGTCATGTCCTTTCAGCCTTTTCTTCACAAATATCACTTTATCAAGATCCTCTATCTCTTCAAATTCAAAATACTCTTCCATATCACTCAACCAATCTATCAATTCCTCTGGATTCAAACTCCCATTGAAAGTAGGAGTATCCATCTTTGGTATCTTTCCCATTTTTATCAAATCCCTCAACAGTGGGTCATTTGTAACTATTTCAACTTCCTCTCGTTGCTTAGTATTTAGACTAGCATCCTTTAAAACTTCTTCTTCTTCACTTCTCGAGTCTCTCATTCTTGCAAATCCTCTCCTTATATCTTCTTGTAGAGTCTCTACCTACCTTCTCAAATCTCTAAAAAAAACATTCCTAACAAAACTATCTCATATTCCTCTTCCTCTACCCCTACCACATGGGGATCCTCTTGCATACATCTCTGCAAAACCACAATTCACAAGTCTTGGTGTAAATTGCCTCTCTTTGGAAATTTGTTTACACTCTCAAGATAAGATTTCTCTGATACCACTAATGTATGTAGCTAATTAAAATAAATATTTCAATGGAAATCAATTTTAAAATATCACACAATATTAAAAGAAATAAAACCCTCCCTGGGAAAATAATTTTCTTGCAATAGGAATGAAGGTCTGGTTTGTAACTTGCAACCAGCTATCTCAAATTTTTTTAAACTTGTAATGAATTACAATCAATCCAAAAATGAATATGGGCTACAGTAATCCCTTACAAATGACTGATAAAAACAACAACAAAATTATTTTCCATCATAAAATCAAAGCTTTGCATCAAAGCTTTTCTTTAGCACCTGCAACAACAATTACAAGTTCCATAATCTCAACCCTTCAATCTACAACTATCAATGATGTTTGTTCCTTTGTGAACAACCTAAAATATACACCATAAGAAACCCCTTCTTGGAGGTATGTTATGCCCTTCTCTTCTCTTTTCTTGTATTCTAGAAAACTTGTTTTAAAAATGAAACTAATTTTTCATTAAATAACTCCAATCCACCTTGAAATGAAATGTAAGCACATTACATTTGAATTTATTGGCATTTCAAACCCCTCTTCAAAAAATCCATTCCCATCTCTTTTAACGCTTAATTAAATTAATTTATAGTAATCAAATTGAATAAAATATGCTTTAAAAATTCCAAAACATGTTGTGAATGGTTGGCAGTGCTTTCATGGCTTTCTAGATTTTTCCTTGAAAACAAGCTTTTCCCAACTTGGGCATCCACCTCCTGATTCCCTATTTTTTAGCAGTTGATGAATTTCAAATTTGGAGTTACCTGTCAAATTGGTAACCTCTAATAACCCACGCCTTCCTCTTTCTTTTTTCATGATTTTTTCTTTTAAAACATATTCTCCACTATCTCTCCTTATCTTGTTTTGACCAAATTTGCTCCAAATCGAAATTTCAAAATCCAACATGACATGACACTCAAATGCACTCCAAAATTTTGATTTCATGTGACAAAATGTGAAATTCAACTCACAACAAAAAATTAAATAAAATCAAAGCTCATTTGTTGATACAAGATAGCAATAATGCCATGGATGCTCCTACATCAGGAATAACACAATCATCAATAAAAATGGGGTATGATTTTTTTTAAGTTTATGACTAGACTAGAAATTACAAATAAGAATTTATAGAATTTTATAGTGCAAAAAAGGGTTGATACTATAGAAAAAATGGAGGATACTCATATGATATCATGGGAAAATTATAACCAAACTAGTAACTATGTATAAAATTTATATATAATATACTTGGATGGGAATTTTGTATAGTTAATACCCCATATCTATCTTGAATTTTAGGATACAAAATTTTTGTTAAGGAAAAATAGTAGAAGTATATTTTACAATCCCATAGGGGTTATGGTTATCAATATTTCATGCTAGAGCAACCCTTCATGTATTTACTTTTTGATTAATATAATAGGTATGACCATCTAGATTAGCTTGACCAATAATAAATAAAAATTAAAAATTGATTGAAATTATTATTGAAACATAGAAAAATAAGGTGTGGGTTGGTGGACCAAAAATGGATTGATAACCATGAACCTATTTCTCTAATTTCATTTAAAAATGTCTGCTATAGAAGATAGATCTGAAAACTATCAGAACTAACTAGTAAAATGTAGATTTGAAAAGAGTAAAATGTTATGTACTTGTCACCAAAGATGCTTTTTTAGACCTCATTGAGGACTCATTCGCCCTATGGTGAATGGATCTTGACTAGGGCTCCTAAAAATAAATTTATGGGTTATTTTTTGTTAGGTCTACACATCAAAGATAGAAAAATGTTGTTTATTTGGGGATAGGGGTTTGCCTTGGTCAAACCTCATTTTAGTAATTAAACCTTGAAATAAAATGAAACATTCAAAATAAGGAATGATGAATAAAAAACAATATGTAACAACTCACCAAACCTTATGTGTGAGGGGGAGAACGTTGGACCGAAATCAAGATCAAACATGATAATCTAAGAATCTAAACTAAGATTAAACATATTAATCTAAGATCTAAACCTACACATACGAAATGAAACTAATATATTTGAACATGCATTAAAGAATCTACGATTATAGTATTGAATGTACAAGAATAACACAATGTTACCATCTTGTAGTGGAGTGTATTCACCTGATGTTGGGTTGTTCTTATCACCGTGAAGCCTCCAAATATTGTGTGCAAAAACTTGATGAGTGATTGTTTTGGTTGGTTGATCAAAGAAATGATGAATCTCTATCAATGGTGTTCTTGAGAGCACTTTGTTGCATAAGGTATGTTGATTCTCTGGTCCTTATTTGTGAGGAAATGGGTTTTTTATATAGAAAATGAGATTTGAAATGGACGATCACGATTGTGTTGAAGAATATTTAGATCAATGGTCAGAGTGTGTTGAGAGGATTTAGACATGAGAAGATTGTGCAAAGTTGATTGCACAATTTTGGTGATTGAGAAATAGATTGGCTAGTTAGGGATTAGATTGATCAGTTAGGATTTTAGATTGATCAGTCATGATTTAGATGGCTTAGTTAGGAAATTTATGGCTTACTTAGTAATTTGATTCATTAGTTAAAAACTTTGATTGCTCAAGTAGCAGTTTAGATTGATTAGTTAACAAATTAGATTGCTTAGTAAACAATCATAATTTACTCAATCAGAAAGTGGGTGAGGAATATGAATTAATTGATTTAATTCATTAATTACTTCTTGGAGTTTGAATGTACAAATCAATTTTGAATTTTGCAAACAAAAGTTGCATTACTTTGATTTCATTTTTGATAATTTATTTGAATAGTTTGATTTAATTATTCAAATTTTGGAGGGAAAGTGTCATAATTAAATAACTAGTTTTATTTAATCAATCAGGACAAAATAAAGTGAGTTTAGGACTTCATTAAATAAATGTCATTTATTTAATTGGTCAAAACAATGAAACGTTAATTAATCAAATAATGTTGTTTAATTAAATGAATAGCAAAATTAAGGTTTTTAGGACTTCATTAAACAAGTGAAATCTATTTAATTTGTCAAAAATGATGAAAAAGTGAATTAATTAAATAATGATGTATTATTCAATTAATAGAGGAATTTATTTTTTTAATCTCTTTTTGTTGTGGTGTGATGTGGGGACATTGCAGGATGATTCTGAGATGTTCTGAGACATTAAAGGATGATTCAAAGATGTTTCGAGGTGATTCTGAGATGATCTGAGACATTACAGGATGATTTCAAGCTATTTCAAGATGATTCTGAGATGTTATGAGATATTAAGAGATGATTCTAAGATGTATTGGGGTGATCCTAAGATGTTATGGAATGGTTATGAGATGTTCTGAGTCATTCCTATATGGTTTTGAGATGTTACAAGATGTTTCGAGATGATTATGAGTCATTTTGTGATGTTACGGGATGTTTCAAGATGATTTTGAGTCATTTTGAGATGTTGCGGGATGTTTTAAGATGATTCTAAGTCATTCTGAGATGTTATAAGATGTTACAAGAAAATTTTGAGTTATTTCGAGATGTTATGGATGTTCTGAGATGATTTTGAGTCATTATGAGATGTTACGGGATGTTTTGAGATGATTTCGAGTCATTTTGAGATGTTAAAATTGTTCCGAGACAATTCTGAGTCATTCTGAGATGTTACGGGATGTTGTGGGATGATGTTTAATTTTATTTGATGTTGTTTGAGGCTGTTCAATGTTGTTTGATGTTGTTTGATGTTGTTTGATGTTGTTCGATGTTGTTTAGGGTGTGTGATAGGTGTTAATTCAATTTTACATGTCTACATTTTGCCCCTCTTTGATATAAAGTACTAGTTGCTTTGTTTCAAAGATTCTATTTTTGAGATCAAGTTTTTGAAAAAAATTACGCCCCACTGTACCCCAGTGTTTAGAGGAATGATGGTAGGACTTTGTCCTGCCCCCTCAAGAGGTTGACTTAAAATTTCATGCTTTGAGGTCAAGCTCTTGACACTATAGTATTGTCATTTCAATGTTTTTAGATGAAATATTATAATAATAGGTGCTTTGTTTTTTATTTTGATGCTTCCTAGAGCTTCTAATTTGAAAGTAGCAAGGTTCCTTAAGTGAAATTAGGGTTTCCTAGATGAAATTAGGGTTTTCTTGAGGTGTTATATAGGCAATTTGTCTTCAAATTGGTGCATTTTTGCTTTGATCCTCTTGCTGATTCTTGTCTTTGGATTTCACATTTTGTCAGTTGTTGAGGAACAATGTCAAGATTTGAAGGTGCCCCACATCATTCTGATCTTGTTCAGGAGTTTGCATGACCTTCAAGCATTTGTGGCCCAGTATATGCCTTCTCACTTTTCACTTTCTTCATGTTTTCATCTCGTTATATATGTACAAAGTTCTTACAGTCAATATCATAGTTTTTGTGATTCCTACACAATTGCATCATTTTTCACGCCTTTGCCTTGTCAAAACTTCACACTTGTCTCAAAACTACACAGTTGACTAAAATTTGCACCCTTGTTTCATGCACTTCACTGGAAACTGCACAATTGATTGAAAATTGCGCTCTTGACCAAGAATTGTGTAGTTGACCTAAAAATACACCCCTATTTTTGTGCCCTTCACCTAAAACTCTAACCCTATTTTATGCACTTGACCTAAACCTATGCACTTGCCTAAAAACAATTCCCTTTTCTGATATTTTCTGAGAATTTTCTCAAGAACCTAGCAGTTGACTTCTCCTTCTTTTTATTCATTTTACATTTGTTCTGAACCCTAGCATGTGTCTGTTTTTCATCCTAAATTTCATTTTTCATCATGGTCATGTCATTTTGTGTTGCTTTACATGTTTAGAGTGAAACCCTAACATCCTGGTTTATAATGATTGCAGGTGAGTCTCAATGAACCTATGACAAGAGAGAGACTCCCTTGCCACTTGTTCGATCTGATTGCCCATTTTGATGTGTTGCAGTGAGACTTCCTTGATGTCGTGGAATTACATTATATTTGTTACATGCCTCCAATTAGGACTCATATGACGATGATGATTTCACTTGTGGAGAGGTGGCACTCTAAGATGTCCTCCTTTCATTTTCCTATAGGGGAATCTACTATTACTCTTGAGGATGTTTGGAGGATACTTTGTCTTCCCATTCACAATGAGATTTTTACATATCATGTTTGATGAGGTGCTCATGATATGTAGTGTTTGTTAGGTGTTGCACACTTGGATGTACATGATTCAGAGGTTGATCTATCTAGGTTTTCTAATAGCACAGATCCTATTGTACTTGTCCTCTATGGTCTAGTATTAGGATTAGTTGTTCTTGATAGGCAAGGTCAGCAGTTTGTTGTGGGTTGGGGTAAATGTATCAATAGTATGCTAGAGCATGGGATGAGATATGCTTGGGGTGCTTGTTTGCTTGTTCATATTAACCGAGATATGCATGAGGTGGTGTATCGAGGTGGGAAGTTTATGTCTATAGGTGTTTCACTTTTCCATGTTTAGGCATGGGAGCATATTGCAGTGATTCATCCGAATGGGATATAGGATCGTTCTCTGAATGATCCAACTCTTATCGTTATGGGGGATTTATGCATTACACCTTTCCTCATGACCTTCCTTATTGGAACTGTGTGTTTGATGAGATGATCAGTTTCATGTGGAGACCTTATATGAGCTGCGAGGTTTAGCTAGAGGATGTTGATCATCTTGTTTCCTGCTAACAAATCCATTGGTTGATTGGCCATTCACCTTCTATGATAGAGCATTATCTACTAGACTAAGTCTATCACTAGTTCAAAGAGAGACAAGGGTGGGTTCATAATGTGTATGAGCCTTGGTTTGGTCAGACTACTCGAAAGGTCCTTGTATGGGGTCTCCAGGCTAATATAGATACTATTGTTGTTGAGTTCAAAGCACTTTCCCTAGTTGATTGGGGTTGGCTGGTTGGTGTGGAAGATCCAGGTACTACTTACAATTATGATGAGTGGTGGGTATGACACATTCCTTTGAGGTTTACTAATCTTGGGGGTGATCCCATTGTGGGCAGAGAAAGTATTACAAGTCTTCGCGGGGAGTGATAGTGCGTTGAGGTTCTCATAGAGCAGTTGGATTGAGCTCGAAGTGATGAGGAATTGGGTATTCAGGATGAGTGGGTGCCTCTTGTGCAAGGTTAGGGACAAGTTATGGGTCCTCCTCCACCAGCTAGGGATGTTGATATACTTCCAGCTCAAATGAATTCTTCCAGAGACACAGAGATAGCATGAAGATAGGCTGCAGAGGCTCTGGTAGACACTTTGAGGGTTGAGCGAGAGAGCGAGATTGGTCGATGGCATGTTGTAGAGCCTCAAGTACTATTATTGATGGTAGAGAGAGATACTCTCTGGGTAGAGCATTATAGTATATGAGTTGAGCGAGATTGGTTTCTATAGATGTCCATCTATTATTAGAACTTATATGATGCTACCATTCCTAGGGCTTCTCAGTGTCCGGGTATGTGTAGGATCATGATGGGCCAAAAAGTGGCAATATCTAAGTGATATGATGACCCATATGGTTGATGACATTTTTTTGACCCAAAATTGATGGAACGAAAAGGGTTTTTAAAGGATATTCTCAACTTTCCACCAATATAAATTATGCTTTACTTTGAATTTAATAAGTAATTATTATTCATTTTCTATTTGAATTACGACTATGTCCTGATTGTTAGGTTGATTGAAAAACATCTATAACTTTCAAACGGTATCGCATTTTTTGAATCTGAAACATGAGTCACATTCTATGCTTCACATAATATGGGATTTTAAAAAAAATGAATTTCATGAATTTTTGACCAAGTTAAGGTGGTAGACATACGAGTTTTTATATTTTTTGAAATTTGTAATAAAAAATCATAATTAATTATTTACTTGGAAATAAATCACAAAAAAATATGCATCACATTGGGACATGAGTCCCCTACCTATATCTGAAATCTTATAAAAAAATATTATCATTTTATTGTGGTTAGGGTGTTCAAACGGACACCTACTTCTTATTTTTTCCTTGAAATTTAAGTAGTACTGCATTGAAATTTCAAATTTTCACCAAATAGATTTTTATAAAAATAAATAAACCTAGTATTTTAGAAACTACATTCAATTTGCTACAGATTCTATTCTTAGATATTTTTGAAATAATATAGATCACTTATTCAAATTTTTACGTCAAGTTGCCTAACTCTGATTTTCTGAATTTTATTGCCACTTAAGGGCCTATCTTTTCCATGATGATTCAGCACATACCCGTCCACAGTTTGGGGAGCCGAGTGTTGTGAGCGATGGCTATGGTGGTGTAGGTGATCAATCTATGAGACAACCAGATCTTTTCGGTGGTCAGTATGGTTTTGTCCTTCTTGTCGGGGTCTTACTTTTTGGGTACTTGATCTTCAGGTTGTTTCATGGTGTAAAGGCATTTTATAGACACATGTTATATATATATATGTTCATTGGTCTAGTCGAGACCTCATATATATGTTATGATTTTGTATTATCTTACCACACTTGTGTCATTGCAGATGATGTACCTATGACATGTTCCCTTTTTGAGGATGATATATATGAGATATACCTTCTTCGATTTAGCCTCATTTTATGCTTATGTGATGGTGATATATGATGATATATGTTTAAATGTGTTTTTTGTGCTTTTTTGATGTATGAATTTTTGTGTGGATGGATGAATCATACTTTTTCTCATTTATGGTGTGGTTTATGTTGATAAATGATGCCCCATACATGATTTTTTTTATTGGTTTATTATCATCATGATATGTATTGATAATATGTGTGGATGTAGTATGGATATGGTGCTAATGATGTTTTATGCCAAATGAATGTTAATCAGAATAAATATTGATGATAGATAGAGATGTGATTTTAATTACAAGAGATATTGATGATAGAAAGATTTATGATGTTAATTAGAATAATTATTGATGATGGATAGAAATATGATGTTGCCAGTTGTTGATGTGTTTCTTTTTCTTTGCTTTAGAGACTTCACGGTTTGGAAAAACCCTTTTTGTTGTAGCGAAAAAATACGATGCACCAGGATATGAATTACTAAGGTGACTTTGTATCCAATGTGTGGACTTTGAATCTACAATCAAAGAGTATCTTTGATTTGGACAAGTCACACAGAGAGGTATAGAACACCTAACATGTAACTGCTCCATGAAATATTTTAATACAACTACCAAAGCAAGTATTCACCATGGTAATATTACAAAAATATCTTACAAACAACAAATCGAAATGATGCTCAATTTCCCCCATTCCTTCTTCTCTAAATCCTTATGGACATCCTCGAGAGATCCTAGGAATGAGTCAATAAAATAAATCTCAAAAAGATAAGACCACAAAAAGATAAAAAGAAAAGTTGTAGTATCACTTTCCATATCTATTTGGGGTGGGGCTATTATACATTGTTGATCATGTCTATCGTAGGAGCAGATCCATTAAGGCATATCTCATGATGTTGTTGGGACTTGTCAAAAATATAGGTAGTTGATACTTTGGCATTGTTTCCATCTATTCATAGTCAGATCTTATATGATTGGTTTGCTTGAAAGTTATATCTTTTGATGTTTGTTTTTTTGTTTTTTGTTTTTCTCAAAGGATGATTGTGACGATTTATTTATCATGGGTGAAATGTTTATTGCAGATTTTGATGACGGGATGGGTATTTTTTATTTTCTAAGTTTTATGATATAATATTTTTATTATTTTCAGGGGACTAACCTAGGGCCTCGGGGGATCATCAAAGATAAGCCTTGCCTACATTGTACATGCAGAGGCTTGTAGTTCGCTTGGTTTGACCTTTCTTGTTTTGTGAATATTTTTGGATTTTGTATATTGTATTTGTTTTTGGGATTTTTTTGAATTTTTTGACTAAGTTGAAATAAAGAATGTTGAAAACCTAAGGGGATTCACCTAGGGTCTCGTAGGCTCATCAAAGATAATCCTTTCCTATGTTGTACACGTAGAGGCTCGTAGTTTGCTTGGTTTTAGCTTTTTTGTTTTGTGTTCATGTTTTTGGATTTTGTATATTGTATTATTTTTGGGATTTTTGGTATTTTTTTACTAAGTTGAAATAAAACATGTTGAAAACCTAAGGGGACTAACCTAGGTTCTCGAGGGCACATCAAAGATAATACTTTCCTATGTTGTACATGCAGAGGCTCATAGTTCGCTTGGTTTGACCTTTTCCATTTTGTGAATTTTTTGGATTTTGTATATTGTAATTATTTTTGGGATTTTTGGTATTTTTTGACTAAGTTGAAATAAAGAATGTTGAAAACCTAAGGGGACTAACCTAGGGTCTCAGGGGCTAAAAATCCTTGCTTGCATTGTACATGCAGAGACCATGTAGTTCGATCGTTTGACTCAAAGCATGAATTGTTTTTGGATAACTAGCATTGATAGCTTGGATTGATATCCCGTTTTTGTGTCTAGAGGATATGTTGTGGGAAATCTACTGGAGCTAGCTGTGATGTTCAAGAAAATGTTGATATCTTATACTATTTGAGTGAAGGAATAAACCAACGATTTTTTTTTTTAATGTTTTTTTATGTTTTTTATTTTTGTTGTTTTTTAGCGTTTTTTGACTTTTGTTGTTTTCTAATGTTTTTTTACTTTTGTTGTTTTCTAGTGTTTTTTAATTTTGTTGTTTTCTAGCATTTTCTTACTTTTTTGTTTTATGACCATGATTGGATGTTTGAAAGATCTAATCCATGACTAGCTTCAGGAAGTTGCCCCCAATAAAACGACTTACCTTTATCAGTGACAAGCCATGGTTGGATACTTGATTTATGAAATGGATGGGTGGATGTTGTAAAAACGTGTTGATAGATAATGATGCAAGTTTTATTCACACATAGCACCCATTTGCTAGGCTTTCACTATAGGACCTATTCTAGGAGCACCACAAAGTGTTTTAACTCAAAGAACATTTTATTTCTCTTTACTAATTTTCTCACTTTTTGATTTATTGTTTGTATCTTTTATCTCTTTTTTTATTTTATTTTTTGATTTTTACCCTTTTTCCTAGGGTTTAAGATGTTGAAAACTTGTATTGATACTTCACCTTGTTTTTCTAGAGGATATGTTGCTGTAATGTTCCACTTTTGTTAGTGATCCTGTTATTGGCTCATCAGTCTATTCCGGATTCTTGTAGGCTTGTTGAGATGTTTTCAAAGGATTCCATTCATGGAGGTTTTTGTGGTTCTTTCTCATTATTTACTATTTATAGTAAATATTTCTTCTGGCAGTAAGCAGTTATCAGCATTAAGCCTTGGCCATTAAAATATTAATGAAATGCTTCATTACTTGAGCAATTAATTCTAATTTGCGGTTGACCCCCTTGGCCTAAGGAATGAACTTAAGTTGTTTTGAAAAAGGGGTCTTGAGGGTGGCGCCACATAAAGAAGTCCAAAGGTTTTATTTTAGTTAAAATCCTCTTTCTCAAGTGGGGGCGTATTTTTGAAGTATGACTCTTCCTTTGGAAATTTGAAGAGTCTTTTCTTTTGGCGTACCTCTTGGGGAGACTTGAATAGTTTCCTTTGTCCTTTAAAAGTGAAGTTTGTTCTCAATATTGATCATCCACTATTATGCTAAAGTCATGCTGTCAAAATGCTTTGTCATTTTCTACTTCGAGGAATGCTGACCTCCTAGTTCTCATTCAATTTCATGTTTGTAAGACAACACCTAGTTGAATCATTGTTGCTTCTCATTCAGACTCGCAGATTGTGCCTCAAGGTGAATTATTAATGTGTTTTTCCAATTTTACAGTTGTTGTTTGCATACAGCTGAAAGTAGTTTTTGCTCATATTTGATTGTACGAATTTTATATCATTCTAGGCATTTGCTAATAAAGTTTCCAAGTCCAGGCGACCATTCCCAAGCAGATTCAGATTTTAATTTAAAGTGTGCATTTTTATATTACAAAATCACCCCTCTCAAGGGCCGTACCATTTGTCCTTGCATTGGGAAGTGTGCCACAAATAATTGCAGGTATTTGGAGCTGGTTTTGGTGTCTCAACAGGGGCGCCTATCTCTCAAGTGAACAAGGCTTTGATCTCACGCCTATCGGAGGTACCTCGAATGAGTTGTGAGCAATTTTCATATTTTCTGTAGTTGCTGATATATATTTCTAGAATTACAGTTTGCTGATCAGAATTAAACAATTGATGTTCTTCTATCATTTCTCCCTCTTCTCTCATTCTATTATGACATGGAGATAATGTATAAGCATGGTGCTTGAATCATGGTGAAATTGACATTGTAAATTGCAGCTCTTAATTCATTTTTTAAGCTGATACAGTAGTACTGTTTCAGTCATTTATTGCTGCTTGTTATTTAATTTCACACTAAGCACCCCTGGATGGTTTACCACCAGTGAGGATGAAATATTTTAACCTCTTTCATACCCACTTCAAGTGGAGAATTCCCATGTTCTAGTGGATGCCTGCCGCAACAGAGGAAGTCTTAATGTTGTAATTTGTCCCCTCACTGTTTGGTGGTAGAGTGGAAGTCTTTGGCTGGTTATCCGCCTTATTGTTATTTCAATTCCGTAGTAGTACTCCACCATATGTGAGCACCTCGCCTACAAAGGATATTGAGTGCACATTCTTGGTGTTGAGTTTAATATTTCTCTTTCAAGTACATTCTTGTATCTTTGTTTTAGTAGATCCTAGGGATCCTCTGACCATATGCTCGCCCCTCCTCCTTAAGTGGTTTTAGGGTGCCATTCTTTGTTAGAGTTCTTATTTGCATCGTTTTGGTTTAATCTAACCTTAACGGGTGCATTGGCTTTATTGTAACTATTACTAAAAACAAAGAAAAAATTGAGAGAGAATATTTCAGTGGTATCAGAGCAAAAGTTCCTGCCATCCTGTGTCTTCTAGGCTTTCAGTTGACAGATGAGTGACAGAGCAACCAGATACTTCATTAGAAATCAGGCTAGATCTTAGTTATAGTTTCCGCCAATACCAGAAGCAGATACCTTGTCAGAAGCTTTGAGCGAAACGCGTATAACAGTTGAGAGAATGTCAGAAGAGTCTCATCTTTCGATGGAGGAAAAAGATGCAAGAGCAGAAAAAAATTTTGATAACATGTTAGAGTTGATGGCACATTTGCTGGATAAACTGAATCAGCAAACTACTCAAATTCATATTCAGCCCCAAACAAATAATGCTGGTGAAAACAGCAGTAACAGTGGTCATAATGCTTCAGCAGTTAATGGAAGGGATAGAACTGTTGGACAACATGTTGCAAATACAAGAGGGTCTTCATCCAGACCCCTCCTCCCTACATTCACTCCAAGGGATGAACAATAACCTGAAATTGGAGTACCTTTTGCTGATGATGCTAGGAAAGCCTATATGGAGTACATTTCTTTACCCCCTGATATGAGAGATGCATGGACCTTTGATCAATTTATGAATCAAAGAAGCAGAAGGAATGGTGGAAGGAATGAACAACGCCCTTTCACAAATCATAGGAATGATTTTCAGCAAGCATTGGGTAAGATTACTTTGGATCATTTTGATGGAATTAATAAGTGTGCAGCAAGAGCTTGGGTTCAGAAATTAGATAATTATCTCTCACTTAGACCAATGCCGGAGGAAGATGCAATTAAGTTTGCCACATTGCACTTGGATGGAGTGGCTCATGAATAGTGGACTCATGGTTTGGTTACTCTTGGCCATAACCTTATCCATACTTATGAGGAGTTTACCAACAAACTAATTGAAAGATTTGATACCAAAGATCCTGAGTTGAGTTTCCGAGAATTGGCACAATTGAAACAACACGGATCTTTAGATACCTATGTTGCTGATTTTCAAAGGTTGTCGGTAATGGTGCCTAAAATTACTGAAAGAAGACTTGTGGTTTTGTTTGCTGAAGGTTTGATGGAGCCTTTGAAGAGATGGGTCAAAGCTTTTGATCCGCCAACATTGGATGAAGCAATCAAGAAAGCAAGGAGCATAGAGTTGGCTGCTCCTAGGCCAAAATTTCAGCCTAAACCATTCAAAAATGATAAGAAGAAGTTCACTCCTAATCAGCCCAACAAGTATCCACAAAGAATATCTGATGAACTCCGTGATCAGCTCAGAAAAGAGGGAGTTTGTTATACTTGTCATGAACCTTGGACAAGGGGTCACCGCTTTTATGGAAAGGGTAGAGTTCAACAAATGGAGGGTTATTCTGATTATGGATTAGAATCTGATCCACTAGATCAGCAGTATGAAACAGCAAGTGATGATGAAGAAGAAGCCCCTGAAGAGGAACTAGAAGTTGGAGAGGGTAATGCTTTTTCCCAACTATCTAGTTTTCAAAAGAACAAATCCTTTCGAGTACGAGGAATGATTAATTCTCAAAGGATTGTTGCACTAATTGATACTGGAGCAACTCACAATTTTATTGATGAAGGCTTGGTTACTAAAAGAGGATTGAAGACTGAAGACTTTGAAGGATTCAAAGTTATGGTAGCAGATGGCTTTACCATATCATGCACCAAGAAAATTCCTAACCTCTCTATGCAATTGGGGAATTATGAGGTGAAGGATGATTTCTATGTGGTTGGTATTGGTGATACCGATCCTGTTTTGGGAATACAATGGCTGCAATCTCTTGGAGAGATCATTTTAAATCTGCAAACTATGGAATTGAAATTCCAAGCTGATGGGAAGAAGGTGGTTTTAAGAGGCATGTCCAATGGAGGGCCTCGGGTTGTATCCTTGAAACAAATGGAGAAGCTAATCTGTCATGATCAAGTTGAGTGGGCAACAGAGTGTATGATCTTACCAGCAGATCCGATTGTAGAAAAGAGACACTACCCACTGGATATACAAGCTCTTCTTTCTAAAAAGAGCAAGGTTTTTGGCGATTTACCTTCGAGGAGACCACCTGAAAGAGGGTGTGAGCATGTGATTGAATTAGAAGAAGGTGCCAAACCTGTCATTACTACTCCTTACTGCTACCCAAAGAAGCAGAAGGATGAGATAGAAAAGACTATCAAAGAACTTCTTGAGGTAGGGTTCATCAGACCAAGCAAAAGCCCATTTGCTTCAGCAGTAGTATTGGTCAAAAAGAAAGATGGTACAATGCGGATGTGTGTTGATTATTGTGCATTGAATCAGAAGACTATCAAAAATAGATATCCTATGCCTAGGATAGATGAGGTTATTGATGAGCTCCATGGGGCTATGTACTTTTCAAAGATTGATCTCCGTTCCGGTTACCATCAAATCAGAATGAGAGAAGGGGATATTGAGAAAACAGCCTTTAGATGTCACTATGGGCATTTTGAGTTCCTTGTCATGCCATTTGGTTTGGCTAACGCTCCAACAACATTCCAGTCATGTATGAACAAGACTTTCAGGCAGCAGTTGAGAAAGTTTGTGCTTATCTTCTTTGATGACATTCTTGTTTTCAGTAAATCTTGGGAGGAGCACCTTCAGCACTTGGAGGAAGTGCTTAGCATTTTGGAGGCTGAATGTATGTTTTCCAAAGAATCAAAATGTGAGTTTGGGATGACTGAGCTTCTCTATCTCGGCCACATTATCAGTTTAAAAAGGGTCAAAGTTGATCCTAAAAAGATTAGAGCCATTGTTGATTGGCCACCTCCAAAAAATCTGACCCACTTGAAGGGATTTTTGGGCTTATGTGGGTTTTATAGAAGATTTGTCAAGGGGTATTCTCACATGGCAGTGCCTCTTACAGATCTCACCAAAAAGGGAGCTTTCCTATGGACAGATAAAGCACAAGGAGTGTTTGATAAGTTCAAACAAATTATGAGTTCATGTCCTGTATTGGCTTTACCTGATTTTAAAAAGCCTTTTGAATTACAATGTGATGCTTCAGGAGAGGGAGTTGGAGCTGTTCTTATGCAAGATAAACACCCTATTGTCTTGGAGAGCAGAAAATTGAGAGGATCAGAAAAGTTGTATTCAATTTATGACAAAGAGATGCTTGCCATCATGCATGCTTTGTCCAAATTCCGCCAATACTTGGTGGGAAGTAAATTTGTGGTTAAAACTGATCATAATAGTCTCAAACATTTCATGAGACAAAAGGATTTGAATGAAAGGCAACAGAAATGGGTAAGCAAGCTTCAAGCTTATGACTTTGATATCGAGTATGTCAAGGGGAAGAACAATGTTGTTGCGGATGCTTTGTCCAGAAGGCCTTATTTACAATCACTTTGTGAGCTTTCAGCAAATTGGAGAGAATCGATTACTGCTGATTATGCAAAAAATCAGTTTACTACCAGCCTTATAGAAGGCCATTTGGTTGATGAAAGGTATCATTTGGTTGATGGGCTGATTATGTATAAAGGTAGGATCTTTTTGGTACCCGAATCCAAGCTTAAGAGGAAGATTTTTCAGTCATTTCATGATGTTCCTCTTGCTGGTCACCATGGTATATTCAAGACTTACAAGCAGATAAGAGAAAGGTTTGCTTGGAAGGGAATGAAGGAAGAAGTCATGAACTACATAAGAGAATGTCCTACATGTCAAAGGAATAAAAATGAACATTCTTTTCCTGCTGGTTTGCTGCAGCCCCTACCTATTCCAAATCAGAAATGGGAAAGTATTGCGATGGATTTCATCACCGGTTTACCTAGGGTGCAAGGCCATGATTGCATTTATGTTGTGGTAGATAGATTAACCAAGTATGCTCATTTTTTTGCTATCACTACAACATTTACAGCAGCTCAAGTAGCTGAGTTATTCTTTAGAGAAGTTTCCCATTTGCATGGGTTGCCTAAGACCATTGTCAGTGATAGGGACAGCAAGTTCCTAAGTGTGTTTTCGCAAGAGATTTTTAGATTGAGTGGGACAGTGCTCACCCCAAGCACTAGTTATCATCCGCAAACGGATGGGAAAACAGAGATTGTCAATAAGTGGTTAGAAGGCTACCTTAGAAATTATGTTTCAGGGCAGCAAAGGGCTTGGGTTAAGTGGCTTCATTTGGGAGAGTTTTGTTATAACTCCTCTTATCACATGTCAACTAAGATGTATCCTTTTATGGCACTCTATGGGTATGATTCTCCTAACTTTGTAGACTTGGTGTTTGGTGATAGTAGAGCTCCCCAGGCACAAGATATGCTTCAACACAATCAAGACATCTTAAAGTCACTAAAAGAAAATCTGCAGCAAGCCCAAAATCAGCAGAAGTTATATGCTGATCAGCAGCGTATTGAATGCTCATTTGAGGTAGGAGACATGGTTTACTTGAGGCTTCAGCCCTACAGATAGTCTTCTCTCAAAAAGAGTGGTGTAGAAAAATTGAAACCACGTTTCTATGGTCCGTTTAGAGTCACCAAAAGGATTGGTGAAGTGGCATATGAGTTGGAGCTTCCAGCAAAAAGCAAGGTTTCCCTTTTGTCAGTGATCCTGTTATTGGCTCATCAGTCTATTCCGGATTCCTGTAGGCTTGTTGAGATGTTTTCAAAGGATTCCATTCATGGAGGTTTTTGTGGTTCTTTCTCGTTATTTACTATTTATAGTAAATATTTCTTCTGGCAGTAAGCAGTTATCAGCATTAAGCCTTGGCCATTCAAATATTAATGAAATGCTTCATTACTTGAGCAATTAATTCTAATTTGCAGTTGACCCCCTTGGCCTAAGGAATGAACTTAAGTTGTTTTGAAAAAGGGGTCTTGAGGGTGGCGCCACATAAAGAAGTCCAAAGGTTTTATTTTAGTTAAAATCCTCTTTCTCAAGTGGGGGCGTATTTTTGAAGTATGACTCTTCCTTTGGAAATTTGAAGAGTCTTGTCTTTTGGCGTACCTCTTGGGGAGACTTGAACAGTTTCCTTTGTCCTTTAAAAGTGAGGTTTGTTCTCAATATTGATCATCCACTATTATGCTAAAGTCATGCTGTCAAAATGCTTTGTCATTTTCTACTTCGAGGAATGCTGACCTCCTAGTTCTCATTCAATTTCGTGTTTGTAAGACAGCACCTAGTTGAATCATTGTTGCTTCTCATTCAGACTCGCAGATTGTGCCTCAAGGTGAATTATTAATGTGTTTTTCCAATTTTACAGTTGTTGTTTGCATACAGCTGAAAGTAGTTTTTGCTCATATTTGATTGTACGAATTTTATATCATTCTAGGCATTTGCTAATAAAGTTTCCAAGGTCCAGGCGACCATTCCCAAGCAGTTTCAGATTTTAATTTAAAGTGTGCATTTTTATATTACAAAATCACCCCTCTCAAGGGCCGTACCATTTGTCCTTGCATTGGGAAGTGTGCCACAAATAATTGCAGGTATTTGGAGCTGGTTTTGGTGTCTCAACAGGGGCGCCTATCTCTCAAGTGAACAAGGCTTCGATCTCACGCCTATCGGAGGTACCTCGAATGAGTTGTGAGCAATTTTCATATTTTCTGTAGTTGCTGATATATATTTCTAGAATTACAGTTTGCTGATCAGAATTAAACAATTGATGTTCTTCTATCATTTCTCCCTCTTCTCTCATTCTATTATGACATGGAGATAATGTATAAGCATGGTGCTTGAATCATGGTGAAATTGACTTTGTAAATTGCAGCTCTTAATTCATTCTGTAAGCTGATACAGTAGTACTATTTCAGTCATTTATTGCTGCTTGTTATTTAATTTCACACTAAGCACCCCTGGATGGTTTACCGCCAGTGAGGATGAAATATTTTAACCTCTTTCATACCCACTTCAAGTGGAGAATTCCCACATTCTAGTGGATGCCTGCCGCAACAGAGGAAGTCTTAATGTTGTAATTTGTCCCCTCACCATTTGGTGGTAGAGTGGAAGTCTTTGGCTGGTTATCCACCTTATTGTTATTTCAATACCGCAGTAGTACTCCACCATATGTTAGCACCTCGCCTGCAAAGGATCTTGAGTGCACATTCTTGGTGTTGAGTTTAATATTTCTCTTTCAAGTACATTCTTGTATCTTTGTTTCAGTAGATCCTAGGGATCCTCTAACCATATGCTCGCCCCTCCTCCTGAAGTGGTTTCAGGGTGCCATTCTTGGTTAGAGTTCTTATTTGCATCGTTTTGGTTTAATCTAACCTTAACGGGTGCATTGGCTATATTGTAAATGTTACTAAAAACAAAGAAAAAATTTAGAGAGAATATTTCAATGGTATCAGAGCAAAAGTTCCTGCCATCCTATGTCTTCTAGGCTTTCAGTTGACAGATGAGTGACAGAGCAACCAGATACTTCATTAGAAATCAGGCTAGATCTTAGTTATAGTTTCCGCCAGTACCAGAAGCAGATACCTTGTCAGAAGCTTTGAGGGAAACGAGTATAATAGTTGAGAGAATGTCAGAAGAGTCTCGTCTTTCGATGGAGGAAAAAGATGCAAGAGCAGAAAAAAAGTTTGATAACATGTTAGAGTTGATGACACATTTGCTGGATAAATTGGATCAGCAAACTACTCAAATTCATATTCAGCCCCAAACAAATAATGCTGGTGAAAACAGCAGTAATAGTGGTCATAATGCTTCAACAGTTAATGGAAGGGATAGAACTGTTGGACAGCATGTTGCAAATACAAGAGGGTCTTCATCCAGACCCCTCCTCCCTACATTAACTCCAAGGGATGAACAACAACCTGAAATTGGAGTAGCTTTTGCTGATGATGCTAGGCAAGCCTATTGGAGTACATTTCTTTACCCCCTGATATGAGAGATGCATGGACCTTTGATCAATTTATGAATCAAAGAAGCAGAAAGAATGGTGGAAGGAATGAACAACGCCCTTTCACAAATCATAGGAATGATTTTCAGCAAGCATTGGGTAAGATTACTTTGGATCATTTTGATGGAAGTAATAAGTGTGCAGCAAGAGCTTGGGTTCAGAAATTAGATAATTATCTCTCACTTAGACCAATGCCGGAGGAAGATGCAATTAAGTTTGCCACATTGCACTTGGATGGAGTGGCTCATGAATGGTGGACTCATGGTTTGGTTACTCTTGGCCATAACCTTATCCATACTTATGAGGAGTTTACCAACAAACTAATTGAAAGATTTGATACCAAAGATCCTGAGTTGAGTTTCCGAGAATTGGCACAATTGAAACAACACGGATCTTTAGATACCTATGTTGCTGATTTTCAAAGGTTGTCGGTAATGGTGCCTAACATTATTGAAAGAAGACTTGTGGTTTTGTTTTTTGAAGGTTTGATGGAGCCTTTGAAGGGATGGGTCAAAGCTTTTGATCCGCCAACATTGGATGAAGCAATCAAGAAAGCAAGGAGCATGGAGTTGGCTGCTCCTAGGCCAAAATTTCAGCCTAAACCATTCAAAAATGATAAGAAGAAGTTCACTCCTAATCAGCCCAACAAGTATCCACAAAGAATATCTGATGAACTCCGTGATCAGCTCCGAAAAGAGGGAGTTTGTTATACTTGTCGTGAACCTTGGACAAGGGGTCACCGCTGTTATGGAAAGGGTAAAGTTCAACAAATGGAGGGTTATTCTGATTATGGATCAAAATCTGATCCACTAGATCAGCAGTACAAAACAGCAAGTGATGATGAAGAAGAAGCCCTTGAAGAGGAACCAGAAGTTGGAGAGGGTAATGCTTTTTCCCAACTATCTAGTTTTCAAAAGAACGAATCCTTTTGAGTACGAGGAATGGTTAATTCTCAAAGGATTGTTGCACTAATTGATACTGGAGCAACTCACAATTTTATTGATGAAGGCTTGGTTACTAAAAGAGGATTGAAGACTGAAGACTTTGAAGGATTCAAAGTTATGGTAGCAGATGGCTTTACCATATCATGCACCAAGAAAATTCCTAACCTCTCTATGCAATTGGGGAATTATGAGGTGAAGGATGATTTCTATGTGGTTGGCATTGGTGATACCAATGCTGTTTTGGGAATACAATGGCTGCGATCTCTTGGAGAGATCATTTTAAATCTGCAAACTATGGAATTAAAATTCCAAGCTGATGGGAAGAAGGTGGTTTTAAGAGGCATGTCCAATGGAGGGCCTCGGGTTGTATCCTTGAAACGAATGGAGAGGCTAATCCATCATGATCAAGTTGAGTGGGCAGCAGAGTGTATGATCTTACCAGCAGATCCGATTGCAGAAAAGAGACACTACCCACTGGATATACAAGCTCTTCTTTCTAAAAAGAGCAAGGTTTTTGGCGATTTACCTTCGGGGAGACCACCTGAAAGAGGGTGTGAGCATGTGATTGAATTAGAAGAAGGTGCCAAACCTGTCATTACTACTACTTACCGCTACCCAAAGAAGCAAGGTGCTAATCTTTCTTTGATCTATTGTGGATCCTTAAATGTGGTAGCTTCCTCATGGATAGGCTCCTTTAGATGTGGGATACCTTCCTAATTGATATCTTCAGCCTGATATTATAAAATATCAAATTTTAATATTTCTTCAAAAGGTGTTTCTAATTTAGTATTCATGCAAAAGACTTCCTCATGATTATTTTTTGATATGTCTTCATAGGATGTTTTTGATTCACAAATTATATATAAGTATTCTTTATGATCCATTTTTGATATGTCTCTACAAGATGTTTCTGATTCACAACTTATGTATAAGTTTTCTGTTAGTGAAATCAGGTCATCTCAAAAAGAAATATCTAAGAACAACAGTGCCTTCAGTGATTTTAATTTCTTCAAACTAACTCAAAGAGATGACTATTATGCCATAAAGTGGGAACTAGCATAGTTGATTTCCCACATTGACCCTTCTAAGAAAATCACATGCAGACATTACCAGATTCAATACTATGCATAGATTCAAATTACGGTATCAACCAACATGTAAGACAAACATAAATGAAAACACAAATTTAAATGGGGAAAACCTTTTCAAGTAAAAAAACCCACACTTCAAAAGATCAAGCCATTGTATTATTCAACATCAAACAAAGTTACAATACAATCTCAGGCTCATAGCCTTTACAAGAGTTACATCTTGTTTCATCTAGAGAATATTTGCAACACCATTGATCAGAATCCTCACATTGTTATAGTACCCTCACACAAAACACAATGTAGATTCATTTCATCTCACCAGTCCACTCACTCAGCCAGCTTTTCGAATAGCACAACCTCACGGCCTCTTAGGTTCACATTCTTCTTCATTTTGTCTCACACCTGCATTCTCCCTATTACAATGCTATACAACATATAGTTTGAACACATGTCTTAGCAACTTCCATAGTAAACCCCTTTTCTTTCCCTGAGCCATTAATCTATTCATTTCTTGTACAAAACTATTTGTTTAGTTTCCCTACAGATTGACAGTCATTCTTGCTAGTTATGAATAGTTTCCATATCGAAGAGGAAACCGCCCCATTAGCTTCACAAAAATGATGTGAAGCGAGAAACTCATCGCTCCATTATACAATGAAATAGTCAACCTTCATTCACTATCACATCCATCGACATGATAGACACTATCGGCGATAGACTAGAAAGTCCAAGCAATAGATCAAGTTTCCCCGATGTCCCAAGAGAGCCATCATGACCACGAAATTCACCAAGAGTCACACCGATGACCAATTAGAATAGACCATCGGTAAGAACAACACTATCAGACAAGAATCAAAAATTCCCACCGAGATCATAAGTCACCCTGATGACATTCAACTCACTGCAGTTCAAAACCTTTCATTGGAAAGACTCACACCGATCCCAATCCATCAGACAGAATTTAACCATCGAACAAATATCTCAAAGCTGGATTGAAAAAATGTCTCATATCGATGAAGAGCCATCAGCAAGACTTACACTAACCATATCCCATCGGACAGACTTCTACTATCGATCCAAACTTCCTAGGTCTAACCAAAGACCAAAATTAGCCCGATCACCTGTTCATCATCCAGAGTCACACTGACGAAGTACATTGGCATGACCAACACCATCAGACCAATTGTGAGAAATCATCCTAATGAACCATGTCACACCAACCAACCACCATCAACCAGACTCACACTGAACAAATCACATCGGCCAGACATCCACTGTTGGTAAGATGCATTTTAAAGTCTTGTGTCAGCCCGACCATCTGTTCATCATCAAGATGTACACCAATCAAACCTATCGATGAGACTAACACAGTCGGTTCAACATTCATAGATCTACTCGAAGACCAATTTCATCTCAACATAGTTCACTTCGGTAGGAGTCTTCCCAACATAACTCTTCACCTAGACCACTAGCACCAAAGTGAAATTCACAAGTCATCCTAATGACCAATTTCACCTCGATCCAAACATCAGCCAAAGTCATACCAAAACTTATCCAAGCTAGTTCACATACATTCCTCAGATTGGCAAGAGTCTCACCGACGAACCTCATCAGCTAGATAACTACTCTCGATATGAAATAGGGAACGAACACTAACAGTTCAAGTCACTCTAATAGTTCTCTTAAGGAAGACCGATCACATGTCACAATGATCTAAACACTTCAACCCTTCAAGACTAAATAACTCATCGATGGGATATCTCAAGTGTCTCACCAATTTGCTCTTATAGGAGGTTCAGGTCAGCAAGATTGAGGTACATATTTCTAACAATCTCCCACTTAATGAAGATCTTACTGACCACTCAAGAGCACCAAAAGAAAACCATATAGAAGCACAAAAGACATCAACTTGAAAGGCCAAACTAGATCACCTTTATGAAAAATAATCTCCAAAAACAAGATATAACATCAGCGAGAACAACTAGAAAATTGACTGCTCCCATCCAACTGATTAACCCACGTGACTAAAAATAGAACCCACATCTCATGTTATTCCATCCAATCTCACATACCTTAAAGCTATCCACATTATTAAACTCATGCCAACAACACAACTAACCCATCAACCATAGATACAAGCACCATGCACAAACCAATCAAAGAAGACCAAACACATCCAGGTACTCCCATTGCATGGGTAATGCAAAATCTGACAGATCAAAGACATAACAAGTCTACCAATAACAACACATAGAAAATGTAACCATGTAGTATAAAGTAAATATCTAGAATGATATGCACAACTTGCAACCAATTTCTAGAAGAATAATTTCTCTCAACATATACCTATAGAAAATCCTCCTGCATACACCTCTAAAAGCCAGATGTGTCAAGTATGATCTCCTTCACATCCCAAAGGAAAATCCATAAGAACATCCAACCGTTCAATCACCAAGATCAAACTTAACATATGTAACATGTAATCAATCATGCATGTAAGCCTCTCAAAAAAGATCAAACTACTTCATTTCCCATCTCAAGAAATCAGTCCATGTAACTATCTCCTACTAGTTCTCATCAATAAATGATATCACATAAAAGCTCAAGGAGATAAACCATATTGTCCACCTTCCACTATGAATCCTCCAGAATCATTAAACAACAATTCAAGATTCATATTGTGAAAGAAAGCACAAAACACCTCTAAAAGATATAATGGGAAAATACCTCTCAAATTAGACTTCACTGCCCAGCAGACCAAGAGTGGGGAATGAGAATGCTCCTCCAAGATATACAAGCCACCATGACTCATCCAAGAGAAATATCATCATTGGTCTCTATTGAAATCACATTCAACCAAGGTGTAGGCTATTCAGACTTTCTCCTAAAAACAACACCTTTCTCATCTCAAGAGAATTATAGCCTCACCTTATTCTCCATGTATCCATGAGCACCTGCAAATGATCATCCCATGCTGAAATCCAAACTGCATTACTAGACTACAATGAAGTTCTCAAGCATATGAACAATGCACCCAAAACGCAAAGAACCACTAGAACACTATCAAAGCTCCAAACATCTGAACCAAGAATTTATCATGACATCATGATCTACACATCCCCCTTAGGAGATACCATGCTCCAAGTGACTTCACCATGGTGTCAAGAGCAATGCCTCATGCCAAAAGTCTAATGCACAAGAAAGAGTATAACATGACATCAAGCAAACAAACTCCAAACCAACATCACATGTCAAGCACCAACACAGTCACTACTAAATCTCCCACTAAACCATGACATTTGATCTTTCCAAGCATTATGATCAAACGTTTGTTGATCTAAAAAAACCTCTAGGTACAATCGACAACATGTCCATCTGACAATAGTGCCAAGCAGCACCATGATCTCCAAATTACATAGACCACACCATCACTATCAAAATATTACACAAAAATGTGTGTCAAGATCTCCATGACATTGTGATACACACGCTACAGGTCCTCATAATCGACTATTTAGGTACTCAACGCCATCCTTCCTCTCATCATGAAGCAACCACGCCAATGCACAAGTAACCATAGACAAGGCCAGCTAACAAATATGCACCAACATTGAATCAACCTCATGGATATAGATAGTCCACTTCTGAGTTATCTCACTATAGCCAATGGGTAGCTAATCCACCAACTGCATAACTCGAAGATCAATCATAACAAAAGTGCAAACCCATCATCGCATTGGAAACTACAACACTAAGATCTCAAAGAGAATAGCAATGTAGACAACTTGACTCAAGCACCAAAATCAAAACCAAATCTAACTTGCCAATCATGTCCACAACTAGAGCACCATAGTCTAGGAAACCAACAAGCAACACTTACATGTAGAACTACAACTATCGCATCCAGCAACACCCCAAACAACCAGGGTCTAGAAAATAGTTTTTACCAGTAGCTCCAAAAAACCAAAAGTTTTTTTCTTAACCATGCAAAACCTACAAATCCACCATGTTTATAAAACACCCAAGCACATCCATATCCACTGCACATCTAAACAACTCAAGAGTCTGCACACAACCATCATGGTTAACCAAAACAATGAACTAACATGAATATGCATCATAGAATTTTTAGGAAAATCTATAAAAAACCTTTAGAAACAAAGAACATGAATCTAAGCCATGCAAGTACAAGGAATAGGTAGTACTGGAACTCTAGGCCCATTCCAAACCAATTCTAGAACCACAAGAATGCACATGCATTTGAGAGAGCCAGGATATTCATAAGTTTTCAGACCACCCAGAGATCAACTTCATAGCCTTTATACAACTAGGGTAACAAAGAACAATGCCTTCAATGCCAATTCAAAGCACCCATCACAAGCACAATACTCCATGGCTGAAAAACAACCCCAGCATTTCCATACCATCAAGGAGCCTCTCACAAAGACACTAAATATGAACCATGCTCTGCTGAAACACAACCATAAGCATAAACTCACAAACCTTGCATTAGAATCATTCACTCCAAATGAGGAGCCTCAGATCACATCATTACAATATGATCAACTCTAATTTATCCATATTCAATGTCTTTCATGTTGCGTGTTGTCTCAAACGAGCAAAAACTTTTACTCACTAAAGGATCAATCATCAACCAATTCCTCTAGATTTCTTCAAGCGTCTCAGACTAAGAAATCCTCACACGAGAAATACCCAGAACCAACAACCAAAAGATGGCTCTGATACCACTTGTTAGGAAAATTGGGTTATCTCAGAAAGAAATATCTAAGAATAGTAGTGCCTTCGATGATTTTAACTTCTTCAAATTACCTCAAAGACACGACTACTATGCCATAAAGTGGAAACTGGCATAGTTGATTTCCCGCATTGACCCTTCTGAGAAAAGCACATGTAGACATTACCATATTTACCACTATGCACAGATTCAAATTACAAAATCAACCAACATGAAAGACAAACATAAATGAGCATGAAGATTTACATGGGGAAAACCCTTTCGAGTAAAAAAACCCCACACTCCAAAAGATCAAGCTATTGTATTATTTAGCAACAAACATAGTTACAATACAATCTCAGGCTCATAGCCTTTACAGGAGTTACATCTTGTTTCGTCTAGAGAATACAAGCAACACCATTGATCAGAATCCTCACATTGTTACAGTACCCTCACACAGCACACAATGCAAATTCAATTCATCTCACCAGTCCACTCACTCAGCCAACCTTTATTCTAGCAGAAGCTCATGGCCTCTCAAGTTTACATTCTTCTTCATTCTATCTCAAACCAACATTTTCTCTTTTACAATGCTATACAACATACATTTTGAACACATATCTTAGAAAATTTCATATAGAACACCTTTTCTTTCCCTGAGCCATTGATCTGTTCATTTCCTATACAATACTATTTATTCAGTTTCCCTGCAGATCAATAGTCATTCTTTCCAGTTATGAACAGTTTCCATATCGAAGATGCAACCACCCCATTCGCTTCACAACAATTATGTGAAGCGAGCAAGTCACTGCTCCATTGTCCAATGTAATGGTCAGCCTTCATTCACTATTAGGTCCATTGGCATAATAAAACACTATCAGCAACAGACTAGAAATTCCAACCGATAGATCAAGTTTCCCCGATGTCCCATTCAAACCATCATGACCACAAACATTGCAAAGAGTAATTGTTGTGTAGTTTTTGCACACACGCCACACTAAAAGTGCGGACCCTCTCTTTTTTCACTTTTGGTGTCTTGGCCCTTCTTTCTTAGGGGTTTTACTTGCTTGAGGCTCGTGCTTTGATGTTCATCTTGCCAGTCGAGGTGGCACATTTGTGAATTCTATTGAAATCTTGAAGAACTAAGTGCATTCCGAAGTTTTCACTGTTTTCAGGAAAATCTGCCCTAGAAGGATTTTCCTGGTTTTCTTTCGAAGTCCGAAAGTGATTACCTTTCGACTACGATCCGAGGAAATCCATCGTGTCTGGATTTCTCCGAAGTCCGTTGCCCTGTCGAATTTCTGGGTTTTGGTCATGGTTGTCTTGTCGATCGCATTAATAGCAATTGTGCAAATTTTTGAGGCATTGATATATTGAATTTTGGGAGGTAATTGGCCATTCGAGTTTAAGTCTTGGATCCTGTGGTGTATTTCTGGATCGTGGATTTCGAAGCTATTTCGACTGCTGTATTTGGATTTTGTATGCGTGGCTCGTAGACTGCTTGCATTTGAGAGTTCTTTGTGGGCATCACCAGTTCCAGTCCTTTTTCTCTCATGGTATGTAGATATGCCCTCTTCCTTTGCTGATTCTTTCAGATTACTTTGCTTTTATTTGCCTCCATGTCATTCATTGCTTCTTTATTTCCTTGGGTATGCAAGTCATGATAAGGTATTTCGAGGTTGCCATTGTTTTGCCAGTTCGTTGGATTGAATCACTGAATATATATATACATTTTGGTTCAATGTCTCTGTGCTTATTGGTGCTTTCTTGAATTTTTCTTTCCCATCTTTGTTTATGAGCAAGTCGTGCCTAGTTCTCCATGCTTTCATGGTGGATATTTTAGGGTTCTTGACCTAGGGCATGGCCAATCCCTCTCGAATTGTTGTGAGGAGAGTTTTAAATTCATATTTGATCCTTTGGAGGTCTAGGTTAAGTTTTTTTTAAGGTGCAGGCCTTAGGTCCATGGTCGTTTGAATATTTTTGGTAAAGGTGAGAGAAACGTGGAAGGATTCACGTTTTTGGTATCCTCGTGGAATTTAGCTTCCTCCAGATTTGCCCGGCTTTTCCATTCTTTCTCTTTTGCCTCTTAAACTAGACTTTTGTTTGTCTCGCAAAAATCCATTTCCTCCGGGTTTCCTCGGTTGGGTCATTTTGCCGGATTCTTGCGTTGATGATAATTTATCTGATTCCGGATAAATTCTGCTTCCGCGGGATTTTCTCGGATGTTCTGTGTCTCCTCCATTTTCCCGGGTTAGTTATAACTATTGTTGTTTTCACTAAAATCTGCCCTGGTCGGATTCTTCTAGGTTTTTTGGGGAAAATATTGAATATGATGATTATGAGGAATTTGCTTATAGATGAGGTATTTAATTAATCAAATGAACTTATGCTAAGTATTTCTAAGGTTACTCCTTTGTTGAATTTATGGATTGACATGTTATTTTGGGGGTTTGTATGCTTGTTTCGTTGGAATCCGCTTGGTCTGGATTTCCCCGGAATTCCTCTCCAGGTTGGAATCCGTGAAGGGGGCTAAAACCCAAACTTTGAGATATTGAATTCTTGCACTTGCTATTTCTCTTGGGCCTCATTTTGGTTATTTTTATTTTTTTGCAGGTAGGATTAGGTCAAGATGTTGCTGGTCAAGGCAAAGGGAAGGCAACAGATCTGGGTACAGAGAGTTTTGCTATCTCTAATGCAGAGAAGATGAAGTTAGACATAAAGAGCAGGAAACTTGACAGCAAGTTGACTTCTATTTGGTCAGGAATCACCGATACCAATGTCGGTATGTAGGATTATGAAGAGTTTAAAGCTAAATTAGTAGCACCGAGCCCTCCTTTGTTGGCCAGGAGAATTCTAGACTCTGGATTAGCTCATGTGGTAGGTTTCCCCTCCACGGTGCAGTGTTATGAACTGGTGCTTGAATGTTCCAGGAACTATGATAGTTGGACACAAAGTATAATTGGTCCCCAGGGAAGGATTCTAGCACGCTTTAGCCCTGTATCCATTTCTTTGACTTTTGATATGCCTGACAGGTCCCATGTGGTGGCCTTTGATATGGATGGTGCCAGGAAATACTATAAAGAAAATGTAGTTAAGTCCCAACAAGTGATCAATTCTTGGTTGGAGAAGCCTAAGTCCCATTTCTCCAAATTGCCAAAGCAACTATTCAGGCTCAAGTTCAAGAGGGAATACTACAATGTCATCACTCTTATCAGTAGACTAGTAGGGTTGAAGAGTGCAGGGGTGTTGGAGAATTGGATGTTTAATATTATTGCTCGGATGGACCAGGGAATAGATTATCACTAGGTAGGTATCATAAGTGCAGTGATCCACAAGTAGTTGTGTAATGTCCTACAAACCAAGACTTTCACCATGACCTCCTACCTAGTGTATGCATTGGCAAGACTTCACCCATAGAAGGGATTAAGCACTACGGGTATCTTTGGATAAGATGCAATATATGAGGTATATCCATAGCTACACCTAACTAGAGAGAGCTATAGAAGAGAAAATGATGCTTTCATAATTTAAATCACCAGATTGCTCCAAGGTACAAAGCATGTGAGGATTTCTGACAAAGCTAAAGAATTGATAAAGAGGTATGGGGCATGGTTTATCCAGTTCCCCACTTTCTCTTACATTAGAATTGATGGTTGTCAAAGGGCTTCCTACAGACTCCCAAGGTACCCAATTGATCATATTGTATTGTTGGAGGTCACTAGGCAGATTTGTGACTTCGACATACTTGTACAGGGATATATGCATAAAACAGGTTTTGGGAATGACTTTGCCTTGAAGATAACAATGGGTAATTTTTTTCCTTCTATCCAGTCTACTCATGCTTCTGAGGAGGATATGAGTAATTTTGGCCTCTCTTTCCATTCCAAGAGAGAAAGGTTTGACATCACTGGTGAAGCACAAAATGAGGCCAGTAAGGAGTATAGACATAAGGTAAATATTGAGGATTATTGGGTTAACCTTGCTGATGAATTTCAGGTAAGGAAGAAGAAGTTCTCCAGGTTGCCAGTGGATTTGGTAAGGTTATACAATGTGAAGTCCATCCCTGACCAAGTGGAAGATGGTGGAAATTTAATCCAGGGTCATGTCTATGAGGCGGTGAAAGATAAGCCAGTTGGAGATGTTGACTGGTTAGACGAAGAGAAAATAGAATTGGATCAAATCATGACCCCGATGATTAGGTACACCAAAATGTGGTTGAAGCACAAAATGCTGGAATTGGAGAGTGAGGGTGTCCAATGTTCTTATGATCTGATGGGAGACTTGGAGTCTCATTTTGCTTCTAAGGAATCGCACGAGCAAGATCCTAAAGGTAAGGAAAAGGTGGATTCTGTAACAAAGGGAAATTTCTATGGTTAGCAATGTAATATGCAGAACATAAAAACCCAAAGTATGGTAATGGAGTGCATTGGAATAGATGAACAACCTCAAAGGTTGTCTTCATCCTCCATGACTAACCTCCATTACACCTAAATTTGCTGAAATAAATAACTTGCCCTCAGATTTACAAAGAGCAAGTCAATAGAAATGACAAGCCCTAAGCAAACATTGAAGGATTTGATAAACTATATGCTATACTATGCCCTAATGCAATTAGTAAGCATCTAACATTTCTAAATATCAAATGAAATCTAAACTATGCTATGCTAAATGAGAATAATAATGCTATGAAATGCAAACAATTCTAAAAATGCAAAGGACCAGAGATGTAAGAGATGAAATATGTGAAAATGACAAGAGATAATAATGGATAGCCAGTCATAGATATGAGACAAAATTGACATTTTATAGAAAATGCAATTTTGTATGGACGGGTGAGATTAAAGACTGATAAATGACCTAGAATCTATGGACAAGATTCAATATGACAACCCACAATTAGGGTTAGGGCAACATTAGGTCAAATTTGAAATGAATGGACAAGATTGATTTTAAGAAAAATCAAATCAAGGGTTGACAATGCATGTGACAAGGCACACAAACCGAAATTGTTGGGGAATCAAATAATAATTTAAAATTATTTAATTCAAGAGGGGTTGTTGACTTTTTAAATTAAAAACTATTTTAATTCAAAAAGGGTGGGGTCATGTGACAATAAATAATTTAAATTAAATTATTTACAAAAGAAGGGATTTTTAAAGAGGGACTTATTTTAAATAAATAAGATTTATTTAAAATGAGCACAATAAAAGAGGAGAAATTAAATAATAAAATTATTTAATTTAGGTGGTGGGACTTATTCTAAATAAATGAGATTTTATTTAAAATGAGGAGAATGTGAAGATGGCCATAATTAAATAAATAAAAGAATTTATTTAATTACAAGAGGACTTTAAATTAGAGACATATTAAATAAATAAAGTTATTTATTTAATAATCAAGAAGACATAATGGACAAGGATAATTAAATAAATTAGGAAATTTATTTAATTATAGAAAGACATTAGACAATTAGTGACGTAATTAAATAAATAAATAAAATTTATTTATTTAATAATCATGAAGAATAAAAAAGATATGAATTAATTAAATAATCATGAATTATTTAATTAATAGTCGAATGTGGACCAAGGACATAATTAAAATGTCTTAATTATGCTAGGAAGAAAGAGATTAGAAATAGAGCTTGCAAGCCTAGCTCATTTTTATGTGTCTACAGATTCCCCTTTCAGGATTCAGGTTAGAGATGTTCAAGCTGAGAAAGTGACAGAAGTGGGTAAACAAAGGAAACCTCTCACCAAGAAGAGGAGACATGTCTCCAGGAGAGAAGCTAAAAAGGACAAAGGAGAGGAGGAAGAGGTAGATGTTACTCCTCCATTGACAAAGAGAGAAGACTTGTGAAGCTATCACAGAAGCTGGAGGAGGTCCCTAAAAGTGATAAGGAGATTGAGCCACCGGCGGTAGAAGTAGAGAGTTCAGGGGAAAGAACAAGGGTATATATGAGGAGGTCAAGGACTCCTTCCCCAAGGGGTGTTTCTATGAAGGAAGATGTTCCTGTGACTGCTCCCATTGGTGAACAAGAAAGTGTCTCCATTCCTTAGGATGTTGGTAGTGTATAGGAAGAACCAAACAAGGATGAAGATCCTAAGGACTTGGGCAAGGAGGAAATTTAGGAAGGAGACATTTATAATGCAAAGGAAAAATTTGATAAAGTGATTCAGTCCCCTTTGGTAACATATGCAGATTCACCTCTGAGGGAGCAGTTGAACAAATCTCCTCAATAGGAGGAGATACCAGTTAGGATCCCTTCACCAGTGCAAGTTGTTGTAGAGGAGCAGTTGCAAGACAGGGAGAGTCCAATCATGAATATCCCTAATATGCCAAGTGTTGAGAAGGGTGCCCAGGATGACCAACAGGAGTAAGAGAAGCAAGATGCAGTGCCAACTAAGTCTACTATTCCAAGTTGGCTGAATAAAGAATTGAAAAGTAAACTGGTAATAGTAGAATATGCCCCTCCTAATTGGGATGACTTAATGGCCAATGTTGAAAAGGGAAAGATTAAGAAGAAGGCTAGGGTTGTGTCCTGGATTGAGAGGGATGGGTCAGGAAATAGAGTGGCTCACATTGCTACCCCTTTTCTAGATAAAGATAGAGATAATGTAACTGCCAAGGATTATCATGTACAGACTATTGATTTAGGGCATGCATCTATGGAATAGGACATTGAGGAGTATGAAGGCTCCAGTGCTATAATTATGGACAGATTGAAGAAGGTTGTGCAGACCAGGCATGAGTTGGAGAAAGAGAATGAGAAATTGAAGATGTACTTGCAGGAGTTGATGAAACCCTTGTAGTCCATTAGCTCTTCCTCCTCTATTGCAGGTTTCTTGCCTCAGGAAACAATCTTCGAGCTCGAAAAGATGAAAGGCACCACACATGGAAGGGTTAGATGTTACTCCTCCATTGACAAAGAGAAGAAGACTTGCGAAGCTATCACAGAAGTTGGAGGAGGTCCCTAAAAGTGATAAGGAGATTGAGCCACCGTTGGTAGAATTAGAGAGTTCAAGGGAAAGAACACAGGTATATACGAGGAGGTCAAGGACTCCTTCCCCAAGGGATGCTTCTACGAAGGAAGATGTTCCTGTGACTGCTCCCATTGCTGAACAAGATAGTGTCTCCATTCCTCAGGATGATGGTAATGTACAAGAAGAACCAAAGAAGGATGAAGATCCTAAGGACTTGGGCGAGGAAGAATTTCAGGAAGGAGACCTTTATAATGCAGAGGCAGAAATTGATAAAGTGATTCAGTCCCCTTTGGTAACATATGCAAATTCACCTGTGAGGGAAAAATTGAACAAATTTTCTCAACAAGAGGAGATACCAGTTAGGATCCCTTCACCAGTCCAAGTTGTTGTAGAGGAGCAGTTGCAAGACAGGGAGAATCCAATCATGAATATCCCTAATATGCCAAGTGTTGAGAAGGATACCCAGGATGACTAGCAGGAGCAAGAGAAGCAAGATACAATGCCAACTAAGTCTACTATTCCAAGTTGGCTAAATAAAGAATTGAAAAGTAAAGTGGTAATAGTAGAAGATGCCCCTCCTAATTGGGATGACTTAATGGCCAATGTTGAAAAGGTAAACATTAAGAAGAAGGCTAGGGTTCTGTCCTAGATTGAGAGGGATGGGTCAGGCAATAGAGTGGCTCACATTGCTACCCCTACTCCGGATAAAGATAGAGATAATGTAACTACCAAGGATTATCATGTATAGACTATTGATTTAGGGCATGCATCTATGGAATAGGACATTGAGGAGTATGAAGGCTCCAGTGCTATAATTTTGGGCAGATTGAAGAAGGATGTGCAGACTAGGCATGAGTTGGAGAAAGAGAATGAGAAATTAAAGAAGTACTTGTAGGAGTTGATGAAACCCTTGCAGTCCATTAGCTCTTCCTCCTTTGCTACAGGTTTCTTGCCTCAGGAAACAGTCTTCGAGCTCGAAAAGATGAAAGGCACCACACATGCCACAATTTCTTGGTTGCAGGGTGTCCAAACCAAGGGAGATGCTTCCATTAAAAATATCTTGTCAACTAGAGGGGATGCTATGAGATCAGTGGACTGGTTGAAAATTGTGTTGGCTTAGGACAAGGAGGATACTAATCTTCTACTGCAGAAAACTAGAATGATCACGGAGTTTACTGAAGATAAGTTGGTAAAGAGTGGGATTCTTCCTTTCCCAAGGGTTTCTGAAATTTGGGAATGGTTTGAAATATTGAAAATGAGGAATAAGGCCTTAAAAAATATTCACAAACAAGGAAAATAAATTAAGGACACTTTGATTGATGTTCATGATAAGTGTATCTCGTTCTTTGAAATTATGACAGAAAGGAAGAAGTTTGCTCTGAAACATCTTAATCTAGAGCAACTTAGGAAATGGTGGAGAGATGATTATTCTCTAGTTAGTGAGGGACCAGTTACTAGACATCAGCTAGATGATGTTGCAACTTATATTGTAGTTATTGACAGATACTTAACTAATAGAGTTGATTGGGATGGTACAGTGAGGTAGGAAAGGGATGATATTAAGTCTTTTGAAAGAAGGGTTAGGTTTTTTCTTGTGCCACCTATTTCTGAGCTAGATAGAGTATTGTTGGTCGTGCATGTTCAAGAAGATCAAGCTAAGGACAAGGATGGAAAGTAGTTATATAGGGCTACCTTGAGATTTGTGCTTCCCATTACTCACATGCATTGGGTTGACTCTTTGATACTTAGGCCAACTTGGATAAAATTGGTGCTAATTGCACATTTCATGTTGTGTTCGAATATCTTTGAGGTCGACATCTTGTAGGTCATGTTTTATTGTAAATTCTTATTTTTGGGCCGACCTATCTTAGGGATTCTCTATAAAATAGGCATGTTGCCTCATTTGAGAGATATATAGGTAATACATGATATGCATAGAGAAGTAGAATAGAGATTTCATATTTGAGCGAATTAGGGTTTATGTTCAAGCAAGTGTTGTAACATAAAACTGGAATTGTTGCTATTTTGGATGACTTAATATAAGAAAGGATATTGTGATTTGATATCTATCTTGTGGAGTTTCATCTGCCATGGTTCTTGTTGTTCTATCTTTAAAATTGCTTATAATATCATAGTTAAATAGTTTGGTGATGCTTAGGGTTTCTTGTTTGGAATGTTTGCAGTGATCTCTAGTCCATAATTTTTGCAGTTAGCTGATTGTTAGCTGCTTTGCATAGTTAGCCTGCTCTTAAAATTGTGCTTAGTTCAATTATAAGGATTTGTTCAGGATTTCTTGAATGAATGTTTGTGATTTAAAAATCTTTTAATACCTTAGAAGATTGCACTATCTCTATGAAATTGTAGATTTATCTGGGTTAAACAAAAAGTAGTTTATGAGAAGATCAATCCATTTTAAGCATTTTATTCTTTGGCATTTTCAATCTTAGGATTAGAAGTAGTCTTAGAATTATCTCTGAAACTTTCATCTTTTGCTATTTCTTTATTATCAAGGTTCGATTAAAGATTCGAGTATCAATTCATTTTTTAGATCTGATAAATTCAAAGTCCGGCATTTGCTTGAGTAAGGTCCCTTTGTGATTACCAGCATTTTCACATTATCTCTGAGTTGTTTTATTGCATTGTCAAGACTTCACATTAGAGAACTTGGGGTTATCTCTTTTCCCATAGAGATTTACCTTTCAAGAGAGATAGGATATCATATTCTATCTGAGTTGTTGCTATGAAGAAAACACCATCAACAGATTGGTGCTAGAAGGAGGGCCTTGAATAAGCAAGGCATGATGGAAACTCCTCCTTTCCTAGTATCTGTTCATATCTTCGGAAAGAATTTGCATAATTTTCTTCTAGACTCAGGAGCCTTTACAAACATTATGCCCTTTGTTGTTTTAAAAGAATTAGGTATTACCCCTATAGGCTCTCAAAAGAAGGTTACTCAATTAGACAAAACAGAGGTAAGTGTAGTTGGAGAATTGAACATGATCCCTATACAACTGGCATCAGATCCTAGGGTGCAGCAAGTGATCAATATCCAGGTTGTTAACATTCCAGATACTTATGGTTTGATCTTAGGTAGAGATTTCACTAAGGCATTGAATGGATATACATCTACATACCATTCTCATATGTGGTTACCATGGAAAGCAGGTCCAAATCAGATCAGAATTGAAAGAGAGCCACGAATGAAGTATGTAATCACTAAATATCAAAACATTTCGAATGAGGTGTTGGTGTCTGAGGTTAGCATGGGCAATTATGTGTTAGTCGCATTAGTTATCAAGGATGAAGATTTTTTTATGCTACAAGATTCTTTAGATGAACATATTCCAAAGAGCAATGGTCTTGGGACATTCATTGAACAAGTGGATGAAGCAAGTGATCAAGAGGATAGGCAGCTTGGTTTATTGGATAACTTTTAAGAGTTTATCCAGAAATGTATGGAAGATCAAATACAGTTGAAAGAAAGTATAACCTTTGAAGAACTATTGCTTCCCAATTGGTGCAGAGTCCATGATGCCTCTCATTCCGAGTTGGAATGTGACTTGTGTCAGACTGCTATCCAATAGATACATAAATGCATTAATCCAGTTCCAACCATCGGACTTAATATGCAGGAAGAATCAAATAATGATAAGGGTAAGAACCCAATGCCTCCTGAGAAGCCCCCAATCCTCAACAAAGGGCAAGATAAACTAAAGCCAAGAGAACCTTATGGTTGTTGGACATTAAGATTCGATGGATCTAAATCTAAGCAAGGTGCTAGAGTAGGATTCGAGTTGATCAGTCCTAAAGGTAAGAATTATTTTGGTGCTCATAGACTCCAATTCCAATGCACTAATAATGTTGTTGAATATGAAGCTTTAATCCATGACTTATTAATGGCATCAAGGAAGAAAGTTAAGATATTACAAGTTTTTGGGGACTCTTAATTAGTAATTAAGCAAGTAAGAAAACAATACTCATGTCGTGATAGAAGAATGACCAATTATAGGCATAGAGTGTGGGATCTCATTGAGGGATTCAATGCTTTCAATATCTGGTTGATCCCTCGAAACAAAAATCAAGTTGTTGATTCTCTAGCTCAAGCTATTAGCACCTTGCAGCCTTTGTCACTTTTAGGATTGAAGAAATTTATAGTTGAGCTCACTCCAGTGCCTTCAGTGCCTGACAACGTTACTAATTTCCAGGTATTTGAAGATGATAAGCATATTTTGGAATTTATTACAATTTGTGATGTGTTTTCTTCCCAAGTTATTGATGAGATAGAGCCTCAAGAAGTAGAAATAGACTTTGGAGGAATCATTAATCTGAAGACTAATACTATTCCAAGAGGTATGGTGCAGCTTGAACAAATTTTTGATTTGGATAAGATAAGAGATCAGGAGCAACAATCCAAAAGGGAGTCTCTTAGTAGCCAATGTGAAACATATAATATGGGGACACTAGGGGACTTGAAGAATGTTTTTATTGGAAAGGTATGTACTCCAGAAGAAAGAAAGGGAATTATTGATACCTTACATACATATCATGATGTAATAGCTTTGAGTTATGAAGATTTGAAAACATATGACACTTCAATCATTACACACACCATCCCTTTGAAGTCAGATATCAAACCATTTAGGTAGAGACAGAGGCCAGTCAATGCTTTTTTAGAACCCATTATTCAAAAGGAGGTATAGAAACTGCTTTTAGCATGCATTATATTTCGAGTAAGGCACTCTACTTGGGTTGCGAATTTGGTTCCAGTAAGGAAAAATAATGGAGAGATTAGGCTATGTGTTGATTTTAGGAATCTGAATAGAGCATCAGAAAAGGATAATTATCCAGTTCCTTCACTAGATGAGGTGCTTCAGATTGTTAATGGATCTCAAATGATGTCCTTCTTGGACAGTTATTCTAGGTACAACCAAGTTACGGTATATTATGAGGATAGGAACAAGACTAACTTTACTACGAAATGGGGAACTTTTGCTGACAGAAGAATGCCATTTGGGTTGATCAATGTTGGAGCTACATTCCAGATAGCTATGGACATTGCTTTTAAGGACATAATTGGTAAGTGCATCATTATTTATATGGATGATCTAATAGTTTTCTCCAAGAAATGAGGCGATCACATAATAGATTTATGCAAAGTATTCCAAAGATGCAGAGAGTTTGGTACTTCACTTATTACAAGGAAGTGCATTTTTGGAGTCGCAGAAGGAAATTTATTGGGACATATTATCTTAGAATAGGGTATTGCTATTGATCCTGAGCGAATACAGGCTATCTTGAAGATTCAGCCTCCTGCAAGTAAGAAAGAGATGAAGTCATTTTCTGGTAAGATTAACTTTGTTAGAAAATTTATCACTGGATTTGCAGAGATAATTAAGCCATTGAATGCTATGTTGAAACAAGAAGCAAAAATAGAATGGAATGCAGAGGCTAAGGAAGCATTTGCAAAAATTAAGAAAGCTATTGCTGAGGCCCCTATATTGGTGAGTCTGGATTATACTAAACCTTCTTACATATATTCATTCGCTTCTGATCATTCCTGTGCTACAATGTTAACTCAAAAGTCTGATCAAGGTGATGAACACCCTATAGCCTTCATGAGCACTCCCTTAAAAGATGCAGAAATAAGACATCATAATGTAGAAAAGAAGGCCTATGCTTTGGTCAAAGTAGTAAAGAAGTTCAAGCACTATATTCTAAGGAATAAGGTTTTCACCATAGTACCTGATCCTATAGTAAACTTCTTGTTAATGCAAAATGAGTTGGGTGAACGAAGGGCCAAATGGGTGACTATGTTGTAGGAATATGATATGGAAATCCAACCCATGAAATTAGTGTGAGGATAAGGACTTACAAAGACAATGGCTGAGACCGGTCCCAATCTCACAGCTCAACACTACTACCTTCAAGAGGTAGCTCTAGGAGATTGGTATAATGAAATCATTTTCTATTTGTTGAATCAACAGTGTCCTAATCACCTTAATACAGTTCAGAGGCGGGCCTTGCACCTAAAGAGTGGAAGTTTTATGACGAAAGGAGTTATCTTGTATAAAATAAATCATGAGGGCGTATACTTAAGATGTTTGGGAAAAGAGGAAGCTGCCAAAGTGATGATTGAATTTCATGAGAAATATGGCACAGGCCATGGTTCTGCATCGTCTATTGCACACCAGATCTTGAGGGTAGGCTACTACTGGCCCACTTTGTTCAATGACGTACACCAACATGTGAGGACTTGTCACATATGTCAAACTACAGCAAGTAAGAAAAAATGTGCAGCTCTTCCACTCCAGCTAGTCATAGAGGCAAAACCATTTGTTCAGTGGGGTATGGACTTCATAGGTCCAATTAATCCTCCATATTATGTGGGCCACGGGTATATTCTTACCATAACTGATTATTTTACTAGATGGACAGAGGCTCTTGCCTGTAAATAGTGTACTTTGGATGTGGTAATCAATTTTCTTGAATCCAAAATTATCAATCGTTTTGGTTGTCCACTGTCTTTGGTCTGTGATAATGGTCCTAGATTTGTATCACTGAAATTTTCTAATTGGGTGTTTGATCATGGGATTGTTATTAAATTTTCATTCAATTATTACCCTCAGGGTAATGGTCTAGCTGAGTCTTCCAATAAGAACCTACTAATAGTTATATGTAATTTGTTGGAACAAAATCCTAAGGATTGGCACACCCAGCTCTGATTTGCTCTCTGGGCTGACTGTGCTAGACAGAATAAATCCATAGGAACCTCTCCTTATCACCTGGTGTACGGTTTGGAGCCCGTATTTCCTATCCAATTGAAAATCCCTACCCTTAGTTTATCAATGAATACTACAATGAGGAAGATAAGCGTGACGTCCGTTTGGCTGAGTTGTTACACCTAGAAGAGAAAACGAGATGAAGCCTTAGAAAACTTTGTTGAACATCAAGGTGTGGTGAAAAGATGGTTTGATAGGAGAGCTAAGGTGAAGGCCTTTATAATTTCTAACTTAGTTCTCTATTGGGATAAAGCTCATAATCGTAAGGGAGAGCATGGTAAATTTGATCAACTTTGGCTTGGTCCTTACCAAATTTCAGAGATTCTAGGAGATAATGCTTTCCTTTTGAAAACCCTCACTAGTGAGGATATCCCGCTGCCTATCAATGGGTAGTATCTGAAGCATTATTTTCAATCTTGAACTGTTCCATAGTTCATCTTGTACAAAGTTAGAGTAGGTTTGTTTTCTGCTTTGTTTTGTTGGTTTGCTTGGTTTTGTTGGTTTTGCTTTGGTAGTTTAGATTTTCTTTGGTTTTTTTTGCTTTCCATTTTGGTTTTGGCTTTTGGTTTCCTATTTTCTTGGGGTTGTTGCGTCTGTACAACAGGATATTTTCTTGGGATTGTTCTAAGAATTTTTTTTATAAACTCTAATCAATTTTTCAGAGTCAATTGGTGGAATTCTTTTATCTGATGTCCCTTATACTGGGATTTAGAGTCACCTGTTTTAGATATACGTTGGAATATATCTGGGTCTCACATTTTCACACTAAAATTGAAAATCCTGGAGTTGCATAGGGTTCTTGAGTAATTTGGCCTAGTGAAAAATCTTATATTCTGCTTCAGAGCCACTGTGTTCCTCATCCCTGAGTGTGAGTTTCATTACTTACAAAGGTGAAGAAAGGTTCTATAATAAAACAAAAAAGAGAAAAGAAAATTTTTGAAAATCTAAATAAACTTCACCTTTTCAGGAGTATCTTAGTATCTCTACAGGGGCTATAGACGCCTGACTGGCAGTAGAGCTATGCTTGGGAGGGTCACAGCGATAACCTTGTTGGGGCTATGGATGCCTGACTAGCAATGAGGCTCTATCTAGGTTGCTTTTGAAGTTTGAAATTTTATTCAGCTCAGTCAGATTTGCTCTAGTTCCCATTGTGCTTACAGGATAGGAACTCAATGCATAATGCACACACCTGGACCCTGGTATAGGAAAAGGTATTCTAACTTGTGGTTTCTGAAACTTCTTTCATAAGATTCTTGGTGGGAGGATTGAAACCAGAGATTTTGGGTTCTTGATTCAAGTTTGTTCTCGAAATGCTCTAGAGCATTCCCCAACGAAGTCGCCATTTGTTTTGCAAGTATTGCACACATGCCCCACTGAAAGTGGGGACCCTCTCTTTTTTCTCTTTTGCTATCTTGGCCCTTCTTTCTTGGGGGCTTTGATTGCTTGAGGCCCATGCTTTGATGTTCATCTTGCCAATCGAGGTGGCACATTTGTGAATTCTATTGAAATCTTGAAAAACTAAGTGCATTCCAAAGTTTTCACTATTTTTGAGAAAATCCGCCCTGGCCGAATTTTCTCGGTTTTCTTTCGGAGTCCAGAAGTGATTACCTTTCGACCCAAATCTAGGGAAATCCATCGTGTCGGGATTTCTCTGAAGTCCATTGCCTTGTCGAATTTCTGGGTTTTGGTCATGGTTGTCTTGTCGATTGCATTAATGGTGATTGTGCGAATTTTTGGGGCATTGATATATTGAATTTTGGGTGGTAATTGACCATTTGAGTTTTTTTATTTTCTTGTCATTTGAGTTTGAGTCTTGGAGCCTGTGTTGTATTGCTGGATCATGGATTTCAAATCTGTTTCGACTGCTGCATTTGGATTTCATATGCGTGGCTCGTATCCTGCTTGCATTTGAGAGTTGTTTGTGGGCATCACTAGTTCCAGTCCTTTTTCTCTCATGGTATGTAGATATTCCCTCTTCCTCTTCTGATTCTTTCAAATTACTTTTCTTTGTTTGCCTCCTTATCATTCATTGCTTCGTTATCTCCTTGGGTATGCACGTCATGATCGGGTATTTTACTGTTGCCATTGTTTTTCCAGTTCGTTGGATTGAATCATTGAATATATATATACATTTTGATCCAATGTCTCTATTCTTTTCGATGCTTGCTTGCATTTGTCTTTCCCATATTTGTTTATTAGAAAGTCATGCCTGGTTCTCCATGCTTTCATGGCGGATATTTTAGGGTTTTTTACCTAGGGCATGGCCAATCCCTCTCGAATTGTTGTGAGGAAAGTTTTAAATTCATACTTGATCCTTTGGAGGTCCAAGTTAATTTTTTTTTAAGGTGCAGGCCTTAGGTCCATGGTCATTTGAATCGTTTTGGTAAAGGTGAGAGAAATGTGGATGGATTCAAGTTTTCGGTGTCCTCACGGAATTTTGCTTCCTCCGGATTTCCCTGGCATTTCCTTTCTTTCTCTTTTGCCTCTTAAACCGGACTTTTGTTTGTCTCGTGAAAATCCATTTCCTCTAGATTTCCCCGGTTGGGTCATTTTTTTGGATTCTTGCGTTGATAATAATTTATCTGATTCCTGCTAAAATCCACTTCTGCAAGATTTTCCCGGATCTTCCGTGTCTCCTCTATTTTCCCGAGTTAGTTATAACTATTGTTGTTTTCACTAAAATCCGCCCTGGTTGGTTTCTTCTAGGTTTTTTGGGGAAAATGTTGAATATGATGATTATGAGGAATTTTCTTATGGATGATGTATTTAATTAATCAAATGAGCTTATGCTAAGTATTTCTAAGGTTACTCCTTTGTTGAATTTATGGATTGAGATGTTATTTTGGGGTTTGTATGCTTGTTTCACTGGAATCCGCTTGGTCAGATTTCCCCAAAATTCCTCTCTAGGCTGGAATCCGTGAACGGGGCTAAAACCTGAACTTTGAGATATTGATTTCTTGCACTTGTTGCTTCTCTTGGGCCTCATTTTGGTTATTTTTTTTTTTTGCAGGTAGGATTAGGACAAGATGTTGTTGGTCGAGGTAAAGGGAAAGCAATAGATCTAGGTGCAGAGAGTTCTGCTATCTCTAATGCAAAGAAGGTGAAGTTAGACATAAAGAGAAGGATTCCTAAGAGCAAGTTGACTTCTATTTGGTCAAGAATCACCGATACCAATGTCGGTATGTGGGATTATGAAGACTTTAAAGCTGAATTGGTAGCACCAAGCCCTCCTTTGTTGGCTAGGAGAATTGTGGACTCCAGATTAGCTCATGTGGCAGGTTTTCCCTCCACAGTACAGTGTTATGAACTGGTGCTTGAATGTGTCAAGAACTATGATAGGGGGACACAAAGGATAATTGGTCCCCAGGGAAGGATTCTGGCATGCTTTAGCCCTATATCCATTGCTTCAACTTTTGATATGCCTGACAGGTCCCATATGGTGGCCTTTGATATGGATGGTGCCAGGAAATATTATGAAGAAAATGTAGTTAAGTCCTAGCAAGTGATCAATTCTTGGTTGGAGAAGCCTAAATCCCATTTCTCCAAATTTCCAAAGCAATTATTTAGGCTCATGTTCAAGAGGGAATACTACAATTTCATCACTCTTCTCAGCAGACTGGTAGGGTTGAAGAGTGCAGGGGTGTTTGAGACTTCGATGTTTAATGTTATTGCTCGGATGGAGCACGAAATAGATTATCACTGGGCAGGTATCATAAGTGAAGTGATCCACAAGAAGTTGTGTAATGTCTTGCAAACCAAGACTTTCACCATGACCTCCTACCTAGTGTATGCATTGGCAAGACTTCACCCATACAAGGGGTTAAGCACTACGGGTATCTTTGGATAGGATGTAATATATGAGGTATATCCACAGTTGTACCTAACTGGAGGGAGCTACAAAAGAGAAAATGATGCTTTCACAATGTACATCACCAAATTGCTCCAAGGTGTGGAGCATGTGAGGATTTTTGACAAAGCTAAAGAATTTATAAGGAGGTATGGGCCATGGTTTATCCAGTTCCCCACTTTCTCTTACATTAGAATTGATGGTTGTCAAAGGGCTCCCTACAGACTCCCAAGGTACCCTACTAATCATATTGTATTGTTGGAGGTCACCAGGCAGATTTGTGCCTTAGACATAGTTGTAAAGGGAGATATGCATAAAATGGGTTCTAGGAATGACATTCCCTTGAAGATAGGAATGGGTGAGGTTTGTCCTTCTATCCAGTCTCCTCATGCTTCTGAGGAGGAGATGAGTACTTTTGGCCTCTCTTTCCATTCCAAGAGAGAAAGGTTTGACATCACTAGTGAAGCACAAAATCAGGCCAGTAGGGAGTATAGTCATAAGGTAAATATTGAGGATTATTGGGTTAACCTTGCTGATGAATTTGAGGTAAGGAAGAAGAAGTTCTCCAGGTTGCCAGTGGATTTGGTAAGGTTATACAATGTGAAGTCCATCCCTGACCAAGTGGAAGATGGTGGAAATTTAATCCAGGGTCATGTCTATGAGGCGGTGAAAGATAAGCCAGTTGGAGATGTTGACTGGTTAGACGAAGAGAAAATAGAATTGGATCAAATCATGATCCCGATGATTAGGTACACCAAAATGTGGTTGAAGCACAAAATACTGGAATTGGAGAGTGAGGATGTCCAATGTTCTTATGATCTGATGGGAGACTTGGAGTCTCATTTTGCTTCTAAGGAATCGCACGAGCAAGATCCTAAAGGTAAGGAAAAGGTGCATTCCCCTTTCAGGATTCAGGTTAGAGATGTTCAAGCTGAGAAAGTGATAGAAGTGGGTAAACAAAGGAAACCTCTCGCCAAGAAGAGGAGACATGTCTCCAGGAGAGAAGCTAAAAAGGACAAAGGAGAGGAGGAAGAGGTAGATGTTACTCCTCCATTGACAAAGAGAGAAGACTTGTGAAGCTATCACGGAAACTGGAGGAGGTCCCTAAAAGTGATAAGGAGATTGAGCCACCGGCGGTAGAAGTAGAGAGTTCAGGGGAAAGAATAAGGGTATATATGAGGAGGTCAAGGACTCCTTCCCCAAGGGGTGTTGCTATGAAGGAAGATGTTCCTGTGACTGCTCCCATTGGTGAACAAGAAAGTGTCTCCATTCCTTAAGATGTTGGTAGTGTATAGGAAGAACCAAACAAGGATGAAGATCCTAAGGACTTGGGCAAGGAGGAAATTTAGGAAGGAGACATTTATAATGCAGAGGAAAAATTTGATAAAGTGATTCAGTCCCCTTTGGTAACATATGCAGATTCACCTCTGAGGGAGCAGTTGAACAAATCTCCTCAATAGGAGGAGATACCAGTTAGGATCCCTTCACCAGTGCAAGTTGTTGTAGAGGAGCAGTTGCAAGATAGGGAGAGTCCAATCATGAATATCCCTAATATGCCAAGTGTTGAGAAGGGTGCCCAGGATGACCAACAGGAGCAAGAGAAGCAAGATGGAGTGCCAACTGAGTCTACTATTCCAAGTTGGCTGAATAAAGAATTGAAAAGTAAACTGGTAATAGTAGAATATGCCCCTCCTAATTGGGATGACTTAATGGCCAATGTTGAAAAGGGAAAGATTAAGAAGAAGGCTAGAGTTGTGTCCTGGATTGAGAGGGATGGGTCAGGAAATAGAGTGGCTCACATTGCTACCCCTTTTCTAGATAAAGATAGAGATAATGTAACTGCCAAGGATTATCATGTACAGACTATTGATTTAGGGCATGCATCTATGGAATAGGACATTGAGGAGCATGAAGGCTCCAGTGCTATAATTATGGAAAGATTGAAGAAGGCTGTGCAGACCAGGCATGAGTTGGAGAAAGAGAATGAGAAATTGAAGATGTACTTGTAGGAGTTGATGAAACCCTTGCAGTCCATTAGCTCTTCCTCCTCTTTTGCAGGTTTCTTGCCTCAGGAAACAATCTTCGAGCTCGAAAAGATGAAATGCACCACACATGCCAGAGTTGCCTGGTTGTCAACTGGAGGGGATGCTGTGAGATCGGTGGATTGGTTGAAAACTGTGCTAGTTCAGGATAAGGAGGATACTGATCTTCTACTGCAGAAAACTAGAATGATCATGGAGTTTACTAAAGATAAGCTGGTAAAGAGTGGGATTCTTCCTTTCCCAGGGGTTTTTGAACCTTGGGAATGGTTTGAAATCTTGCAAATGAGGCAAAAGGCCATAAAAAATATTCACAAACAAGGAAAATAGATTGAGGACACTTTGACTGATTTTCATGATAAGTGTATCTCATTCTTTGAAATTATGACAGCAAGGAAGAAGTTTGCTCTGAAACATCTTAATCTGGAGCAACTTAGGAAATGGTGGAGATATGTTTATTCTCCAATTAGTGAAGGACCAGTTACCAGGCATCAGCTATATGATGTTACAACCTATATTGCAGTTATTGACGGATACTTACCTAATAGAGCTGATTGGGATGGTACAGTGAGGCAGGCAAGGGATGATATTAAGTCTTTTGAAAGAAGGGTTAGGGTTTTTCTTTTTCCACCTATTGCTGAGCTAATAGAGTATTGTTGGCCGTGCATGGTGAAGAAGATCGAGCTAAGGACAAGGATGGGAAGTAGTTATATAGGATTACCTTGAGATTTTTTCTTCCCATTATTCACATGCATTGGGATGACTCTTTGATACTTAGGCCAACTTGGATGAAATTGGTGCTAATTGCACATTTCATGTTGTGTTCGAATATCTTTGAGGCTGACCTCTTGTAGGTCATGTTTTATTGTAAATTCTTATTTTTGGGTCGACCTATCTTAGGGATTCTCTATAAAATAGGCATGTTTCCTCATTTGAGAGATAGATAGGTGATACATGATATGCATAGAGAAGTAGAATAGAGGTTTCACATTTGAGCGAATTAGGGTTTGTGTTCAAGCAAGTGTTGTAACATAAAACTGGAATTGTTGCTATTTTGGATGACTTAATATAATAAAGGATATTGTGATTTGATATCTACCTTGTGGAGTTTCATCTGCCATGGTTCTTGTTGTTCTATCTTTAAAATTGCTTGTAAGTTCATAGTTAAATAGTTTGGTGATGCTTAGGGTTTCATGTTTGGAATGTTTGCAACGATCTCTAGTCCATACTTTTTGCAGTTAGCTGATTGTTAGCTGCTTTGCAAAGTTAGCTTGGACTTCAAATTGTGCTTACTTTAATTATAAGGATTTGTTCAGGATTGCTTGAATGAATGTTTGTGATTTGAAAATCTTTCAATACCTTAGAAGATTGCACTATCTCTTTGAAATCGCATATTTATCTGGGTTAAACAAAAAGTAGTTTATGAGAAGCATGGTCCATTTTGAGCATTTTATCCTTTGGCATTTTAAATCTTAGGATTTGAAGTAGTCTTAGAATTATCTTTGAAAATTTTATCTTTTGCTATTTCTTTATTATCAAGTTTTGATTAAAGATTCGAGTATCAATTCATTGTTTAGATCTGATAAATTCAAAGTCTAGTATTTTCTTGTAGTAAGGTCCCTTTGTGATTACCAGCATTTTCACATTATCTCTGAGTTATTTTATTGCATTGTCAAGACCTGACATTAGAGAACTTGGGGTTATCTCTTTTCCCGTAGAGATTTAACTTTCAAGAGAGATAGGATATGATATTCTTTCTTAGTTGTTGTTGTGCAGAAAACACCATCAATAGTAACACTAAAGCAACCTGGAACAGACCATCGATAGGAACAACACTATTGGACAATAATCAAAAAGTCCCACCGAGATCATATGTCACCCCGATGAAATTTAGCTCACTACAGTTTGGCACCTTTTATCGGAAAGACTCACACCGATCCAAATCTATTAGCCAAACTTTAACCATTAGACAAAAATCTCAAAGATGGACTAAAAATAAGTCTCATATCGATGAAGAACCATCGACAATAATTACGCCGACCATATCCCATCGGCTACACTTCTACTGTCGGTCCAAACTTCCTAGGTCTAATCGAAGACCAAAGTTAGCTTGACCACCTATTCATCAGCCAGAGTCACACCGAACAACACCATCAGACCAATCCTGAAAACTCATCCTGACGGACCATGTCACACTAACCAAGCACTTTCAGCCAGACTCACATCGAATAGATCACATTGGCCAAAGATCCACAATCATTAATATGCATTTCAAAGTCCTATGTCAGCCTAACCATTTATTCATCAACAAGATGTACACTGATTAGACCTATCGACTAGACTAACATAGTCAGTTCAACATTCGTAGGTCTACCCAAAGACTAATTTCATCCTAACAAAGTTCACTTTGGAAAGAGTCTACCTAATAGAACTCTTCAGCCAAACCACAAGCACCGGAGTGAAATTCACAAGTCATCCCAATGACCAATGTCACCCCCATCCAAATATCGGCTAGAGTCATACCAAAACTTATCCAAGCTAGTTCGCATACATTCCTTAGATCAGCAAGAGTCTCACCGACGAACCTCATCGGCCAGATAACTACTGTCGATATGAAATAGGGAACTCACGCCAATAGTTCAAGTCACTCCAATAGTTCTCTTTGGCAAGACTGATCACATGTCACATCGATCTAAACACTTCAAGCCTTCAATACTAAATAACTCGTCAGTAGGATATCTCAGGTGTCTCACTGATTTTCTCTTATGGGAGGTTCGCGTTAGCAAGATTGAGGCACATATTTCCAACATCTTCTTCATGATCCCTATCTGATATGTCTCTAGCTTCTGCTATGTCTTGATCTTGTGTACAGATGTTAAGAGTAGGATACTCTTCTTCTTTTGTAATTATATCAAGAGTATGGGGCTCTTGTCTTAGATGAAGATCGGTTATATGTCCATTAGGAGTAAGCATATCATGGGTAGATTCATGTGTGCTCAATATATGGATTTGTTCTTCTTTTGGAAAACTTTGGATGTCTTGGAATATATCTACCAAGTCATTGTAGTATTTTGATGGTAAGGTTTCTTGATCTTGATTTTGTGTGGTATTATCTTTGACATGCTTTAGATCAAATTCTTGACATGGATGAATTTCAAAGAAGGGATTGCTTTTAAGGGATCCTTGGCTTTCCTCAAAATGTGGACATATGGGTAATAACTCTTGGCTTAGATGTTCTACGTTGGGTATAACTGTTGGATCAAGAGTCTCTTGATCATCAATATGTACTACCATGAGGTTGGATAATTTCAATATATCTCGGACTGAATCATTACTAGACTTGGGTGATTGATTTTGATCATTCTGGAGAATAACTTCTTGATGTGTTTCCTCTTGCTCACTAGATGATGTAGAGACATTGTCAATGTGATCAGTGATAGATAGTTCTTTCTTGATGTTTTCAATCTTTGAGTTTGAGACATTGTCCATGTTGTCATTAGTAGATGGATGTTGAATGTTGTTTTTAATTTAGCTATTTCTCCTTGATCAATAAGGTATTGGATGAGGTTTTTGAGTGTTGTGCATCTATTAATTCTATGACCCTTGATTTTGCGAAACTCACATCATTTGTATTGGTTATACCAAGGGAATTTAAAGCTTGCTTCACCATAAGTTGGACTATCATTGATCTTGATAAGTTCCTATTTTACTAGTTTGTGCATGATTACCTCTAAATTTTCTCCCAAAGGGGTGAATTTCCTTCCTGGTTGGTAATCTTTCCTCTGTTGCTTTTCTTGATTGTTTTGCTCTTGATTTTGTAGAACTCCTTGATTCTATATTTGAGGTATATTTTGTTATTGCACTTGAGGTAAATTTTGGTGTTCTGAAACTTCTTGATACTGTGACTGAGGTACACCTTGGTGTTGTGGAACTTCTTGATACTACAAATATTGGAAGTGTTTTTGATGTGTATATTGAGGTTTTCATGGAGTGATGTCTATTTTTTGTGGATATGTAATATTTTGACTTCGCACATGGTATCGACGATATGTCAGATTTTGATTTTGTTTAAGTTCCTCAAGATCCCTCTAAATTTTATCTAGGGAAATTTGATGTTCTGGACTTATTTCTTGATGGGAGTTTTGAAACCCTTGATGTTGTTGCCCTACTTGATGAGAGTAATTTGGATAATAGATCAAAATGTTTTGGGGATGTTTGATACTCAATACCCTATCAAAGGGTCACTTGGTTTATATCCTCATGGGTCTCTTCCATCGTTTATGGTGTTTGTCAGAGATCATGAAGTATGTATGTCTATTTCCATGCAAGAGGTGGTAACATGAGTCTTTCAGTTACTATGTCTATTTCCTCTTCCTCTTCATCTAGGAAAATTGATGTAGTGAGAAATTGGCGGGGTGTTTCATTATTTTGAAAAATGAAGGTTTTCAAGTTGTTTATGATGTTAGTTTTTCAACATTTGATATATGTGAGACTAGGCTAAAGGATCAGTGCTACAAGATCTGGTTGTTGAACTAGGAAAATTGGTTACTAAATGGTCATAAAGTTTTATGGTGTTATGAGATGGTTGTTGTGAAGCTCAAGACCCTAGGGTTTGAGTGTTGTTTAGGAATGGCACTACTTCTTGGAAATCAAAATGTTGAAGAACTAGGGTCCATATTCCACTTCCTTGTCCAAAGGACATGTTGCGGGGAAGCTTACTTGTACTATATGTGAGTCCCAAGTAACTATTGATATCATGGACCTCTGAGTGAAGAAATGACCCTAATGGTTTGTTTGATTTCTATTTCAAATAGGTAGGATGGAAATAATGGATGTGAGACTATCTGACCTTCTGGCTTTCCAATTATTTTGGTTCAAACAATGAACTTATAAACAACTCTCTCTCAACTTTTTCTCCATGTTTGAAGTATGGAAAATGATAAAACAACACTCCGACAAACTAAGCAAGCATGGACTTATGTGACCTTAATGTCTATAACTTAGGTTATGAAATCACAACACCTAAGCCATAGTTCCTAAATTTTTAACTTAATTAATGTAACCTAAAATCAAAGTCGAAATATTCAGAAGCCTTCAAGGAAAGATCCTTTCAAGGGGTGAAAACATAAGGCTTCCTTTACAAGTATGGACTAAATCAAAGGGTTTTTGGTTCAACCATCTCGTTCAGTGTTTGTTTTGAAAATGTTCTTTTGATTTAAATCAATCATAGAGTTTGATGTCAAATTGTTTTGAATGTAATGGGCAATTTTAACATAAACCAACAATTACAACCCTAGGGATAGAAGCCATTCTCTTAGGTAGGCTTGACTCATGCTCCAAAGAGACGATTTTACATGCAACTTATGGTGTGGGCCTATAGTTGGACATAGCAAGTAACTTCTTGAAAGTAAATTCCGATGCACCACTTTCAAAGAATGTTTTTGGATAATAGGGTGACCTTTAAAACAATTTGGTTCTTAGTGATAACTATGAATGCATAAATATGACACTCACTAGCTGGCCACTTAAGGATCTTTAACAGTTCCCATTCCACTTAAGGCGTGGGATTAGGTGTAGTCTATTGTCAGCATGGCTTGAAGCTACTTTCTTACAATTTCACAACCTTTGATATAGCCCACTAGTAAACATTATTCAGGACCTTGCAATGAGTTCTCGAGTGTGGGATGTATCTCAAAGAAATCCCCCTCTTTAAGGTAAAATTGAAAATAAAGTGCAATGCTCAAAAATGTTTTTTCATTCACCCAAGATCACCAAAAGGTGTGAGGGGAGACGATAAAACACTTTAGCTTTGCCAATCAGGGAATGCACAATGAACAATCCATATCAAATTGATTCTTTTTAAACACGTCAAGCAGTGTTATCTCAAAAAATATTTGAATACCATAAACAAATTATTCTTTTTATTTGCACCAATAGGAATTATTTAGGATATCAGTCAAAAATATCAATGGTGCAATACAAAAGAAATAACTTGTTCATTTTAAGCTCCAAACTTGAGTGTTTCTAAGAAAATAGTCTTTGTCTTTAATTGGTCAACAAATGTTAATCATGCGTGCATCAACAAAATGGAAATCGTTTGCACTCTTTTTATGCACCAAAATTAAAGTTCCTAATTATGAAAACATGAATTGTGTTCATTTTTAGATCCAAAATTGAAGTGTTATTTTTTCTTTTTATGAGCACCAAAATGAGAGTTCCTGATTTAAGAAAACATGAAATTGTTTACTTTTAAACACTAAAATCAGATGTGAGTTTGTGTTTGTTTGTTTTAGAGCACCAAAATCAAGTTCCTAAGTTAATAAAGCATGAATTGGTTCAATTTTAAAACACTAAAATTAAATGTGAGTTTTTGTATGTTCATTTTAAAGCACCAAAATCAAGTTCCTAAATTAAGAAAGCATGAATTAGTTCAATTTTGAAACACTAAAATCAAATGTGAGTTTGTGTTTTTTCATTTTAAAGCACCAAAATAAACTTTCTAAGTTAAATAAAAATTTGATTGTAGATCTAAAATTCTTGGACTGATCATCTTCCCTACAACAAACGTGTTAATGTCACCTGAATGAATCCTACATCAAATATTTTAATACCTATTTACACATTCAAAACAAGAAAATGTTAGTGGAGAATTTCATTACAATAGTGCAGGATCTATGCACTTGTCTGTTAGAGAAACTACTCAGTTCTTAGAGAAAATGCTCAGAGAAAAAAATGCAAAAGCATTGGTCTTGCAGCAACTGCTCAAATTTGTGAGCAATTCCTAACGCTGTCAAAAGTATATGCACATGTCCTAAAGAAAAAGCGCTTGTTTTTATGCAACTATCCAATTCCCATGTCAACTACCTAGTTCTTGTTGCAACTGCGTGATTTTATTGATAGTTAGATGTGCAGGTTTTCTGGGCATTGTGTGAAAAACTATCAAGTGCATTTTTGGGACCTGTAGCTTCAAAAACAGCTCAAACAAATGTTAGAGGAGGGGACAAGGGTCCCACAGGACATGCCAGAATGTGTGAGGGAGAGAATGTTAGACCAAAATCAAGATAAAACATGTTAATCTAAGAATCTAAACTAAGATTAAACATATTAATCTAAGATCTAAACCTACAAATATGAAATGAAACTAAGCTATTTGAACATGCATTAAAGAATCTATGTTTACAGTATAGAATGTACAAGAATAACAGTGTTACCATTCTATACTAGAGTTTATTCGCCTGATGTTGGGTTGTTCTTATCACCACGAAGCTTCCAAATTTCATGTGCAAAATCTTGATGAGTGACTATTTTGGTTTTTTGACCAAAGAAATGATGAAGATCTATCAATGGTGCTCTTGACAACACTTTTTTGCATAAGGTATGTTGATTCTCTGATCCTTATTTTTGAGGAAAGGGGTTTGTTATATAGAAAATTAGATTTGAAATGAACAATCAGGATCGTGTTGAAGAATATCCAGATCAATGGTCGGAGTGTGTTGAGAGGATTTAGACATGATAAGATTGTACAAAGTTGATTGCACAATTTGAGTGATTGAGAAATATATTGGATAGTCAGGGATTATATTGATCAATCGGGATTTTAGATTGATCTGTCAGGATTTAGATGGATTAGTTAGGAAATTGATGGCTTAGTTAAGAATTTGATTCACTGGTTAATAACTTAGATTCTCAATTAGCAATTTAGATTGATTAGTTAAAAAATTAGATTGCTTAGTCAAAATTTTAATTTACTCAATCAAAAAGTGGGTGAGGAATATGAATTAATTGAGTTAATTAATTAATTCCTTCTTGGAGTTTGAGCATACAAATCAAGTTTGACTTTTGCAAACAAAAGTTGCATTATTTGATATGACTTTTAATAATTGATTTGAATAGTTTGATTTAATTATTCAAATTTTGGAGGGAAAGTATCGTAATTAAATTATTATGATTTAATAATTTTAATCAACTTAGGGGAATCAGGTATGTTAGTAATGTAATTAACTAATTTGTGTTATTTAATCAATTAGAATGAAACAAAGTGAGATTAGGACTTCATTAAATAAATGTGATTTATTTAATTGGTCAAAATGATGAAATGTTAATTAATCAAATAATGTTGTTTTATTTAATCAATAATAGAATTAGAGTTTTTAGGAATTTATTAAATAAATAAAATTTATTTAATTTGTCAAAAATGACGAAAATGTGAATTAATTAAATAATGTTGTATTACTCAATTAATAGAGGAATTGGGGTTTTTGATGTCATTTCATTGTGGTGTGATGTGGGGACTTTGTAGCATGATTTTGAGATGATCTAAGACATTACAGGATGATTCTGAATTGTTTCGAGATGATTCTAAGATGTTTCGAGACATTACGAGATGATTATGAGATGTTATGGAATGTTTCAAGACAATTAAGAGTCATTATGAGATGTTACAGAATGTTTTGAGATGATTTTGAGTCATTATGAGATGTTACAGGATGTTCTAAGATGATTATTAGTCATTCTGAGATGTTACAAAATGTTTCAAGACAATTTTGAGTTATTTGGAGATGTTACAGGATAATTCAAGATGATTCTGAGTCATTTCAAGATATTATGAGATGTTTCAAGATGATCCCGAGTCATTCTGAGATGTTATGAGATGTTATGAGATGTTCCGGGACAATTTTGAGTCATTCTGAGATGTTACAGGATGTTTCAGGATTATTTTTAATGTTGTTTGATGTTGTTCGAGGTGGTTCAATGTTGTTCGATGTTGTTTGGTGTTGCTCGATGTTGTTCGATGTTGTTCAAGGTGTGCGATAGGTGTTAAGTCAATTTTACATGTCTACACCTTATTTGAAACCTTGGATAACAAATTTGTAAACTAGCATGAAGTGGCCTCAATGAATGTAGATCTTGATCATGAAACTTGATGTGAAACAATTCCTTTGATATGGTTGAATTGATCTTGAACACTACATCAACATATTAGCTCAAACAACATGCATGATGCAAGACATATTTTCCATTATAATGGAATCTTGATTTCTGCAATAATCTTCTCTAAATCTTCCCTTGAATTCCTTAGAAATACTCTTGAATGCTCTAGAAGTGCTCTTGTGAAATTTCTCTTGATTGCTTATGAAATTATAGGTGAAACATAGTTAAATAAACTTGTATTTATATGTATCTTATCATTAATTCTCAAAATTCAAATGTCACAAGCCAAAATTGAATTATAGATTTGAAATAGTTAAAATACCACCAAAAACATATTTCAAAGAGGGGTCCTAGGTCTAAGGACCCATTTTCCATAGGTCGAATGGGTCCTAGGTCACTTACCTAGGACACACATCGGGCAATATTAAATATCATGCAAAAATAGGGTCCAAAGACTAAGTGAGAACCCATTCACCCTATGGCGAATGGGTCCTAGGTCAGCTACCTAGAACACACGTCTTCCAAAATTAAGTGTTGTCAAATGTAATTTATGAATGTCAAGTTTTATCTCTTGAAATTTGTAATTAATTAGCCTTGGATTTGAATTAAAGGGGTCAATTAAGGAAAATTAACCTCAATTAATTAATAAATCCCTAGATTAGTGTGAAAGTATAAATATACACCTTAAAACACCCTAAATAAGGCACAATTAAGTCCATTTTATTAAAAAGGGGACCTAAACATAATGTGAATATCAAAAACATATTACAACACTAAATTAAGGCAACATTATGCTCATTTTATCATTAATTATTCCCAACTTAAGTGTGAAAAAGGGATACTTTTCTTACACTATATTTTGCCCCCACTTTAATGAGAGTATGACCGCATGTCAAACTCACACTAAAGTAGAAATTCAACGAACTTATGTATGTAGAAATGAAAAAGATACACAATTATACAACATCAAAGACCAAGAAGATCGATCCTAGATTGTCCAACATGATGTAGAACACATCTAAGCTATCAGTTTTCACTCACTTCGAGGTAGTGAAAATTCAAGATGTCCACTAGGTGAGTCTCCCAATAAAGTGGCTTAGTGAGAAACTCATGCCTCTGTGTCGACTCTCATCGTACAATGATAAAGCCATGCCTCTATGTCAGCTTCTCATCATACTAACTATACCAAAGCTATACCTCTAATAACTTAAATAAGGCACCACAAAACAAAACAAAAAGTGGGTGGAAAATGAGAATCATATTAGGCTCCCATACCATATCAAAGCTATATTCCTAATAACTTCAATAAGGAATGGCAATGTAAGGCTCCATAAGAAAGCAAGGTGTATTATGCTAGGTGGCCTTTTATTTAGGATTTGAGCTTCACCAGGTCAGCAAGTTGTGTTATGCCAAACACTTATGAACATTATATATAGATAGATTTTTGTTCAAGGGGATCTTGCTTCTTGTAAGGTCCTCTTCTTAGGGATAATCATGCCTAATGTCTCCAAGAGAGGAAAAGTCAAGAGTAAAAGTTTCACAACTTAGGGAATGCAGTGCGTCACATCACCACTAAGAGGAAATTCATACACTGAGAAATATCATGCTCTTGGAGGACATCAAACCCAATGGCACCACCAAGAAAAGGATGCATCATAAGAAAAAATAAAAGCGCACAATTAAATGTCATAAATGTCGAAAGATATCATCGATGTATGCCCCCACTTTGAAGCATTTTTTAACACCATTGTTGTGATGAGCAATTGATTTAAAGTAGCCAATGTTCAATCTTCAGACATGAGAGCTTCCTCAAAAAGCCCTATGCCAAGTCATATGTTTCTAAAATGAAGCTATGTCATGAAAAGGAAAGATGGGTTTCTCCCAAAGATACATAAGGGATCTATGGATTCGAGCTCAGTATGTCTTTGCTACAATGTTGTTATAGAGCTCATAAATGTCATCATTCCCCAAATACTCATAAAATTGGAAGAATGACACAAAGAGAGTGAAGAAAAAGAAAAATCCTTTCAATCTAACATGGAAGATACCTAAATGTCTCAACGCCTTTCATCTTCCCCAAAACGAAAACACAAGACGGGTGAAAAAGGTGAAATTTTAACAACATATAAAAGATTGTAGATACAAATAGAGGAATGCACAAAAAGAGAGAGATACATCAAGTGAAATAGCATAGGGTATTACATTACACACATGCAATCACATAAAGAAACATTTAAAATAAAACAATGTAAAACACTAGTAAGGCACATGCGAGTCAACTTATAGCAAGTCATTCGCATCCCAATCTCAGTTAGTAAATATGGAAGGTAGAAAACTAGCCAAAGGGACAACAAAAAGTTCCAAACTAGGAAACAAACCAAGTTCTACACTTTTATCATCATTTAAGTTCATGAAAGAACAGAATAATGAATTCAACTCATTATGCACTTGTTCATCAATCTTTCCAATATCAATGTCATCATCTAGATTAATCACAATAGGAGTTTGAATGATAATGTCTCTAGAAGGTTCTTGTTTATGTTACGACGAGGGTATAGAGTCATCATGCATTGCTTCAGGAAAGTTCATATTATGATTTTTGGTGTTGCTCTTTCCTTCTTTAGTTTGTAATATATGGGCAATAGCATGACGTCTACGCCTATTCTCTCTAGAATTTCAATTTCATTTCAATATATTGTTAATTTGTGATTCTGTCGGAGTAGGTTTGTCAACCATAGGTTTCTTTTCTTTCCTTTGGGGAGGAATAGAAGAAACCATAGGAGGTTGTTCAACCACTTTCTCTTTAGCTTTGTAAACTTGTTTAACTTTAGGAGGCACAATAGGATTGTTTTGGTTTCCTTGTGGTCTCTTATAGGAAATGACAAGAAGATTTGTCATAGGTTTCTCTTAGATATTTAGAAGGGATTTTTGTTCAATCAATGGTTCGTCAAGGATAGGTGGCTTTGTCATAACCCAATTTTATCATATATTTATTATAATATGGTAAATTGAATTATTGAAGAAATTCAATATATAATAAATAGAAATTTTGAAACTTTTGAAATAGATTGAAGGAAGTGGACTGATGTTGACTATGCGATCTTTTGAAATTATCTTATGTGTTATCAAGAATTGAACATTACTAATAAATTTTTCAAGTGCAAGTGTGTGCAGTTGCAAGGTGACAAGTTGAAGGATGAGAGCATAGTTGAAGTAGGATCATTTAGCTAGATCAAATAGTAAGCTAGATGGAATCTAGGTGCACACACCACAAAATGGCATGATATTTGCATTTCAAAATTTAAATAGGAATTATATTAAGCTAACTGAAATTACTCGATGATTGAAAAGATGCATTTGTCAAGCATAATTATGTGGAAACTCATATTTGAAAAAAAAAGTCAATCCTGAGCCTGTGTTTTGAATTTAGAGGAAAATGAAAGTGATTTTGTATGTGATCGAATGTTTGAATCTCAATTATGCATTTTGTATCATTGTTGAAATGAAAATGAAGGATCCTTTTTATAAATAATAGATATGCACATGAAAAAAATTATACATGAATACAAATATATGTATGTATATATATAAACACACACGAATATATATATGCATATATGTATATGCATATATATATCTATATGTGTACATATATTAATACATATTTAAATATATATATATATGTATATATTTATACATATATATATATGAGAATATATACATATAAATATATAGAGATAGAGAACTTGAAAATGCTAATTATATTATCGAATAGATGAAATTTAAATCAATATCATCAGAAAATCCCATGATGCACGTGGTTTTCCATCAACAAAATGGCAAGAATTCAAATATAGAATGGGGTGGCAATACATTTAATTCCCATTATAATTTTTGAAACAACCCCTTAGTCGAGGCATGGTAAAGGTAGGAAAGATGCTATTCTGAAAGGGGGATATTGACCCATCAAATAGTGAACTAGGTGTGGAAAGAAGCTTGTGGGAAAAAGCCAAAGAAAATTTCCCTGTTGCAAAGGTAAACAATGCTTTTTCATTAAAAAGTAGCTTTCAATTGATGTTTACAGCTCGTATCTCTTTTACTATGCTCAAACCAAATCGTTGCAATTTGATTTTATAAAACTATGGTATTGAACTCTTATTTTTTTGGTATGAAACAAAATTCATGGATCTATTATTTATTTTTTCCCTTTACCTTCAATTTTTTTACGAGCATGTAAAGCCAATGGCTTCATATGGCCAACTATGTATGTATTTCTTGTAAGGATGGTGTCACCGACCCTTTGTTAAGATTGCATGTAATTTTATTGTTTAGATAATCCCATCAAAGGGCTATCAAGAAAGCCTAATAGGCCTATGATTGGGGGTGATGTGAGTTATGTCGTCACCACCCCTTTGGGGTAGGCCAAAGCCAATGCAAATATATTCAAAGTCTAATCATTTAATTCTTAATATCTTGTCAATCTAGTGGATTTTATTTGGGCCAAATCCGTCATCCTTGAACTCACATCAAAGAGTTCTCTAATGTTATTGTTTCTCATTGTCGAAGGTGATGAAGGGCTACAATGCCCATATTGCTTTCTATATACATATTTTTATTAATTCTTATAGATGCATGTATATTGTTAGGTCATAGAGATCTTGTAAAGCTCTTGTTTCCTAATCCATAAATGATATAGGCCGAGTGTTGAGTTGCTTTCTTACCTTGTTGCATGTAAACTATTGTTCATTGAATGATACCCATGTCATCTTGGGGAGACTATACCAAAATGGGGGTAGGTTTAAGGTAAGGCCTCAGTCCTATGTTTTTTGTAGCAGTCAACAACTGTAGAATGTTTAGAACCACAAATGTAAAAAAATGCACAAGTATGTATGAGGGTTTCAACATGAATCTAGTTAAGCATGATTCCTTGGTTTTGATTATTTTATTGTTATTGAATAAAGGTTAGCATACCATTCAATACTTTTAAATTATTTCCAAAAGTTGATATTAGCTTCATTTTAGTTATTCTTACATGAAATCTTGTATACAAATATTTAGAATAAGTAAGCTTGGAAAACTATGCACTTGAAACTTGAAGATACAACCATAAACCATTGGAAACAACATTTTATTAATGTAAACAGTAAATGATCTATTGGAAATGACATTGTTTTATCATAAAATGTAACTATGTAGCTAGAAACAACATTGTATTATTGTAAACAATAAATGATCTATTGCAAATGAAATTGTTTTGTCATAAAATGTAACTGTTTAGCTGGAAACAACATTGTATTGTTGTAAATAGTAAATGATTTGTTGGAAATGACATTGTTTTCTCATAAACTATAACTATGTAGCTAGAAACAACATTGTATTGTTGTTAACAGTGAATGTTCTATTCAAAATGACATTGTGTTGTCATAAACTGTATTTGTTTATCTTGAAACAACATTGTAATATTGTTAACAATGAATGCTCTATTGGAAATGACATTGATTTGTTGTGAAAGTGTATGTGTAGCTGAAAACATACTTGTTCATTAAACTATTTAGCTAAAAAACATTGATTAGTTGTAAACTATGAACGTTCTATATGAAACAACTTGTTTTGTAATTGTTTAGTAGGAAACAGTATTGTTCTGTTAAAATAGAAAATGTTCATATGTAAAATAGAAATGTTAGAATATCACAGCTTGTGTGAATATAAAAGAAGCAACAGTATGTGAGAAACTATTAATGCAAAATTATTATGGATCCTTATTTTCATGAAAGAAATGCCAATTAAAATATTATTGAATGATTGCAATCTGATTTAATAGATTATTTCATAATGTATACACAAACCAATAAGTTAAGCAGACACATATATGTGTATGCACATAGACTTTGTCTATGTACATACACATAATTGTGACATACCTTCTTTTGTTATTTTTACTTAATTTATCTTTAAATGGATAATGCTTATTCTGAAAGTAAACATGGGTCGTGTGAATGATATGATTGAATATTGTATTGTTCTATTTGAATCATGTATCTAATTTTTGTTTAGTGAGGAAATTAGTAATCCGATTCTTCTTTTTTGTAGACATATATGAGAAGAATATTCTTTTATTTGAATAGCATAGTGATACCTAAGTAGACCAGAGCACCTCAAGGTAGATGCTGCTAGAGGGTAGATAGCTATTATCAAATGTTGTATTGCAGATTGTTACCTTTTGGGACAAGTGTCAAAATGGAGTTCAAAGAGTATAGATTTCTTTTCCCATAACCTATTGTTTGTTGTTGCCACATAATTTTTTTTATGCTTGGCCAAGAAAAATAGTTCATTTTGTATGTATGTTCTCTGTGATAACACTCTCTGCCATTTCTAGCATAGAACTTGAATTGTCTTTTCTAAATTGTAAATAGAAATTGCATGTTGATGTATGGGCACACACTACATTCCACCTGCAGATTTTTCTGTTACTAAACTTTTCATGTACAGTCAGGTATTCTTCAAGTTGGAAGAATTCTAGGGAAGTGTAAGCTTAATGGTTGGGAGATAAAGCACTTCAACCATGTCCGCATCCACTAATGGAGGTGAGTGTCAAGAGGAACCTTAGACGTACACAACACAATTTAGTCTTTAATGTAACCTTCATGTTATACTTGATGTACTTTGATCTAAATATGTACAATGTAATGACTTTGTGGCCTTATGAGCCAAGTCAAACCTAATATTGTAATTTGACTTTTGAATTGAATATACAAATCTTTGACTTATTTTAAATGGACATGTGTAGGTATGATTGACTATAGCTACTTAGTTACATATTTTTAATTTGAATATATTCATGTGCCATTTATAATAATATTAATTAAGTAATAATTTAGAATGGGTTATTACATTTAGTATCAAAGCTTACGGTTCAACTCTAGGCCTTTGAGTTTACCAAAGTTTGACTAGGGATAGTTGACCCTTGACCAGAATTCAGATGTCCTCATAATTGATCGAACCTAGATTGAATGTAGGTATGGGAAGGTCAAAGGTAGAACAAAGGATAGGGAAAACTATTATAACCTCACTTAAGAATGGCATACTAGAAGAAAAATCCAAGAAAAAAATTCAACCTGAAATTCTCGATGACAAAATTCTATCTCAGACCCTTACACAACTTAAGCTAGAGTTTGTGTGATCAACCATCCTTTTCTATAAATTTTGATATAAATTCAGATGAGGACCCTAAGGAATGTCCTCTTTATAATGATGACAAAAATAAATAATATAACATGAATTCTTTTGTAAATAAGAGTCTATTGACTCACCTTTAATATAAATAAAACGAGATAACATTTTTGGTGTGTTCAAATAAAGGAATCCAAAATATGTTTATTATGCATGAATGTGTATGTCTAGTATGAGTAACAGATGTATCCATGTGTAAATTATGTGATGTATAATAAGAACGTTTATTTATAGACCCTAGTGTTGAGATGTGATAAACGTGAATGTGTTACAGGTTAAGTGTGAGTTATCATGGTGACTACCAGGCAAGAGGTGGGTGGTAGTGGTTTTGACAACAAACCTAACAAGAGGCTGGAACAAATTCTAGAGCTTCTGAACCAGAAATATTCTTGTATGGATTGAATATATAACAAGAAGTCTAAGTGTCATGCAAGAACTAGGATTGTAGGAATGCAAAAGTTAATTAAGGAGATGGTGGTCCAAGGGTAGGTCCATGAGGATGAATTGAGGATGAGCTTAGGAAAGATATCAAAAGATTAGCACTACCCAAGTTTGATGGTAAGGCTATTGGAGCAAGAGAAGAGGCTTATATTATAGAGATGGAAAAATACTTTGGGATCTATAACCTTTTTTATCAGAATAAAGAAGCATGGGCTACGTATCAGCTCTCAAGTGAAGCAATGACTTGGTGGGATAATGAGAAGTTAGAAAGGAATCTTCAGCCTCCTGAGATCACTTAGGAACTTTTCCTTTAAATATTTCAAGAAGATATGGTTATCATAGCCTTATTTGACAAGAAACTGATGTAATTTCATAATCTAACTCAGGGGAACATGACTATGATCTAGTATTGGGAAAAGTTCACCAACCTGTTGAAGTATGTGTTGCAGTACTAGTGAGATGAATGGTTTTGTATCCAAAAATTCATAATACGACTGAGACCCCACATAGGATTTGAAGAGGATATGCATGATCCTATTACCATGAATGAAGTCTTCAAAAAATCCACCAAACAAGAACTGAAACTGGAACAGTTATCCAACCTTTGTAAAGACTCAAATCCTAAGTCACAGTACGGGAAAAAGAAATTTCATAAAGGAGACAAGATCCATGAGATCCGTAATCTCAAGAGGGGAAGTGAGTCGTAGGAGAAGGGTGAAGATGGGAATGGTGGAAAGAACAAGAAGGAAAACAAAAACAAGGGTCAAGATGACCATAAGCAAAAGTGCTTCAGAGAGGACAAGCTAGGAGGTTGCAAAGGGCCTCGTGATGGATTCTATACTTGTGGAGGTGATCATTATGCCTCAAATTTTCCTCAGCAGTCGAATTTGCGGAAGGAAGCAACTATTAATAGACTCGACATCACTAGATCCATGCTATAGTGGATAAAAATAGGCAGAGTATTAGGCCTCACCAATTCAGCTAACGGCTAAGCTCTATGGCCAATCTATCTCTATTTTGATTGATACTAGAGCTACTAAATGTTTTATACACCCTAGAATAATATCCAAGATACCTATTAGACCTAGATCATGGACAATACAATATGATAATCGAGCAAAGTAGAGGGTAGATGCGTATCTCTTTTATAGTGAGTTAGAGCTTCCAACCTTTCAAACACAATTCAACTTGTATGTGGTGCCTTTAGGCTCATATGATGTAATTTTGGGAATAAATTGGTTAACTGAGCATAAGGCTATAGTGAACTATGAGGATAAGGTAATCAATTATCTAGATGATTATGGAAACCCAACCGAGATTTTTGGAATCCAAAGATCCTTGGAGATTAGACAGATTTATGTGATGCAGCTCAAGAAGGCTTGTTGAAAGGGATGTGCAATTTTTGTTGTGCATGTCAATGACCCTGACAGCAAGGAGCCCTATTTAGATGACTACCCTATTCTCAAGGATTTTCAAGATGTATTCCTTGATGAACTTATGGAGTTGCCACCAAAGTGGGAATTCAACTTTTCTATTGACCTTGTTCTAGGAGTTAAGCCTCAATCCAACGCACCCTATTGAATTACCACCACAAAACTCTATCGCAGGATATTATAGGAAGTTTTTGCAAGGGTTTTCCAAAAAATGCATCTCCTATCACCTCACTCCAAAGAAAGGGAATGTGGTTTGAATGGACCGAGAAATATGAGTAGGAATTCCAACTCCTGAAGGAGAGGCTCATGATAGAACTAGTGCTAACCATCCTTGATCTTGATGGGAGATTCACAGTAATCATAGATTCTTTAGGAGAGGGATTGGGAGTAGTATTAATGCAAGATAGACAAGTAGTAGCATATGAATCAAGGAAGCTCAAGGAACATGAGGTGAACTACATGCCTCGTGATTTAGAATTCGTCGCTATAGTTCCTTCCTTACAGATGTGGAGGAATTATATTTTGGGGAAGCCATTTGAACTAAAGATAACCACTTGGGATTGAGATACAAATTTACTCAACCAAACCTTAATGCATGACAAAGTAAGTAGTTGGAATTCCTTCGTGATTATGACTTTGGAATTGAGTATATAAAGGGAAAAGAGAATAGAGTGGTTGATTCTCTTAGTAGACAAACACATTTGGCAGCCAGGATCTTGAAAAGGTCTAACTTGAGACAATAGGTGATTTAGGATCTGCCAGGGGATGAGCACTATGAGAGAGTGAAGAGTGCCCTAGTAGTAAATCCTTTGGATCATCGATTCTATAGGTATGAGATCAAACTGGATGGTATTTTGAGATACTAGAAAAGAATGTACATTCCTAACTCTAGAGAGCTGAGAAAGTTGGTTTTAGAGGAGGTCCATAATGTGCCTTACTTAGGACACCTCAGAGTATCCAATATGATCACAGAATTCAGGACTCTATATTTTTGGCCTAAACTCAAGAAGGGTGTAATGGAGTATGTAGCCAGATGCTTAGAGTGCTAGTGAGACAAGGTTAAGCATGCACACATAGCTGGGCTACTATATCCTCATGACATACCTAAGTAAAAATGGTAGGTGATCAGTATAGATTTTGTATAGGGTTTCATTAAGCAAGAACAAGCATGATGTCATGTTGGTCATAATTGATAAGTTCAAAGAGGTTGTGCACTTTATTCTTGGAAAACTTAAGGATGAAATGTTGACCCTAGCCAAGAAATTTATCCAGGAGATCTTTTGCTTGCATGGAGTTCTAGAGACTATCATTTTTAATAGGGACACACAAATGACCTCAAGATTTTGGATGACCCTGAATTTTGCATTGGGAGCCAAATAAAATTTCATCTCGGTTTATCATCCTCAAACTAACAGGCGAACAAAGAGGGTGAATTAGGTAGTTGAAGACTTCCTTCAAATGTATTTCATGAACCAATAGTATAGGTGGGAGGAATATTTTTCTTTGGTAGAGTCTTCTTACAACAACTCTTATCATGCATCCCTAGGCATGGAAGTGTTTGAAGATCTTTATGGGAAAAAGTGTCGTACTCCCCTCAGTTGGGATAAATTAGAGGACAGGATCATAGTAGGGCCTAAAATTCTTAAGGAAATGAAAGAAAAAATGAGGTTCATTAAGAGCATATTGAAGGAGTTGATAGATCAATAGAAGAGTTATGCCAACAAGAACTGAACTTTTAGATAGTTCACAACCATGGATAAAGTTTTCTTGACAGTTAAACCTCATAAAAGTTCTATTTCTTTTTTGAAAGTCTTCCAAGTTGGCCCCAAGATATGTGGGACTGTTTAAAGTCTTGGAAGTGATTAACCCAATTGCTTGTAGACTAGATCTAGCACATGCTCTGGATCGACTTCATAATGTGTTTCATGTTTCTTTGCTTAGGCCATATCATTCTAATGTATCTCATGTGCTTGATTGGCAATCCTTACAGGTACAAGATCCAAGCATGGTGCTAGTGGAGCCCATTAGAATCCTACATAAATGCAACATTAAGTTGCAGAGCAGAGATATTGCTTAGTTTAAGGTCCAATGGGACTAGTACTCAAAAGATAGAGCTACTTGGGAGGATTCAGAAGAAATAGAATTCTCCTTTCCACATTTCTTTCTGAAGAAAGAGACTTTAATATTTTTTCTTGGAAAATTTTGGATTGAAACATTATGATGTTTAAACTTGGAAGAATTTGATGTGATGTTGAAATAGACATGTACATTTCAATTTGTTGTGATGTTGAAATAGACATATATTCTTTAATTTGATGTGATGTTGAAATACACATATACGCTTTAATTTGATGTGATGTTGAAATAGACATATATGCTTAAACTTGATGTGATGTTGAAATAGACATAAATGCTTTGATGTTGATTAAATATACATTGGGATGATGTCTCTTACAAGAGGGGAAGGATGTCATAACCCAATTTTATCATATATTTATTATAACATGGTAAACTAGATTATTGAATAAATTCAATATATATTAAATGGAAATTTTGAAATTTTTGAAATAGATTGAAAGAAGTGGATTGATGCTGACTATGCGATCATTTGAAATTATCTTATATGCTATCAAGAATTCAACATTCCTGATAAATTTTTCAAGTACAAGTGTGTGTAGTTGCAGGGTGACAGGTTGAAGGATGAAAGCATGGTTGAAGTAGGATCCTTTAGCTGGATTGAATGGTAAGCCAGATAGAATATGCATGAACACACCACAAAATGGCATGATATTTGCATTTGAAAATTCATATAGGAATTATATTAAGCTAACTGAAATGACTCGATGATTGAAAAGATGCATTTGTGAAACGTAATTATGTGGAAACTTATATTTTTAAAAAAAATCAATCTTGAGCTTTTGTTTTGAATTTAGAGGAAAATGAAAGTGAGATTTGGTATGTGATCAAATGTGTGAATCTCAATTATGCATTTTGTATCATTATTGAAATAAAAATGAAAGATCCTTTTTATAAATGATAGATATGCACATGAAAACAATTATATGTGAATACAAATATATTCGTGTATATATAAACACACATGAATGTATATATGCATATATGTATATACATATATATATATATATATATCTTTGTGTGTGTGTGTGTGTACATATATAAATATATAAGTGTGTCAAGAACATACATATGTGTAAACAAATATGAATATAAATATATATGCATATAAATATATATAAAGAGAACTTGAAACAAATAATTATCATTACAGAATTAATGAAATTTAAATTGATATCATGAGAAAATCCCATGATGGACGTGGTCTGCCATCGATAGAATGGCGAGAATTCAAATTTAGAATGTGGCAGCAATAAATTTAATACCCATTATCATTTTTGAAATAACCCCTTAGTGGAGGCATGGTAAAGGTACGAAAGATGCCATTATGAAAGGGGGATATCGACCCAACAAATAGTGAACTAGGTGTGGAATGAAGCTTGTAGGAAAAAGCCAAAGAAAATTTCCTTGTTGCAGAGGTAAAAATGCTTTTTCTTTAAAAAGTAGCTTTTCAATTGATGTTTACAGTTCATATCTCTTTTACTATGCTCAAACTGAATCGTTGCATTTTGATTTTATAAAACTATGCTATTGAACTCTTATGTTTTTGGTACAAAATAAAATTCATGGATATGTTTGTTTTTCCTTTACTTTTAGTTTTTTCAAGCATGTAAAGCCATCGACTTCATATAACTAACTATGTATGTATTTCTTGTAAGGGTGGTGTCATCGACCCTATGTTAACATTGCATGTAATTTTTTTTTTTAGATAAGCCCATCATATGGCTATTGGGAAAGCCCGATAGGCCTGTGATTGGAGTAGGCTTAAGGGATGACCTCAACCCTATGTTTGGTATAGCAATCAATGTACATGTATGAGGCTTTCAACCTGAACTTGGTTAAGCATGATTCCTTGCTTTTTATTATTTTATTGTTATTAAATAATGGTTAGCATACCATTCAGTACTTTTAGATTCTCCCAAAAGTTGATATTAGCTTCATTTTAGTTATTCTTACATGAAATCTTGTATACAAATATTTACAATAAGTAATCCTGGAAAATGAGGCACTTGAAACTTGAAGCTACAACCATAAACCATTGGAAACAACATTATATTATTGTAAACAATAAATCATCTATTGGAAATGATATTGTTTTGTCATAAAATGTAACTGTTTAGCTGGAAACAACATTGTATTATTGTAAACAATAAATGATCTATTGGAAAAGACATTGTTTTGTCATAAACTATAACTGTTCAGCTAGAAACAACATTGTATTTTTGTAAAAAGTAAATGATCTATTGAAAATGATATTGTTTTGTCATAATATGTAAAAATGTAGCTAGAAACAATGTTGTATTGTTGTAAAAAGTGAAATTTCTATTGGAAACAACATTGTGTTGTCATAAACTGTAACTATTTACCCTGAAACAACATTGTAATATTATTAACAGTCAATGCTCTATTGGAAATGGCATTGATTCGTTGTGAAAGTGTATGTGTAGCTGAAAACTATCTTGTTCATTAAACAGTTTAGTTGAAACATCATTGATTAATTGTAAATTGTGAATTTTCTACATGAAACAACTTGTTATGTAACTGTTTAGTAGGAAACAGTATTGTTTTGTTAAAATATCAAATGTTCATATTTAAAAGAACAATGTTAGAATATCACAGCTTGTGTGAATATAAAAGAAGCAACAGTATGTGAGAAATTGTTAATGCAATCTTATTTTGGATTCTTATTTTCATGAAAGAAATGCCAATTGGAATATTATTAAAAGATTGCAATCTGATTTAATAGATTATTTTAGAATGTATGCACAAACCAATAATTTAAGTAGGCACATATATGTATATGCACATAGACTTCATCTATGTACATACACATACTTGTGACATACCTTCTTTTGTTCTTTTTACTTAATTCATTTTTAAATGGATAATACTTATGCTAATAGTAAACATGGGTCATGTGAACTATATGACTGAATATTGTATTTTTCTATTTGAATCATATATGTGATTTCTATTTAGTGAGGAAATTAGTAATCTAATTCTTATTTTTCATAGACATATGTGAGAAGAATATTCTTTTATTTGAATAGAACAATGATACCTAAGTAGACTAGAGCACCTCAGGGTAGTTGATGCTAGAGGGTAGATATCTATTATGAAATATTGTATTGTAGAAAGTTACCTTTTGAGACGAGTGCCAAAATGGAGTTCAAAGAGTATAGGTATGCTTTACTAGAACCTATTATTTTTTGTTGTTGCAACACAATTTTTTTATGCTTGTCCAAGAAAAATGGTTCATTTTATATGTATAAACTTTGTGATAACACTCTTTTCCATTCCTAGCATAGATCTTGCATTTTCTTTTCTAAATTGTAGATAGAAATTGCATGTTGATGTATGGGCAAGCACCAAATTCCACCTTGTAGATTGTTCTCTTGCTAAAAAATTTGTGCAGGGTCGAGTATACTTCAATTTGTCTAGAGAAGTTTCATGGTTGGGAGGTAAAGCACTTCAAACATGTTCTTTTCCACATATGGAGGTGAGCGTCAACAGGAACCTTATACATACACAAGAAAATTTAATCTATGATGTAACCTTGATGTAATACTTGATGTACTTTGATGTAAAGATGTATAATGTAACAACTTTGTGGCCTTATGAGCCATGTCAAACCTGATATTGTAATTTTACTTTTGAATTGAATATACACATCTTTGACTCATTTTAAATGGACATGTGTTGTTGTGATTGACTATAGCTACTCAATTATGTCTTTTTAATTTGAATATATTCATGTGTCATTTATAATAATATTAATTAAGTAATAATTTAGGGTGGGTTATTATAGGTTGAGGCATATTTGTAAGGGATAATTCTGCTATGTGCTTTTCCTTAAACTTTTTTGTATGCTTTGAAAATGTAGTCCTCATGATGTCTAATAGGTTTAATAGGCTCATTCCAAAAGAAATCCAACGAAAAGTTCCCTCGAGAAGACACAAGATTAAAGCCACTATGATTCACTGTAAAGATTTCATTGCCAAAGGGAAACTTAAAAAATTTATGCATGACCAATGGGACAGTATTCATGGAATAAATCCATAGATAGCCTAACTTCACATGAAATTGGTCCAACAATGGGTTGACGGTGAATGTTAAATTTAATGTTTTTAGAGGACTTTTAGGGGGAGGTTTATTGAGCCAATCACAGGGAAAGCAAAACCATTATGCATTTTGTTCCATTCTTTTGGTCTTTCATATGTATCTTGATAAATCTCACTTACAAATAGGAATTGTTTAGTAATCACATTCTCTACATAAGCAAGATCAATTAATATCCCATTAGTAGGCTTGTCACTGATTCTTCCAGCTATGTAAAGAGGACCTTCGGGTGCATGTTTGATTATATCATTTTGTGATAAAGCAATATCAAGGGGAATTTTGGTTTGGCTTATACAAGGTTTAGCTTGAATAAATGACAAAATTCTAATCATTTCTTCCTCCTTGTCATATTTTGTGTTTTCATCATCCATTTCAACATTCATCACATCATTCTTTGCTTCACTAGCTTTGGCAAATGAAATAATGTGTTTCGGCATGGGATTGGTAAATATTTGTAAGTTTTGGTTAGGAGGAGCTATAAAATTATCACCTTTATCATTCACACCTCCAACTAGAAGATGACTAGAATCAATAAGGTCTTGCATAAGATATTTAAGATGCTTACAATATTTTGTATCATGTCCATTTTGTTGGTGGTAATGTCAATAAACATTTGATCTGTAGTTTGAACGTAATGGTTTATTAGGATCAAAAGCTCTAACAGGAGGTAAGGAAATCATATCCCTTTCCACGAGCTATATCATGATATTATGAAGGGTATTGGGTAAAGGGGTAAATTTTATATTGCTATCCCCAAAGGAAAAAGGATTTTTTGTCTTTATAGCAGCCATCTAGTTATCAACTTGTTGATTTGGTTAAGGGGAATTAAGTTGTAAACAACCCCTATTCTTTTTCTTGAAAGGTTGGTAACAAATTTGAGGTGCAGATTCAGACCTATTAGGATGGATAGGGGGATTTTTTACATCATGAATACTAACCAAATTATGATAATCATGAAGGGTTGTACATAGCTATGTAAAGGATGGGAATTTAAACATTTCAAGTTTGGTTTGGATTTTGTTTTGTAAATTAGAAATAAACATTCGTTGGAGGTCAGTATCAGGAATCTTAATGTTTATTTGTGAATAAAGCATTTGATATCTCGCTATGAAATTAGTAACATTTTCATCATTTTTTTGCTTTCATGTCATTAAATCAGCTAGGGTCATCTTGGGACCCATGTGAACATGTAAGTGTTTGTAAAAGGCATCAATAAGCTCATTAAATGAACCAATTGAATTATTCAGCAAGGAGGAAAACCACTCTAAAGTATTATCCTTTAAGGATCTAAGGAAGATTTTAGCCAAGAGTTTATCTTCAAAGATGAAATCACTACATTGGGCTATATAAGAAGAAACATGGCTAAAAGGATCTCCTTTACCACCATATTTCTCAAATCTAGGAACTTTTATACCTTGTGGAATTTGTGTTCTCAATATCTCCAAGGATAATAGGTTGGTTTTGATGTATTGTGAAGGTTGACCATTTTTGGTTTGATTTAGGGTGGTGATTTTTTGTTGAAGGGCTGACATGTTTTGTAAAATTGTGTTAGTGATGGCATCATTGTTGGTATTGTAAGGTGGAGGGGAATAAGGTGGATTGGTGTATGTATGTGGAGGGGAATAAGCTGGAGTGGTGTATGTATTTGGAGGGAAAGTGTATTGTAAATTTGTGAGGGAGGATGGTTGAGGAGATATAGTATTTTAATGCACAAATCTACAAGGATTCCTTGTGGAAATACCTAAGGAAGTGTTGACATTGCTAGTAGGCTAAATGGTTGGGGTAACTTGAGTACTAGTGTATGTAGGAATGGAAATGGGTATTGTAGGAGGAATTGAAGTTCTACCTTGGCTTTAGGTATACCCCAAAGCTTGAGTACAACTAGTCATGGTAGGGATGGTTTTGTTAATATTATGCACATTTGTTGTAGGAAGGGAATTCATGGGAAATGAGGTATGCATGATATGATCCAGAGGGGGTTGACTATCAACACTATTAGAAAGAGAGTTAGAAAACCCAAGATCCATAATGAATGGTGTATCGTGGGATGACATGAGTCTTGAACTACGTCTCATAACAATATTGCTAATAGGACACCAAGTTGTAAAGCTCATACAAGTTTCCCAAACCTAGTGCACACACCCAAAATGGAAAGAGGGTAAAGTGAAATGAAATGACCTAGAATGCAATGTGTAAATGCAATTTTTCAGATTCCAAACAAGGTAGTTTTTTTATGACACTATGCAAAAAAAATGGAAAATTAAGTCTTGTAAATAAAATTTTGAAATCACACAATGCATTAAATTTATCAAATTAAGCTAAATATGATTAAATTGATGAAACAAAAACTCTACAAATAGTAATAGAAATCTGAAAGCAACAAACAGAATTGTAGAACCAAATAATTTAATTTCCAAAAAATTATATTATGAATTGATTAGGAACTCATTTTCCCTAGGGAAAATGAGTCCTAGATAAGGGCTTTGAAACAAAATTTTACAAATTTTTAAGTGATTTTCAGTGGTTTTAATATTTTGGTTGGTTATAGCAAGTTTTGGTACGATTCATCTTTGAAATTATGATTGAATGCAAATGAAAAATATGATATAATGATAATATAGAACACCTAATTTGATTTGAAATTTGTTTCAATTTTCAAATGCAAGTAATATGCAAGATGACTAATTTTTTTGTATTTTTTTCAGATTTAAAGAATGCAAAAAATGCAATTCTAAAAACCCTAGATGCAATGCAAAGTTGAATGCAAACTAGACACCATAAATGAGACCTAATTCAATGCAAAGAGATTAAAATGAATGCAAGATCTAAATCTAGGATGAAAGATGACTCCAAAATTAGATAATTACAATGCTCAAAAGTTTGGGTTCACCATAATTAAACATAGAAAAATAGTGTGTGGGTTGGTGGACCAAAAATGGATTGATAACCTTGCACCTATTTCTCTAGTTTCATTTTAAAATGTGTGCTATAGAAGACATATTTGAAAACTAACAAAACTAACTAGTAAAATGTAGATTTGAAAAGAGTAAAATGTTATGTACTTGTCACCAAAGATGATTTTTTAGACCTCACTGAGGACACATTCACCCTATGGTGAATAGGTCCTATCTAGGGATCTTGAAAATCAATTTCTAGGTTCTATTCTACCAGATTTGCACTCCCAGATTCTAGTTGTTTGTTGTTGTAAATCTGAAAACAAATCTTGTAGATCAGTTTCTATGATTTGACAACTTTGCAAGTTTCTTCAATTTTTCTCTTCAAATGATCTTCAACCTAAAATTTGAAATCACACATCGAAGAGAGAAAAATGTTATTTGTTAGGGGATAGGGGTTTCCCTTGTTCAAACCCCATTTTGCTAATTAAACCTTGAAATGAAATGAAACATGAAAGAAGGAATGATGAATGAACAACAATATGTAACAACTCACCAAACCTTATTTGAAACCTTGGATAAAAAATTTGTAAACTAGCATGAAGTGGCCTCAATGAAAGTAGATCTTGATCATGAAACTTGATGTGAAACGATGCCTTTGATATGCTTCAATTGATCTTGAGCACTACATCAACATATTAGCTCAAACATCATGAATGATGGAAGACATCTTTGACATGACAATGGAATCTTGATTGCTACAATAATCTTCTCAAAATCTACCCTTGAATTCCTTAGAAATACTCTTGAGTTCTTTTGAAGAGCTCTTGTGAAATTACTCTTTATATCTTATGAAATTCTAGGATCTTAGCTTGAAAATTCTACGTGAAACATAGTTAAATAACCTTGTATTTATACATATCTTATCATTAATTCCCAAAATTCAAATATCACAAGCTGACATTGAATTATAGATTTGAAATCATTAAAATACTATCAAAAACATATTTCAAAGAGGGGTCATAGGTCTAAGTGAGGACCCATTTTCCATAGGGTGAATGGGTCCTAGGTCACTTACTTGGGACAAAGATCGGGCACTATTAAACATCATGCAAAAATAGGGTCCTACGACTAAGTGAGGACCCATTCACCCTATGTTGAATGGGTCCTAGGGCACATACCTAGGACACACATCTTCCAAAATTAAGTGTTGTAAAATGACATTTATGAATTTTGAGTTTTATAGCTCAAAATTTACAATTAATTAGGCTTATATTTGAATTAAAGGGGCCAATTAAGGAAAATTAACCTTAATTAATTAATAAAGCCCTAGATTAGTGTGAAAGTGTAAAGATACACCTTACAACACCCTAAATAAGGCACAATTAAGTTCACTTTATTAAAAAGGGACCCTAAACTTAATGTGAATATGAAAAGTATATTACAACACTAAATTAAGACAAAGTTAGGCTCATTTTATCATTAATTATTCCCAAATTAAGTGTTCAAAATGGATACATTTTTTGACACTACAATTATTTAAATAATATAAAAAAATTATAGCTAATATATAAAGAAATTATTAGGTTAGGTTATATTAACCTTGGGGTAAAATTTATTCTAGCTAAGTTAGATACTTCCACAACTTTGTCAACTAAAATTGTTGGTTAAAAATATATGGAGCACCACTTTGAGTCCAATTTACCAAAAAAATAAAATTATTTGAAATACTCAAAGTTTCAATAACTCCTACTAATGTAAATAACATTTTTTTTAAATATAAAATTACCTTTTTGTAGATCCATAAGTGTAGTTTTCGAAAATATATGTAATTTCATAGTTGAATTATTATTTATATTTTATTTTTTATTTTTACTAAAAGTAAGTTATCAGCACAAAATATTAGGTTGATTACCGTGCCAAGGAAAAATACTAAAACTTATTAAAGAAAATTGAAAATAATATGATGCACTAGATAAAAGAATCTATTTCAAGATGGTATAATTATTTTTCCATTTTAGATAAGTATTTAATATGAAAGTTGACATCCGATGGAAACAACTATTTTTTGATTTGCACATATTTTAATATTTATTTAAAAATATATATTTATCAAAATTTGAAAAAACATATCCATGCACTAAAGTTTCAAGATATAAATACACACAAAAAAAATGAAAGAAAAAAAAATTACTATAAAAAGTTTGAAGTCTCATGCAACTTCATTAGTCAGTATTTTATCAGTAACTAAATTATATTGTTAATTTATTAAAAACTAGTTTACAATAAGTTTTAAATTTTTTTAAAAAAAATACAAACATAAAATATACTAAAAAATACATATTTTACTAGTTTAGATCATTCCAAAATTAAAAACATATATGCCACTTTTTAGAGATTCAAGTTTAAAAGTTGGTTTAGTATTGACCATTTCCTTTATAAAGTGTGACACAACTTTGTGCTTTTACCCCTTGCAAACGTATTCATTTTTATGTTTCCATGTTTCTTTGAAAATATCCTAGGGGACATGTGAGACATTCATTTAATATTGGCATATTGTAATTATATTTTCAAAAGGAAATTTAATGTTGGTGGAGGTTGCATATCACTAGAGGAAAATTTATCCCTCTTAGGCATCCACATTAGGAATGTGAAAGGTCTTGAGTGGGATGCCAAATTTTGGAGGGAAATAGGTGTCCATGGGTGTTCCATCAAAATTTGAAGTCATAGGAGCATCCTGAATGGTAGAAGATGAAGAGACCATTGGTTAGGAACCCATGTTGGAGCCTTGTACATTTTATTAAATATTTTATCATTACTTTTGGTCTTCCAAGAAATGGGCATGGGTTTTTGCAGATGATTTTGGCACCTCTTATTTCAGTTTACCATTACGATTTTGCCTTCCACAAGTTCTATATATTGGAGCCATGAGATGGTAGTTTCATGTTGTGTTATTTATAGGTAAATGGGAGCACACAGGTTGTTAGAAATCAACAAGGAGGTGTATTATGGTTTATCTCTTTTGCAAAGATTAATAATATACTTGTCCTCTTTTCTTTTTTAGAGTTTTATCTCGAAAGGATCTCTCCCCATTTGAATTCAAATACATATAAGTTAATAATTTAGCTTACTTTCACCTTTATTACAATATTTGGTAGCAAAGCTAATGGTTTTGTTTAGAAGGGGACACCTTTCTCTTAAGTGTTGAAGGTTTTTAGCTATAGTGGAATATTTAATTTTTGTGGTACATTGTTGTAGCATTGTAAATTGTCATCCTTGATAATTTCATACTATGTTTATCTCTCCCTTATGTGCTTGGACCTAATTTTGCATTTAATTTTCTCATTTTATAATAATCTTAAAAAATTTAGAGGCTAAATTGGGATTAAGGTATTAGTTTTTATTTACTGATGCTTAAAGTACCAAAATAGGTTTGAACTAGGGTGCTAGCACTCATTTCTAACCTATTTTATCCCCAATTCAAATATGCTAGTCTCGACATATTAACATTTTTAAATTTAAAATCATTTTTTAGCTATTAGTAATTAATTTGCAAGAAATTAAAGAATTGCAATATAAATACAAATCTTTTTCATCATTTGAAATCCTAAAAATTTTCTAAGGAAATTGAGATAATAATTAAGCATCCTAAGAGTAGTCAAGGGTAGAATTTGAATAATTATAGCAACATTATTTTAGTCAATCATTATGTTAATAATGCATCATATTTTCATGTGATTTTGTTTATGTTTCATGTCTTTTTTCTTATGAGTACCAACATATGTAGGACTTTAAATCAAGCATCTAATTCTCCTTGAAGGAAATGATTACAATGACTTCATTCCATCAAGGAATGTAGATCTGAGTGGTAAGTTGTAGTAATTGTCAATTTGTCATTTTTTTAACATTTAACTTCTTCTTGATTGAGGGTAAGATCTCTTATACATCATCATAGCCAGTGTGGAGGTAGAAATACAAAAAACAAGGCTTGAACTAAGAAAGACCCTATATGAAACAACCCTTTCCCCTCTTTCTTGTTTGCAGGTTACAAATTTGAAGAAAATTTGAGAGGATTGAAGACCTAATTTTTCATTAAATAAATCAATTCCTACAAGTCAAAAAATTAAGGAAAGTGTATTTTATTAATGACATATTGAGTTCCAACATTGAGTCTAGAGAAGGAGAGCCTATAGAAAGAGACCAAAAAGAGACTAAAATCTAGTTCTAAGTATATGTACTTCTATGTCTAGGGCCAATGCTTCTATCTATCCATTCAAAGCCCAATTTTATATGATAGGTTCCTATATATCTACACTCTTTTGTTCTGAATTCTCTTTTTTTTCTCTTTTCTCTATGCTTTCCAAAAATCACAATAGTTTACTATATTTTTCATAGTTAACCTAGGTGTATCTTTGTATTATGAAATTAAATCATTTAACAGTCAATTAATCACTATCCTCACACACAAATCCAAAAGGACTCAAAACCTAATCTTCCATTGAGGTTAGTAGCCAAGTGGGTGTTTGAGACCAATTTTCGTCCTTTCCCTTGTGTTGAAAGAAGAGTTATTTAGACCCTAAATTCCTTTTCTCAAATCACAATTATAGATTTGTGAAGAATATTTTATACCATGGCTTCTACCTCTCATCAAGATATTGATAAGTTCAATATAATGGGTTATGAAATTTAGAAATTAAAGATGGTTGAACTCCTTGAAGAGAGAGATCAATGGTTTCCAATTTCACGTAAAAGTAAAATAGTAGTGTCTAATGAAGATCAAGGAAAAATTTAGACAAGAAGGAATGTGGAACCATTCAGATGTGTCTTATGGATTTCATCCTTTTGAATGTCTCCACCAAAGACACTACATATAAGTTGTGAAAAATGATAGGTGATATATATTAAAATACAAGTTTTTCTAGCAAGTTATATATGTAAATAGATGATTATATTATTTTAAAATGAAATATGGTGAATCTATAGAGGATCACTTAAATTATTTTAATCTAATTATAATTGAGCTTCCATTAGTAGATGTTAAAATAGAAGATGAAGATATTTATGTATCTTTTATCTTTGTTCTTTTCTTAAATCTTAGGAAAATCTAATTATTTCCATAAGTAGTGATAATGCATAACCAAAGATGCGTGCCATAATTTCTATTACTTTTATATGAGATGAAGAGAGATTCCTTAAAAATTTGGCTCCCAAGATGCCTTGCATGTGCAAGTTAGGTCCAAGAGAAATGGAATAAAGGGGATAATAAGACGGATAAGTCTAAAGGGAAATCAAAAACCCCAAAAAAGAGTAGATTAAAGTGTTGGAATTATGGTAAAAGAGGGTATGTGAAGAAGGAATGTAGAAATAAGAAACATAATTTCAATTCCTCCACAAAAATTTCCTACTAATATTTCAAGATGCTTTTTTTATTTTAGCTAACATTATTAGTGATGATTCTTGTCTTATTGTTTCAAGTTGCTCCTACCATATGACTCCTCAAAAGGAGTGGTTTACAACTTATGAAATATATGATGGGGGAGATATTTTCCTTGTTGATAACAAAAAAATGATTATTTTTTATTAAGGAAAAATTAGGTTTTGATGGGACCCAAAACCCAATACAAAATGGTTTTGAAGGGACCCACAACCCTTAGCTAGGGTGAACATGTTGCATTAAAAATAAAACATATATGATCAACAACAAAAGCTGCACCATAAAAGGCAAGGGTCAAAACCCATAACAAACAAGTTTTACCTAGGACCATAAACCCAAAGGTTTTGAAGGGACCTTAAATCGTCAACCAGATTTTTTTGGGATCTAGAACCCAAAAGATAGTCATTCGAGATAGCTCCCAAATCCAACAAGTTGAACCCAGTAGAGACAAACCAGCTGGAAGTCAGCACCCAACCAACATAACTCCTTACCACCTCAATATGAAGGAGACCCACCTCCATAGGAGATGAAGGGAAACAAACCTCAAGCTGAACCAACAAAACACCGTTCAACCCTACCAAATAGCATCTCCCATCTTCATCAGAAAAATCCATCTCCACCTCAATAGGAATATCCAAAGAAGACCAGAGATGCTGGAACAAAAGAACAGCCCAACCTAGCCAAGAACTCTCCACCTCAATATAAGAGATCAAAGCTAGGCCACTAGAAAGGGTAAAAGAAACCCCTTTCAAAACCATACCAGCCAGAATGGCCCACCTCCATAGGACTAGTAATTAGAGCCATAGAAATAAAGACATGATATAAAACACTCTGCACGAAGAGGAAAAAAGGACCCACATAATGGTTCCCGAAGGAGCTCGAACAAGGGTCCTGAACAAAGCTCGTCATAAATGGCCCAAAAGGGATAGAACCCTCCAATCAGTAGGAGACCCCAAAAGAATCCTAGACTCAGACACAACAAGAAAATCCAAGTCCTATAGGGAGCAAGGGGACCCAACCAAAACCAAAAAGAGGAGAAGGCTCAACAACAAGGAGCCCCAAGCAACCCCAACACACTAGCTAGGGCTAGAAATGAGCCAAAACTCCTCAAAACCAACCAGAGGGAAACACCACTAGGCCACCAAGAGGGGGAAAGAAGAAACCCATCCAAACTAAAAACTAAAACCCCTAAAAATGAGCCTCCAGATGCACAACAAGAAGAGACAAAGAACAGCCAAGAGGAAGCAGGAGGCAAAATAGGTCAGCAATAAGAACCACTAGTCCATCCTATTATGTCGTATAGGACTAGAGATAAACCCATTCAACCACCAACCAACCAAAAAGAAACCGACTCCCAAACACTCCCACTGCGGAGAAGGCAACCAGAAAAGAGCCAGGGGGGCCAACTCAGCCACACCTAAAGAGGGAAAATGCCTCCTCCCAACACTTCAAGAACTTCAACAGCCATTCCCAGCCATACAATGGTATAAGAGAAAATTTTGCAAACTCCCGCACCAAAAATCATAGCCAGGGATTAGTGGGAGAGAAGACTCCCTTCAGCACTAGCTTCGACACCCACCACACCACCAAAAGTGACCATAAACTGCCCCAATCCGCAAGAAGCCTGTAAAGGCACCAAATCTTCAAGGCAATGTCATGAAACCAACCTTAGAGAGAGAACACAACACCCATCAAGAATGACCTCACTAAGGTAGCTCTCTCACAGCACTGCTCAAAAACAAAAGGCTCCAGACGAAGCCTAGACACCCACCACTGCAAATACTGCACCAGAGGAGAAGAGGCAGCACCTGCATCCTCCAGAACCCCTTCATCATCATCTTCATCTGCATCTCCACCCTCATCGTCTTATTCCAAATTTGAACCTGCACTTGCGTGCCCGTTTGCATGCCTGTTTCCACTTCGCTCTGTTCAGAAGTATTTGTTGTTAAACATCCCTCTACAAAAAAATTATTGTTGGTAAGGGAAAGGTAAAAAAAAAATTTAGTGATGAGAGGATTAAAAATCTCAATATTTTTTTTCATAATTTAGGACTTGCAAGAAATTTACTTTCAATGTCCAAGTTGAATAATTTTGGAATGCATGTGACATTTGATAAGTTTGGTTGTAGGTTGGTAAGAGGGATTTTGGTGATAGCTAAAGGATCTCATATAGGGACTTTGTTTAGGTTAAATGAATCTACTTTATGTAAATCTACCAATATAACTAACATTGAAAATGCATGTATCTTGTGGCACCATAGATTGGGTCATAGGTGAAAAGGACTTAAGACTATTCTAAACAAAAAATTGGTTGATGGTATTTTTGATCATTCTTTTTATGAAAACAAGGTGGTAAAAATGAGTTTTGTGAACATTATGTGTTTGGTAAACAAATAGATCATCAATTTCTAGTTAAACTAATAAGGAAATGAGATTATTATATACCATCCATTTCAATGTATGTGGACTAGTGGATATTGAATCTTTGGGTATATCTCGATATTATATCTCTTTCATTGATGATGTCTCAAGATACACTTGGGTATTTATTGATTTTATGTCTCTTTCATTTATGCATTCTAAATCTTAATTTTTCACTAAGTTAAAGGAATATAAGGCCTTAGTTAAAAAGAAAACAATTTATAAGATAAAAGTGTTGAGGTTTGACAATGGGGGTGAACATTGTTCAAAGGAATTTGATAAATTTTGTAACCATGCAGGTATTGTTCGTTAAAATATAACTCCATCTATTCCCCAATAAAACGGGGTAGAAAAAATAATGAACCAAACCTTAATGGAAAGAGCTAGGAAGATGTCAAGTATTTCTAAGCTTGATAGATGATTTTGGTTAGAAGTTATTGGTTTTGCTTGTTATTTAATTAATAGATATTTTTGTTTAGATCTTGTTGATAAAAATCCTTATGAAGTGTTGATAGATAAAAAGCCTTCTATTTCACACTTAAGTTCTTTGGTTACATGATGATTTTTTTCATGTGCCTCAAGAGAAGTGATCTAAATTGGATCCAAAAGCATAAAAATGTATCTTTCTTGGTTATGGTGAGAATGGAAAAGGTTATAAGCTTTGGAATCCTCAAAGGCTTGTAAAATAATATTTTCTAGAGATGTGATTTTTAGGGAATTTAGAGCTTATTTAGGATAAAAATAACCAAAGGACAAAGATAAGAAAAATATGGTCCAATTCGAGATAAAGATTGAGAATCAAGAAGATACACATGTGGAATAAAAATCAAATGAATCTAAGGATGGAGAAGAACAAGAGGTTTCAAATGGTTTAAATGATGTGTAGGATGATAACACAAAAGAAGAACAAGTAGAGCTCATTACTCCTACATTGAGGAGGTCCACAAGGAAACATAATCCAATTAACAAGTATATCCCATTAGCTTACCATTACATAGATGAATATGCGAGTATAGGATCATGGGGGTCCAAAAAGTGGTAATATGACCCAAAAGTGGCTAACGACATTTTTTTAATCCAAATTTGATGAAACGAAAAGAGTTTATTGATAAAATTATCAACTTTCCACCAATATAATATATGACTTATTTGGAATTAAATAGATAATTATTATTAATATTTTACATGCATTCTACCTAAACTCCCAATTGATAGACTGATTGCAAAAAATCTATAATTGTCAAACAATTTCATATTTTTTTAATATGAAAGATGTGAGACATTTTATGCTTCCCATACTATAGGATTAAAAAAATAAAAAAAATGATTTTCATAAATTTTTGAACAAGTTATGGTGACAAATAAATTATTTTTAATATTTTTAAAAAACTTTAATAAAAAATTCATAACTAATTATTTACTTGCAAATAAATTATGATAAAAATGTGGCACATCTGGGAATGTGTCCTATACTTATATTTAAAGTTTAACATAATAATAATATTTTTTTTTGTACTTAGGTTGGTCAGAAATACACCTACTTTTTATTTTTTCCTAAAAATTTAGTAATACTATATTGAAATTTCAAAATTTCATCAAATAGATTTACTTTTTTTCTAAAACAAAACTAGTATCTTAAAAACTACATTAAATTTTCTACAAATTTTGTTCTTACATATTTTTAAATTATTTTAATAACTTATTTAAATTTTTATGTCATGTTGCCTAACTTTGTTTTTTTTAATTTTCATTGCCACTTAATGGCCTAGTTTGGACCCCCATGATCCTACATATGTATTTGTTTTATTTAGTACTAACAATGAACCTAGATCTTTCAAGGAGGCTTTCTCTTAAGTGGAAAATGAGTATCGGTTGAATATCATGCAAGAGGAGATGATGGCTTTGGATAGTTGAGTTGCATGCAAGTGTCTTGGGGAATTTGGTTTCTTAGAGATAAATAGGGAATTTTATTATAGTGTATCACTCTTGTGAAGATTAATAATTGTGATGTAGGAATATGAATCTAGGCCATAAATCACACCATCAATTTCATGGGACACAAAAATGATCATAAAAACCACTTGGCTACTATCCTCAAGGAAGAACTAGAATGGTTGATCAAGGTTTTGGTCCCTTTTGGGAAGGAATGTAGGGACTAGGAATTGAATTAATTTGATTTTGTAAACTATTTCAACTATGCAACTACTCCAAATTGATGTGAATATAAAAAACACAAAATTGATAAGTAGAAATTAACGAAAGGAAAGAAAAGGGTATATAGAAAAGAAAATAACATTTAAATTTGGACTAAAAATAATCTATTCAAGGGAATGGACACCCTAGACTAAGAATTAGGGCTTCTAGAATATGTGAATAGGTATTAGTGAGTCATAGTCTATAGGTGATTTCTTATTGGACTCAACTTTGAAACTTTATCTATTGATGAATAATTACTCTTTCTCTAATTTGATGAATGAGTGTGCTTGAATGCTTGATCTTTATGTTGAGTCTTCTATCTTCTTGAAATCTACTTCAGATCTTCCTATATAGTCGCAAAATTGCACCCCTTGCAATTTCACATGCATTCTTGCATTCTCTTTAGTGTCCACTCCCTTAGCATTTTTTTATGCTCATTTTAGCCTCTGCATCAGCATTTTTCCCTCTCAGGATGCTCCAACACCCCTTTTCAACAGCTACCCTTTTGTGTCTACTTTGCATTAAACTTTGTGCTTGTCCCATTTGCGTCATTTTGTAGTGTAATGTGTCTAGACACTAGCATGCCACACAGATGTTTACGTTATGCGCTAGCATCCTATGATATTTCAATGTTCAAACGACCACCTCCGAGTATGCTTGCCACTTGTCATCTCATTTTTTCAGTGGTAACGACCCGGGAGGCCCTAAAATGGCTCAAGAATATTATTTTCCTTCAATAAATTCTACGTTTTCAATTCCATTGCTTCCTCTAAGTTCTCCTAGATTCCTCTTTTGCTTATTGGCACCACCCTTTGTAGCACTCTCAAGATTTCATAACTCATTACAACAACACGCTTGGCTCTTGCATCTCTCGTGCTCTCTCCATTTGGCTTCCTTAAGCCTTGTAGCTTTACTTCCCTTGCCTTGTGCTTGAGAGCATCTTGGGGTTCCACATCCCCTATCTATTGCATCTACATATTGTGATACGAGTTATCCTCCTTGAGTGGGGATTTCTTTTATCACCTCTTTTGTGATACGGGTTCTCCTCCTCGAGCAAGGATTGGTTTTATCACTCATACTTGGTGGTGCGGGTTCTACTCCTGAAGCGGGTTTTTATTTCACCATACACTTTTTCCATTTTGATTGCACTCTCTATTTCTATCTGGTTGTGTGTGGAGGTGGGAACACCAAAATGAGGTTTTGACTAAGGAAAACCCCTATATAGCCCCAACAATTTCTCCAAATCTTTTATATGCAGGTGTTGAATAAATTCACATGTTGGAGGCTTGATCACTTGCGTGGTTGTAAGCACTTTCTCTCTTCTCTTTATCTTTATCATTTATTCACTTCATTTCATTTCTATCACTCTTTATTACTTTCTCACATTTTGTGAGTTCTTAGCAATTAGATTACTAGTAGTCATTTAGCTATTTTATGTGATATCCTCGCTTTCTGGTCTGTATAAGATTCCAGCATGCTAGTGTGCCATGCTGTCATCTATATCACATGCTATTGTCCTTTGGCCGAAATCTTGTCAGTTTGTCCAAAGAATCTCTTTGACCTGTTCTTTCCAATTCTAGAGCTCTCGTGTTGTTTCTTGAGGTAGTTTAGGGAAGTTCACCCCATGAGGCTCTATGGATGAAGAGAACTTGTGAGTAGTGAATCCCCCTTCTCTACACTTCCACCTACAATAAAGAGAGGAGAGAAAGGGTTATGTCATATAGGGACTTTCTTAAGTCAAACCATATTTTGGTGTTTCACCCTCCACAATGGATATGATGATGTTGGATAAAGAGTGCTTACCATAGGTTAGGTAGAGGAAATATATAAAATAAATGATAAATCACAAGTGTTTTAACTTGCCTCTCAAATATGATTTCCTTGATAAGTTGTTAGTATCACAAACATAATGAGCATAAAACATAAAATAATCTTACATGATGCATTTCTAACATAAATATTGATTGATAAATATTATAAAATGATACTTAGTATGCTCTTAAATTGCCTTGAATTATTTTTAGGATGCTCAATTTGAATTGCAATTGCTGAGTTCTTTCAAATGATGAAAAATAATTATATTTATATGCATTTCTTGATTTTCTACAATAATTATTTTGAAATTTTGACAAATGAATTTGAATTTATAAATATAAAAAACACTAACAATAAAATATTAAATTTTTGGCCAAAATAGGGTGGTCAAGGGTGAGGGTACCCTAAACCAAACCTATTTTGGGATTTAAGTTGTTAAATAAATAATTAATTTCAATTCCCAATTTTATCTTGATTTTCCAAAAATGATAAGCATAATTAGGTTCAAGAATTAAGGGGGGTACTAACATATCGTGAAATTTCTAGGGTTGATAATTTATGATGCTAAATTTAGCCCCTACTTTAGCGAGAGTATGAACCTATGCTCATGCTCACACTAAAGTAAGGAGAAACCAAGGAGGATTATTTTATCAAAACATTAGAGAAGTAAGATAACACCAAATCTAGGGGATCACGAGCCCATAGGCTTAGGATCCTACTAAACAACAATGTAAAGACAAAGGAACACACTCATGAGGTGGAATGCAACAAAACACACACAATGAAGATAAAAGAAAACCTACATAATGAATCCACAAAGAACACAAGAAAATACATGAGGTATATAAGGAATACATGAATAAAAAAATGCAAAAGATACAAGGAAAACACATAGAAAACATAATTCAAGAAATAATACAAACACTAATCAAAAACATGATATGCATAAAATAAGACATAAACACAAGGTTAGTATGATAAAAGGATTTGAGTCAATAAGGTAAATAGACCTTAGTCTAAAAATTTGGCTCAAATAACAAACATCATTCATCAAATATAATATGTTGGTGCTCTCACAAGGCTAGCAAGTTGTGTTATGCCAAGTCACCTATGAGTTACATAGATCCACTAGATATAAAGTTGTTATGATAAGTTTCTATGCAATATGATGGGACCTACAAGACTAGTGAGTTGTGTTGCGCTAGTTGACTCATAAGACACATGGATTTAAAAGCTAAAAAGTTGTTTTATGCTAGGAATCCATGTAAAAAATTCTCAAGTGCACAGACCAAGAAGCTCTATTATGCTAGAATAATGAATTGTTTGAAAAAACACACCTCAAGGAGTGTATAAAATTTTCACATCATGAGGGACAATTTAATGTATCAAGGGATGAATCACCTCGAGGGTTGTATAAAATTTTAGTGTTGTAGGGGATGAATTACCTTAGGGGGTGTACAAAAGTTTAACGTCATAGGGGATAAATTGGTAACCATGCCTCAAGGGGCATTATAAAAAACATAGGCACAAAGGGGTACACAAATAAAATTACAACCACATATTAGGTTCTATTATGCATAATAACACCACTAAAAGGGTACATGTATTGAATTCAAAGGCCACACCTTAGGGGTATCATGTATAATACCACAACTAAAGAGGTATATTCTTGAATTTAATCTTCAATAGATGTTGAATGTGTGTAAATGGATGAGGGATATGCCCCCCTTAAAACATTATCATACTTGTTACTCTAATATTTTAAGGAAACAAGGGGCAAAGAGGGGATTCTTAAAAATAATACACACCTCTCAAAATTAATTATCCTTGCCCCCAAGTGTATGGTCAAGGATAATCATTGTGGATACTATTGTGTTTCCCCTCATTGGTAAAATATGGTTGCAAAAAATATTGTTCCCCCATGAATAGAAATGATAAAAATATGATGTTATGAATGCCACAAAGCAATCACAAAATCCATAATAAATAGTTTTTTATTCTATATGGATCCATGTGGATGTCATATATTTGAAATAGTCTTTGTATTTTCTTCTTTAAGTCATAACACTCATTGGTAAATTTACCAAACATTTGATGATATGCACAAAAAGATAAATTCTATTTTGGTTTTTTGATAGATTCTCTCTCATGAGGGTTTTTAAGAGTGATTATTCCCATTTTCAGTAATGCACATAATATATGTTGTATCTTGAACAAAGGGTGCAGAGCAAGGAGTAATTTTTTTACGAAACTAATGATTTGATGGATGGTTATATACTGGCATGATTTTTTTATGTAAAGGTGGAGGGAGAGGGTGTTGGTGTCATATTCCTATTGTGGCAAGATGTGGTGTAGGATCTATAGGGTTTTAAATCCTCATTCATCATTTATATTGAAGCCTTATATTTAGAGAGGATTTGGAAATCTTGGCCATAATGTGTATCAAAATCAAAATATGTGTTGCTATTTTGGTTCAAATGGAATGAGTGAATATTTTGGGAAAAAGAGGCATCCTGTTTGATATATGAAGGTGGACTAATGTAGTTCTAGAGGATAATTTATACATTTAAGTGCAATGGTTGAGGGATGAATTGTAAAGGGGTGTTTTTTAGAGAGGAGGAAAGCATGTCAAGTGATGGTATGATAGGTTTTTTTAATTATTGGTGAAGGTGAAAATGCTCTTGTTGTATGAGGTGTATTATGGCTTGTAGGTAAGTGTTGCAGAGGAAGGTTATATATGGATGCTTTGTTCATAGTTGTTATATTGTTAAGAGGAATGTTTTAATGAAGGGAAGGTAAACTAGTGTTTAAGAAGCTATAAATGATCTCATCCAATTTCTCAAAGATGTCCTCTTTAGGAGGAAATAAGTTCAAAGAGGAGAAAAAATGAGCTTCATCCTTTGTTAGGGGAGTGTTACCAAAAGAATAAAATGAAACATTAATTAGTGATTTCAAAGAAGACATTACTTTTTTGAAACAATCAAATATTTTAAAAATATTTTCCAAAATAGAACAATTAGATGTGTTGAATTCAATGTTACATGAATAAAGATAGAATATGGCTATTACTAAGCAATTTTAAGAGTGATATAAAGAAAAATTTGATAAAGGTCTTAGAGAGAATATTTTCACCAAAATCTAAACAAAAAAACTAGGAAAAGGGAGAGCGCGCCCTAGACCAGGGGTTTAATTTTTCTTAATTTTAAAGATTTTGAAATGCAATATTGTTTAAAGGTCTGATTTTGTATAGGTTTAGGTCTGACACCTAGCAAAATTTTAGAAATGAAAGAAAACCTATTTTTTATATAAAGCACATGCATGCATGAATTTTTATGTTTCAAAAAATAAAATGAATGAAATAAGTCCCATATTCTTTATAAATGACAATTTATAGAATACAAAGTATGATAAATAACTGAATTTTCCTCTAAAATACTAAATATAGAACACTTTTTAAGATTATGAAATGCCAATCTTAAATTTTTCAATCTATAACATGAAATCCACTTTAAATGATAACACTTTCAAATAATATAATATTTCACTTAGATTTTAGAATAACAAAAATTTAAATCAAAAGCATGTAACTGTAAGATACATCTAGTTCACTAAAATATGATGTAGGAATGTGGATCTAATGTCTAAATCACACCTTTTAATACATCACTTTTGGGGGACACAAAAACTATCGTAAAAGACCACTTGGCTACTGTCCTCAAGGAAGATCTAAAATGGTTGATTAGGGATTTGGTCAAATAGATAAACTATGCAACTACATAAAACCAATGTGAATAGATAAAAACATAGAACTGATTAAGAAAAAAATTAGAAAAGCAAAGCAAAGGGAAAATATAGAACCTAACATTCAAATCTAGATTGAAACTATCTGGTTAGGGGCATGGGAACCCTTGATTAAGAATTAGGGTTTTTGGAATCTTTGAATAGGAATTAGTGACTCACACTTTTTAGGTGATTATCTGTCGAACTCAACTTCAAAACTTCAATTGTTGATGAATAATTACTATTTCCCTAATTTAGTGAATGAATATACTCAAGAATTCTTGATCTTGATATTGATTCTTCAATATTCTCCAAATCTACTTCAAATATATTCTATAGAAGAAAGAGAGGAGAGAAAATGTTGTGTCATATAGGGGATTGCCTAATTCAAACCCCATTTTGATGTTTCCACCTCCACAATAGCTATTATGTTGTTAGATAAAGAGTCATTACCCTAGGTTGGATAAAGGAAAATGGATTATAATTTGACAAATCACAAGTTTTGTGACTTATCATTCATATCTTCTTTCCTTGATGGACTTAATTCATGTCACTCATCTCATGCAAGGATAATTTGGTGCTTGATTGAAGGTCTTGAAATTTTTAGTACTCACAAACATAATGAACGTAAAACATAAAATAATATTACATGATGCATTTCTAACATAAACCTTGAATAATTAAAATATTGTAAAATGGTTTTTATTATGCTCTTGAATTGCATTGACTTCTTTTTAGGATGCTCAATTTGAATTCTAGTTTCCTAGTTCTTTCAAATGGTGAAAAAGACATATTTATATGAATTTATTGATTTCCCATAATAATGATCTACACATGCAACATAAAATTGTTGCATAGTCTTTGATAGCTATCACCATAACTCTCCCAAGTCAACCACATCAAACCATGTGAACATGAACCTCCAGGAAGAATCCATAGTATACAGAGACAACCTGTAAATCATATCCCAGTCATGTCCTTTTGTGAAAACCTAAAAGTTCCAAGTTGTGTTAAGTAAGTCACAACCCCAAAGGAAAATCCTCAACAACACCCAAACATTCAATCTCATTATATTAAACATAACATATATCTCATGTCACCAAAATGGATGTAATCCTCTATAAACAAGGAAGATAAAACTTATAACATTCCCATATTAGAAAAAAAACCCAATAACATCTCCAAAACTTTTCATGAATCAAATTAAATAACCAAGGAGATAAACATGACACACACTCCTCAAATGAACCATCAAGAACTAGAAAAAATAGCTCAAGATCCATCTCCATGAGAACATAATGCATAAAAGATAATGCTTCTAAAACTAAAATGGGTTATATCTTTCAAATGATTATTTGTTGAGTAGACCAAGAGTGGAGAATGTGATTGCTCCTTCAAGATATACCAATTCTCATAGAATTTGTCCAAGAACAACCTCCTCTCAAGTCCATATCCAAGTGAAAGGATCCTCAAAAATTCTGTTAAAACACAACAACTACCTCACCAAAGTCTTCAAATATTCATGAGCATCTACAACTAATCAATCCATGCTAAAAATATAAATGCAACATTGCACTCTCATGAAGCTATCAATAACATGACTAGGATAGCAAATAACAAGAGAAATAACTAGAAAATTATCAAATCTATAACCATGGAATTAGGAACCCAAACATCACATCATGATCTAACCATCTCCTCCTAGGAGATCACATACAACAATGCATACATGTTGGTCTCAAGAAAACTTATGTCATGCCAAAACTCTAAAAACAGGAGTACATGATGAAATAATACCAAACACACTCTAAACCAAGAAACATATCCAATAATATGAAGATTATCATCTCCTACTAGTGACCTTGTAGATGTGAAAGAGCTATTCTACAACAAAAGGATCTAAAATCTTCTCTAAGACATCTACAAACACTAAGAATCTCATTCATCACCAATAATGCATCCATGACACTACCAAATCTCCCATTAAATTGTGGTACCAAGCTACACATGGAAATATGACAACCATATCATAAATGAATATCACTCATGGTATACACACACTCAACTATAATCCCAGAAGCTTTAGAGAACAAGTAGAACTAAGATCTCCAAGTAAAGAAGATACAATCACCTGCTACAAGTTCCATAACTAACTATTTAGACACTCAACATCCATGCTCTCATCCTAATGCAACACATGCCAATATAGAGGTGACCATAAAAAAGGTCAACTAATGAAGTCTACATTAACACAAAATCAATCACATGGTTATAGATAGTCCACACACGATTCAGCCCATTGCAATCAAATGGGTGCTCAGCCCATACAGCTACATAACTTGTAAATGTCAAACATTGAAATATGAAAAATGATTATATATTAGTAACATCCAAAACTAAAATATCAAAGAACATATCATGTAGGTTTTCAAGACTCAAATACCAAATCACTAGTAGATCCTATTTGCCAAAAAAATCCATAACTAAGTACCATAGTCAAGGAACTGATCAAGTTTACTATAAATTTTCAAATTTTTTCATCTTGAAAACTCTAAGAGACTAAACACAATCTTTCTACATATCTACAACCCACAAATTTTTAGAACACAAGAAAACTATAAAACCTTTAGAGGAGATAGGTTTTCCAAAATCATATAAATATGTACCAATTTCA
>CM021104.1:215053207-215112974 GCA_007115665.2 Sequoiadendron giganteum
AGAACTAATTATTAATAGTGGTTAAGTGATTAATCATCAAATGCTAATGTAGAAACTTAAATCCAACACATGAACACAATAACACCAAATTTATGTGGAAAACCCAATAAGAGAAAAAACATGGCGAGGATTAACTCACACTATAGATAATATCAAAATCAATTAAGAGGCTCACTTCCTGTGAAACAAGGCTCACTGCCAAAATAAGGACTCACTGTCTGAAACATGACTCACTGTACAACAAGGCTAGCAACCCAAAGGGCTCACTTCCATAGAGATACAAAGAAGACAAAGAAGACTTGTTATGGAGAGAAGAAAATCTTAATGCAAAAAAGGATTCCACCACAATCACTCATAGACATGCATGAATGGTAGAGTTCACCTTATGCTCACAGCATCAAAAATCTTATCATTTAGGCTTCACACTAATCTTCCACACTTACATCACACACACTCACTGGTTAGCATCAATGTCACATCTATCTACTCTTTTTCTTTTCACTTTTCTCTCTTCTTCGCTCTTGTATATACTTCACCACTAACTCATCATGTATTTATACCATCTTCAACTTTGAAACATATCCAAAGTCATCCATCCAACATTAAATTTAAATTAGGGCAATGCCAAAACATCCTAGGGTGGAATTGGAATGAGGGTGACCCAAACACATGCTTCATAGTGACACAAATAGATCCAACATGCTTCATCAACATCAAATGTAGTGTTCAACACATGGTCGGCCAAACTAGTGTAAAACACATAGAGCCATTAAGCACGAGTCTTCCAAATATCAAAATTATCTTCAATATAACCAAAAAAACTCAACTCTAGAACCAAAAGTCATAAGACTTCATCAAAGTGAAATCCAGACCAATAATATTTCACTTGGACCTCAACAAGAAACACAGAAAACCATAGTTCACAATTGGTGAACATAACTTGCATTGTACAATGAATCAATAGCTAAAAATATGGATAATGTGTCTTCTAACAACCATGAACAACATATCTAAACCACACAAACACATGAGAAAATTTGGACCAAAACCTGGAGCAACCACTGAACACTTGCAATCTTTCTTCAATAAAATTTTATCAATATCCTTGACATATACAACCAACAACAACTAGTTGATAACTAGTTGATTAGTTGACATCAATGAAAACACCTTTAATATTTCCATTCTTGCTACAAAATCCACAAAAAAACTCTTAGATCTAATCAACATGAAATTGAGCCATAAAAATATAACCAACCAAAGGAATAAGAGGTCTAGGATCTCCAAGCCCATTTGTAGTCCAACTCCACAACCACCATCATGTAGAAGCATAAAAAGGAGCTAAGCTATTTCAGAAGCTTTCAGATCATCCAAAGAACAACTCCATAGCCTACATGCATTTGAGATTATTTAATCAATGCCTTCCAATGCTAGGGACTAACACTAAGCACCCAACATAAGCACATAAAACCATAGTCATAACAACACAAGTTTCTCCATATGAGTAGAGATCCCAACACAAACTCCTAATATGAAAATTTTGCTACACATGACCAAAGATTAAAAGAAAACCACCATGTATGAGGGTTATAATATACTAGATCAAATAGGATCTCCATATCAATTTCATATTAAATAAAATCGCATGATCAACTCCAAAGTACCAATATGCTCCATCTTCACAATGCCTATTTTCTCTCGAAAATAAGATCAACTATTAAAATTCTACTTGAACAAGGATTAGTAATTATCCAATTTCTTCAAAATAGATTCCTTCAAGCTTGCCAAGCTAAGGAATTACAATAGAAGAAATTTATAGAACCTTAAACACCATGAATTCTTCACATGCAAGAACATGAAAGTACCATGCAATCTTTTTCAAGTACATTTAATTCCCATGAAAGTACATGCAACTCAAATACATGCACATGCAAGAACAAGAAAAATATAGAAATGAGATCTAATACCAAATAAAAGGAAATGATAAACTTAGAAAGCCTTCTGAGAACTAGTATGCACCTTCAATATCTGTAATTTTTCATGATAAAAGAACATACTACTATATATTAAAGAAAAAGAAAAACACAGTTTAATTTCCATCATAATAACCCTTAAAGAAAAGTTAATGAAGTTTTTAGATCTAGGAAAATTTCAGCAACATAATATCATTTAAATTAACATTTTACAAATGAGAAAGAAGAAAGATAGAAAGAGGAGAAAAAAAAATGATATACATGGGAAAAAAAACTTAGCTAAAAAACCCACACTCCAAAGCATCAAACCATTGTATTATCAGTAAAAATGTGGTTATAATACAATAACACATTCTAGGCTCTTGCAAGTGTCTTAACACTTGCAGGCTCACAACCTTAACATAAGGATTACATCTTGCTCTTCTGAAGAGAATTTAACAACATAACCTTACAATAAAATTGTCCTCACATGAATACATAAACATTTATCATTTTTATAATCCTCTATCATGGGCACCCAAGAATGCCATGTGTCATCTTCATAGTCTATATAAGCATGTAAACTAAAATAGAGAATCTGCACAAGTCCAAACTATCAAATAAAACAACCTACTAAACATACAATGACATGCACCAACATGAATCAATAGGCAAGGAATCCAAACTAAAATTTTATGAAAATATTAAGTCACATTGACATGTATGGCATCCAAATATAGAAACTATAGTCACCTACCAATTTTGAACTCCCCTTTGACTTCTAGTCTCTCTGAGTGGTTGTCATTGTCCCATTTAGCAAGTTTCCAAAATCCTACCAAGTGATAACTCAAAAAATAATGACACATGTTAGTATGGAACACCTTTGAGATATTTTCACAAACACCTCTTCCTAATTGAGTACCCAAGTTACAAGTGGCACAAATTCATTCTCTCCACCAAACAGGTAGGAAGCCAACTCGCAATTGGGTCCCAAAAAGTGTTGTAGAAACTTAGAAACATATCACTTAGGATTTAATGAATATAATATGCAGGAAGGGGAATAATTTAATTAATTAAATATTTTGGGACTCTCTAAGGTTGAGACACCTTTGTTGCATAGACGGTTTTCACTACACCAAAAGATCGACCTATTAATGCCTAATACAATTGCCAGAGTTAATGAATCCACTTGAGGTAGTTAAGCCATGTCACAAAATCAAACATTATGATACACAACAAAAGGATACCAAGGGAAAAAATCTTGCAAGAATCCCCTTAAAAAGCGAGGGGTTCGAACCCATGACCCAGGATCTGATACCAATTATTGCATAGATGGTTGTCATTGCACCAAAAGATCAACCTGTTAATTCCTAATACAACTACCAGAGTTAATGAATCCATGTGAGGTGGTTAAGCCATGTCACGATTCAAAGTGATACACTGCACAACACAAGGATAACAAGGGCACACACCTTGCAACAACCTTAATCCCAACAACAAGTCTTCTAAATTGGTGGGAAAATAAAATGTAGTAAATTGCATACCCTTCTAATTTCACATTATGTTTTATGCCCACTTTGGTGTCCATTACCTTGGTGTTTGTGTAGGCTCATTTTAGCCCTTGCCTCAACCTTTTTCCTTCTCAAGGTGTTTAGGCCTTCTTTTTAAGGTTCACTTCTTTATGTCATCTTTGTGTTTCCCTTAAGTTTCTCTTGCCTCCCATTATTTTTGAGCATAAATTATTTAGATACTAGCAACAAGTGTAGAAAATTTCATGTAGTGCTAGTGTCTCATTGTAATTTATTATTTAAAGGATCAATTTGAGTGGTTTCCACTTGTCACCTTATTAGGTCAGCGAAAGCAATTTAAAATGCTTCAGAAAACATCTTGTCAATCTCTTCCTCTTCCATCCTCTTCTCATTTTTGAATGAAAAACTTTCATTTGGCAACTCTCTTGGCCCTCTCTCTCTCTCTTGACTCTCTTTCACTCTCAATCTCATAAAAAACTCTATACAAATTTTTACAACACTCTCATAACATTTTCACACATCATTCTTTTTAGCTCTCTTTCTCTCTTAGCTTTATCAAGCCTTACAAGTAATATCATTTTTTTTATCTTGTATCTCTAAGCATCTTAGGAATTTATCACATCCCCCATAAATATTATTTTATAAATTAATGATTATTCTTATCTCTAGATGCACCCAAAATAAGAACACACACTATCTCTTTGTTTTAACAATTTATCTCGGTTAATGTGGGGGTGGACACACCAAAGCAAGGATTTGATTGAGGAAAACCACAAAACAACCCCCCAAAATATTCCTCTTATTCTTGTGTGTAAGTATTTTGAGGGTATTATACTACACAAAGGTTTAAATTTATTTCTTTCTTTCATTTAAATCATTTACATTTTAATATTTATTTTTTTCTTTATATTTCTTTTGTATAGTATTTGCTAGTGTTTTTTGTTTCTATGTTTTACAAGTTACCTAAATTGTTAAGTTGAGTCTTCATGGTTTCTAGGAATTTTTTGTTTTTTGTTCATATGAGACAACAATTTTATGTGTCAGTAACCATGCTATGAGCTAGCATCCTCGACTAGGAGCTCCAAATTTCAACAGTAGGTTCCTTATCATTTGTATTTTTTTTTTTTTTAGTCATTACATTTTTATTTATTTTTCTATTAGTAGATGTTTTTCACTGATTTATTTCTCTTTAATAATTTTATTTAGTTAATTTAATTTAAGTGTATGTAGTGATATTTACTCTCAAAATAACCTATCTTTCCTTGTGTTAAAGTAAGATTTCCCACATTACAAAGACCTTATCATTCTCAACCATTTCTCACTCAAAGTGATAATGAACATCTATATGATTAATTATATTGTGATACATAGAATTCTTAGCAAAACAAGTATCACTCTAACTATCATATCTACTCCTAATAGCATTTCAATAAAAAGAAGTACTTGTACAAAGAATCTCTAATTAAACAACCTCCTTAGAGGAATATGTATTAACTAGATAATCTAATTCAATGGTAGACAAAGGAATTTTGGGCTTTATTTTAGTCATCTAACTCAATGCACTACTAAATAGGGAAATCACATAATCATTATTAGATATTTGACTATTCAAGTCACATATCCAATCTAAATTAACAAATACCTATATGTCCAAATATTTGTTCAGATTATTAGTACTAGGATAACACATATAGTAATTTGAAGTTTCATGCAAATATATAAATAACATCTTAATAAAAGTCCAATACTCTCTACTAGGGTTAGAGATAAACTCACTAAAAAATCCCACTACTTGGACATATCTAGTCTAATTCTAACTACTGTATACATCAAAATCTGAACAACACTAACATAAGGCATGTTATAAATCCCATTAAAATTATCATCCAAATTAATACACATGTCTAAAGTAGTATTTGTATCAAAATGAAGTAAAATATTCACTATTTTATAAACATGCATACTAAACCATCACAAAATGGTATCCACATACTTTCACTTAACCATAACTTTTTTTTGTGCTTGATGCATATTAATCTCCATCCCAAGAATATAATTCATAGCCCCCAATTAATTCATATAAATTAAGTAAAATATAAACTTTGAGCTCCAAAATTATCACCTTATTGATAATTATAAAAAAACATATCTACCTACAAGGAAATGATCATAATTTAAATAAAATAATCTTAACATAAAAATAATGATCTTCCTTACTCCTAAGAAATTATAGAAAAGGAATCAAGATTCTTGTATCACATCCTAGGTCACTCTTTTAAACCATACAATGATTGTTTTAACATACAAAATAAATGTTCAACTTCCTCTCATAACAAAAATGTCAAGCTATAACATATAAATATTCTCCTAAAATCTCCATATGAGAAACCATTTTATGTCTATTTTTCAATCCTAAAATCACATTTTTTAGAAATAGATAAAAGGAGTAAAATGAAATGCATCTTATCATAAAAAGAGAAAAATTGATGAAAATTAAATCTATCTATTTAGGAGTATCCTTTAGCCAATAGTTTGTCCTTGTGCCACTCTAATTGACCATTTGCATTATATTATTTTCATAAACCCATTGTGATGTGCAAAAAAGGATCTAGGGTCTAAGTCACACTTTTTGCTACATCATATTAGAAGGAACAAAAAATGATCACAGCCACTTGGCTACTAACCTCTATGGAACAACCAAAATAGTGTATCAAATATTTGGTTCTTTCTTTAATGGTTTATTGATTGATTATGACTTGAGCTAATTTAATAATGCAAATGTTTACTTGGGTCAACTATTGAATTGCAAAACAATATTGTAAATACATAAAAGTTAAAAACTGAAACATAGAAACAAGTTAAGGAACAACAAAATGTAGAGACAAATGAACCTACTATATGAATTTGAGCTCAAATTGGTTGGACAAGGGCACTGGTGCCCTAGACCTAGAATTTTAGATCTCCAGAATCAAAAATCAAATCTTAGATGGTCGTTATAGGTAGGTTCTTCCCTTCTAAACTCAACTTTGAAACTTTGTGTGTTGAAGATTAATTACACTTTCCCTAATTTGTCTAGGTAAGAGGCTTGAATGCTTGATCTTGCAATTAGGTATTCAATCCTTTTCCAAATCCACTTCAAATATGTCACTTTCACACAAGAGAGGAGAGAAAGGGTTGTGTTGTATAGGATTTTTCCTAAGTCAAACCCCATTTTGGTGTTTCCACCTCCATAATGGTTATGATGATATAAAGAGTTCTTACCCTTGGTTGGGAAAAATAAAATATACTAAAGGAATGATAAATTAATAAGTGTTGTAACTATAATGGAGAGGATTTGCCACTCTCAAGTCTCTAGGGTGGGGAAGAGTCTACAAGTTATGGATTTCTCTAGGTTACCTCAATGATAAAAGCTCAAGTGACAAGTGACAAATAAAAGGACTAAAATATGTTTTTGGGTATTTTGGATAGAGAATTTCAAATTTTAGGTGAACAGACCTCAAAGGTCTCTAAAAATAGATTGGAAGGCTCTTGGTTAGAGGACAAGAGAGTAGACCAAGGGTGAAAGTGCGGCATGCTACTGTCTCTATGGTGCATTGGCATCTTGCATAGACAAAAATAAAAGTCTATAACCAAAAATACTTGAGACTTGCTAACAACCTGAATGCTAAAGTCTAATAGTTTTGATTGGTTAAATAAAATACTAAAAATGCATAAAACATAAGGAAGTACAAAAATAATAATATTAAAATGATAAGAAAACTAACTATTAAGTGAAATAATGAGTAGAAGGAAAATATCTTAAACTCGTGATAGGTTCAGTCTCTCGTAAGCTCCTCACAGACAAGGTCCTATACACACAAAAATGAGAAAATGTGGGGGGTACTTTATGGAGTTTTCTTTAGTCAAACCCCCACTTTGGTGTTTCTACCTCCATGGACAACTAGATTGACAATGATATAGAAATAATAATAAATAAAGTGACAAGATGAAATTTAGAGAACATAAAGATAAAAATATGCTATCAATAAGAGAGATAATGCAATGAAATTACAAGGTTACCCTCCCTTCTACAAGCTTGGTGAATCCCAAAGGAAGAGTGAGATCTTTGGATACATGAGATGATCATGCAAGTGTGGTGTAGAGAGATTGAAACCTACAAGAACAATGGTATAGAGAAACAAGAAGAGAATGGAGATGCTAAGAAGTGAGAATAAGAAGAGTGATAGAGCAAGAATGAGATGGAATGAGGAATAGTGGAATTACAAGAATGAGATGGAATGAGGAATAAAATTTAAAAATGGTCAGATTTCATGTTGAAAAGAGTCATTCCCAGACATTCCTATGACTATAAAGGAATTACACTTCATAGGAAGGTGACAGTGTAATGTACCAACGACTAGAGGATCATGATTCTTGTTAGGATGTTAACATGACATGCGAACATCTGCATAGTGTGAAAGAATCCTACAAAAAATTCCCTCGTCAATAGAAAATGACAAACCATGGATGTTGTAAGACCAGAAAATGAGGTTCCTATCAATATCAAGCATAAATGTAATATAAGCAACCACTAAAATTAGAGAATTCAAATGCTAATATCAAATCTAATCTAATTAATGAAGAAGGAAAGAAATATGCAAATGTAAACAAAGACTACCAATTCACCTTCCCTTCCAAGCTATTTTTGACTCACCTTAATTATCTCTCCCCATTTGTCTATTTGAATGTGGCTCTCAAATTTTCATTGTGCTTATTTGCTTCAAGCTCAAGAACATTGTTGAATGATGAAGAATGGAAAATATCAAGAATTTGTGGTCAGCCAAAAATGTGATAAGAAGGCTTCTTTTATAGAAATATTCATTTGAAATTAATTATCTAGATGCAAAGATCAGAGATCAAGATCAACAATCAATGTGTGTTGAGAGGAAATAGATTGATTAGTTAACTAAAATAATTATTCCAATCAAGGAAATTGATTGGATAATCAGTGGGATTGGTTTGAATAATCATTTGAATAGGAATAATTGGTGGAGAGGGATATATTAATTAGTGGGATAGGATTAATCAGTGGACATGATTGATTAGTTAGAAATTTAGATTGATTAATAAGTGGATGTGATTTAATTAATCAAAATGTTTGAGGATAATTAATCAATTAGATTAATTAATTTTAAGAGGAATGTGTAATATGTCTTTGGAATAATAAATAAAATTTTATTTATTAATTGACCATGTTGAGTAAAAATTGGAGAATTAAATAATTGATTGAATTATTTAATCTAAAAGTGGGAAAGTGGGTTAATTAAATAATTTTTAACAATTATTTAATACATAGAAGGGTGTTTGATGTTAATTAAATAATTAATGATAACTATTTAATTAAAATAGAAGAATAGATGAACTTAGCAACATAATTAAATAAATAAGGTTTATTTAATTAATTTGGAATTAAATAATTAAGATTTACTTAATTGGGTAGGGAGAATAAGGATAATCAGGACTTCATTAAATAAATAAGATTTACTTAATTAGTCATAAATGATGATCGAAGATGAATTAATTAAACAGTGTTAAATTACTTAATTTATAGTAGAATACAAAAAAATGATAATAATTAAATAATAATGCATTATTTAATCATTTTAGTTGAAAAGTGTTGTTTGCCAATCAGAACAATTTTGGGTATCTACATTTTACCCTCTTTGATATAATGTGTTTATAGCTTGAGGTCGAAGAAAATTTAGAAATTTGTGCTCAAGAGTTACCCAAATGTGTCCTAGTGACAAGGATATAGGTTAATTCCCCCTCAAAAAAAAATCAAATTTTGAAAAAAAAAGTTCAAGATTTTTGATAAATTGTTCTGAAATTTCAATTTTATAGTGTTGATTTCATTTGTAGGTTTGGGTTTAGATATTAGTGCCTTTGGGGGTCTGTATTAGTGTTCAAAGTCAAAATTTGATGCACCCAATTATGAAGGGGGTAAAAAATCCCACCCTAGAAGGGAAAAAATAGGCCCCTAAGGGGTGAAATTGGCTCATTTGTGTATTTTACCTTAGCAATTTTAAGAGTTTTGAGTTGATTCCCTTGCGAAGCTACTACCAAAATGTCTATACTTCCAGTCATTGCACATAATGAATACTAGGTTAGGACCTTTTGATGGCCAGAGGGCTTAGAGGATGTGATATTTACTCTTTCCTTTCTTCATATTTTTTCATTTTTCAATAAATTTTAGGGCTCAAACTTGAGCAAGAAGATGTGGTGCACTATATGCATTGCAACTATAATCACATTCACTGCATATGTGGCTTGGTTCACTACATATGTTCAGTGTGACACATTTCAAAAATAGAGCCACATTGGTTTAGGCTACTCACAATTGAATTTTGCACTCCATCTATTGTGGTGTAACGTATATGTAGAATAATTCACCACGTTTCATTTGGTTAGCCACAACGACTTAAGAGTATGTTGCATTTGATTTTTTGGTTGCACCCACTTAATCGTATGTTGCATATGCTTGATTCACTACAACCACTTAATAGTATACCACAATTCCTTGGTTCATCTAATATGCTTGGTTTGTTGCACCCGCTTAATAGTATGTTGCAATTGCTTGGTTCACCAAACTTGCTTAATAGTATGTTATAATTTATTGGTTCATGACACCCACATAATAGTATGCCACATTTGATTTGTTTTCCACATTCTTGTAACAATGCGACACATTTGATTATTTGGAAAATTGAGCCTACTTGTGAGAATTTTTTCTCTTCGATTTAAGCCCAATAGGTTTGATTAGGCCTTTAATTGACTTGTGATTTTCTTGAGATCACAGATGTGGTATCCACTTATTTATATCTGAGAGATCTGATTATCTACTTTATGATTGTGAGATTAGTTGATAAATGAGGAGAGGGATACCCTTCATTCCCTAGGCCTATATCATGTAACATTTATGCCTTTCATTTGGGCTAACTATGGTTTGTTGACAACTCTCACTTGTTAAAAAATGTGCCTCAACTTGTTGGCTTGAACCTCTGTTAAGGACTTGATGAATTTACCCTCCATACTGTGGAGTCCTTCCTTCCCTTTTGTGGGAGTGTGTTGGTCCTTGCCTTCATTGGTAGAACAATCGTATATCAGTGAGTGACAATGTGTTGTCTCAACGATATGCTGATATGTGATTAACCTTGTATCGGTGTGACTTGGAGTCGTCAGTTGAACTCTTTACCGGGCTACGCCGATGCACCAATGGCAGATGGAAGTGACTCGGATTTTGATGGTAGTGGGGACCACAGTAGAAGTATCGATGTGACTTAGGTTCATTGGTGGAACTCTTCATCAGGCTACACCGATGCACCGATTCTTGTTAAAGGTAATCTTGATATACGGTTGCGATGAGATTAATCCAACAATGCTCCTTTTATTCCACCCTTAGTTGTGGTGAGTACCGATGAAATCTTGTGAAGCAAGAAGAATTTCCTGAGCGGTTGACACTTGGCGGCTTGATCAACGATGTTCGCTAGTCCTGTGCCTCGTGTGGTGGGTCCCAAGTGACTCATGTGGGGTGTGCCGACTTCGAACACATGTCATTGTTTTGATGAAACTTATTGAGAATATTGTAGATGCTTTTTTTATTCCCCCAAAGTGCACTAGTAGTGTACGCGTGTCTTGGTGGGTCCTAGCCATGGCAAGCGGTATATGAAGGGAAATTTCTCAAAGGTCGTTTGAACGCTTGGGAAATTTTCAATGATTGGTCTGCTATGGATGTTGAACCAAATCGACTATTTGACATGTCAGTCAAAGCAATGGACAAATAGCATTATGACATGTGGCACGATATTATTCGTTGATTTTACATCACTATTGTAAATCAATGCTGATTGGCCAAAATCTTTATTCTTTGGTAGCGAACTACGAGGTTGATAGAGTGTAGTTTTTTGGTATGTCTCTGTAATCCAATTCAATGTAGGGTGGCTGGATGTGTGCTTTAGGGTGTTGTTCCCAAATAATGGCGGAAGCTTGTCACTAGGGTAATTAATTACTCTGATGGTTTTTGGTTGGATAGGTAAGAGAGAGGCGGTTGATCATGATGTGAGATCAAGCAGAGGAGAGTGTGTGTTTGAACGATATCCTTTGAGCATTGTAACCATGAACATTGAGACATAAAGAACTAAGAACATGTGAACCTGAGAGGTCGTGAGGCTGTGCTAGCCGAAAGACTAGTTGTGTGTGGTTTGGTGAGATGAAATGAATCTTCTTTGTATGTCATGTGAGGACATTGTAATAGTGCAATGTTTCAAATCTATGTTTTTTCTTGTATTCTCCAAATGAATAAGATGTAACTCCTGTAAAGGAAAAGAACCTGAGATTGTATTGTAACTCTTTTTGTTGTTGAATAATACAATGGCTGGATCTTTTGGAGGGTGGGGTTTTTTACAAGAAAGGGTTTTCCCCACGTAAATCTGTGTGTTCATTAGTTTGTTTTTCATGCTATTAGATTCTATATTTTTGAATATGTGTATGTGTTGAATCTGTTATTTGTCTACATGTACTTTTCTTAGAAGGATTAATGGGGGAAACAACTGTGATTGTTTTCTCTTTTTGGCATAGTGGTTTTGTGTCTTTCAGGTGATTTGAAGAAATTAAAGTCACTAAGGCACTGTTGTTTTAGATTTTTCATTCTAAGATGACCCGTTTCTTTCCCCAATGAGTGATATCAAAGTTGGTTAAGGGAGGTCAAGGTATTTCTTGATACCAACAAGTGGTATCAAAGCTGGTTAAGGGAGGTCAAGGTATTTCTAGATACCAACAAGTGGTATCAAAGCCTTCTTTTGGATGTTTGTTCTGTTTATTTCTCCTATGAATATTTCTTAGTCTGTCAGGCTTGAGGAAATCTAGAGCAATCAGTTGATGTTTGATCCTTTGATGAGTAAAATTCCCTTCTCTCTTGAGACAACATGCAGCGTGAAAGATATTCAAAATAGAGAATATTGGAGTTGATCATATTTTGATGATGTGGTCTGAGTCTCCTAGTTGGCAATAAATGATCCTAATGCAAGGGGTGTGAGTTTACTCTTATGGTTGTGTTGCAACAAAGCATGGTTCATACTAGGTGTCTATGTGAGAGGCTTCCTAATGGTATGGAAATGCTTGTGTTGTTATTCAGCCGTAGATTATTGTGCTTGTGTTGGGTGTTTTGACTTAGCATTGAAGGCGTTGCTCTATGTTACCTTGATTGCATAAAGGCTATGAAGCTGATCTTTGGGTGGTCTGAAAACTTCTGAATAGCCTGGCTCTCTCGTATGCCTGTACATGAGTGTGGTTTTGGAATTGGTTTGAAATGGGCCTAGAGTTTCTATATTACCTATATCTTGTACAAGCATGTTTCAGTTTCATGTTCTTTGGCTCTGAAGGTTTTCTATAGATTTTCCTAAAAAGTCTATGATGCATATTCATGTTATTTTTCATTGTTCTGATTAACCATGATGGTTATTTGCAGACTCTTGGGTCATCCATATGTACAGTGGATATGGATGTGCATGGATGTTTTGGAAACATGGCGGTTTTGCAGGTTTTGCATGGTCAAGGAAAAATTGTGGTTATGTGGAGTTGTTGTTAAGCTATTTCCTAGACCTTGGCTTTTGGGGTGTGACTAGATGAGATAGTTACAATTCAACCTGGTTTGAGGAGGTGTGATGTCTTCTCTACATGGGAGTGTTGGTATGTGATTTTTCACTCAGCATTCTTCTGGTGTTACTTGCTAGTTTCCTAGACTATGGTGCTTGAGTTATGGACATGATTGGCAAATCGGATTTGGTTTTGATCTAGTGTTTGAGTCAAGTTTGTCTTCATTGTTCTTCTCTTTGAGATCTCAGTTTTGCAGTTTCCGGTGCGATGATAGATTTGTAGGCTTCATTGATTGGATATACAGGTTGAGCATGTTGTGGTTTGTCTTTACCTACATGATTGCTATGGGGCAACTCAGAAGTGGACTATCAATATCCACGAAATTGTTTCAGTGTTGATGCAGATCTATTAGTTGGCCTTGTCTGTGGTCACTTGTGCATTGGTGTGGCTGCTTTGAGATGAGAGGAAGGATAGCGTTGAGTACCTGAATAGTCGATTATGGGGACCTATAGCATGTATATCACGATGTCATGGAAGGCTTGGGTATATTGGTTAGTGCAAGCTTTTGATAGTGATGGTGTGGTATGTGTGGTTTGGAGATCTTGTTGATGTTTGGCATTGTTGTCAGATGGACATTTTGTCGATTGTACCTGGAGGCTTTTTAGATCAGTAGATGTTTGGCCATGATTCTTGGAAATCTCAGTGTCATGGTTTAGTGGAAGATTTAGCAGTGATTGTGGATTCATCACTTGGTGGTGAATGATCTTCTTTAGTGTTGCAGATGTTACTAGGAGGGACTCTTAGATCCTGTTGTTGTAGAAGGGTTCTTTTGCAATTGCATGGACACTATTTGAGGATGTGCAACATCTTGGAACCATGGACGATGTTTGGATTCTTTGGTTGAGATTTTGGTTGTGCTTGATAGGTGATGTTGGTCTAGAGTTTGTTTGCTTGAGGGTATGTGCAGGATCATGATGGGCCAAAAAGTGGCGATATGTAAGTGATATGATGGCCCATGTGGCTGACGACTTTTTCTTTACGCAAAATTGATGAAACGAAAAGGGTTTTTAAAGGAGATTCTTACCTTTCCACCAATATAAATTATGCTTTACTTTGAATTTAATAAATTATTATTATACATTTTCTATTTGAATTAAGACTAAAGTCCTTATTGATAGGCTAATTGAAAAACATCTATAGCTTTTAAAGGGTGTCACATTTTTTGAATCTGAAACATGCGTCATATTCTATGCTTCACATACTATAGGATTTAAAGACAAATTGAATTTCATGAAGTTTTGACCAAGTTAAGGTGGTCAGACGTACGAGTTTTTATATTTTTTAAAAGTTGTAATAAAAAAATAATAATTAATTATTTACTTGAAAAAAAATTACAAAAAAATATGCATCACATCGGGACATGAGTCTTCTACTTATATCTAAAATCTTATAAAAGAATATTATCATTTTATTGTGGTTAGGGTGGTCAAACAGACACCTACTTCTTATTTTTTCCCTGAAATTTAAGGACTACTGCATTGAAATTTAAAATTTTCACCAAATAGATTTTTTTTAAATAAAAATAAACCCAATATTTTAGAAACTACATTCAATTTGCAACAGATTCTATTCTTACATATTCTTGAAATAATATAGTTAACTAATTCAAATTTTTATGTCAAGTTGCCTAACTCTGATTTTTCTGAATTTTGCTACCACTTAAGTACCTTTTTTTTCCATAATGATCCTGCACATGCCCTTGATGTCATGTATACTCTTGATTGGGCATTAGAGTATTGGCATGTTGCATTTCTCTTGAAACCATAATTTGTTTACTTGAAGCATGGTATCTCCTAAGGGGGATGAGTAGATCATGATGTCATGATAAGTTCCTGTTTCAGATGTTTGGAGCTTTGACAATCATCTGGTAATTCTTTGTGTTTTGAGTACATTGGTCATATGCTTGAGAACTTCATTTTAAGTGCAGTAATGCAGGATTGGAGTTTAGCATGAGATGATCAGTTGTAGGTGTTCATGGGTACATGGAGAATAAGGTGAGGCTGAAATTCCTTAGAGAAAGGTGTTGATCACAATTGAAAGTTCGAGTAGCCTATACCTTGGTTGGACATGAGTTCAATAGAGATCAATGAGGATATTGCTCTTGGATAATTCATGGTGGCTTGTATATCTTGGAGGATCATTTTCTTCTTCACTCTTGGTCTGCTTGACAGTGAAGTTTATTTGAGAGGTATTTTCCCATTATATCTTTTAGATGTGTTTTATGCTTTATCTTTCATAGATATGGATCTTGAATTGTTGTTTTAAGGTTCTGGAGGAATCATAGTGTAATGTGGACAACATAGTTTATCTCCTTAAGCTTCTGTGTTATATCATCTTTTGATGAGAACTAGTTGGAGATAGTTATATGGGATAGTTTGATCTTCTTTGTGAGGCTTACATACATGATTTGTTAAGTTTCAATGGTTGGGTGTTGTTATGGCTTTTCCTTTTGGATGTGAAGGAGATCATACTTGACATAGCTGGCTTTTAGAGGTGTATGTAGAAGGAGGTTCTATAGTTATATGTGGTGCACCATTTCTCTCTTTCATCTTGGTTTCCTTCCTGGAAGTTTTTTTTTCATCCTACGTTGGGTGTGAACAACTTGGAAGAACTATGGAATACTGTTGAGAGAAATGGTTCCTCTAGTAGCTAGTTGTAGGTTATACACTTCATTGAAAATGTTCCTTGGTACTACATGGTTATATTTTTCTACATTTTGTGATTTGTAGACTTGTTATGTCATTGATCTTTCAGATTTGGCATTACCCATGCAGTGGGAGTACCTGTATGTGTTTGGTCTTCTTTGACTAGTTGGCACATGGTGCTTGTATCTGTAGTTGATGGGTTAGTTGTGTTGTTGGCATGAGTTTACTAATGTGGATACCTTGAAGGTATATGAGATTGGATGGAATAGCATGAGCTATGGGTGATAATTTCAGTCATGTGGGTTTGATCAGTTGGTTGATAGCAGTCAATTTTTTGGTTGATGTCCTAGTTGATGTTCTAGCTGATGTTCTAGCAGTCAATTTTTGGGTTGGGAAGCCAGTAAGTCTTCTTCAAGTGGGATATTTTTGGAAAATGTGCCTCAACTTGCTAGCTTGAACCTCTGCTAAGGACTTGACAAATTTACCCTCCATACCGTAGAGTCCTTCCTTCCCTTTTGTGGGAGTGCGTTGGTCCTTGCCTTCATCGGCAGAATGATCGCATATCAATGAGTGACAATGTGTTGTCTCATTGATATGCCAATATGCAATTAACCTTGTATCGGTGTGACTTGGATTCGACGGTGGAACTCTTCATCGAGCTACACCGATGGACCGATGGTAGATATAAGTGATTCGGATTCTGATGGTAGTGGGGACCACAGCAGAAGTATCGGTGTGATTTGGGGTCATCGGCGAAACTCTTCACCAGGCTACATCGATGCATCGATGCTTGTTAAAGTTAATCTTCATCTACAGTTGCAATGAGATGAATCCAATGACGCTTGTTTTATTCTGTGTTCAATTGTGGTGAGTATCGATGGAATCTTGTGAAGTGAGAAGACCTAAGCGGTTGACACTTGGTGGCTTGATCAATGATGTTTTCTAGTCTTCTACCTCATGTGGTGGGTCATGAATAACTCATGTGGGGTGTGCCGACTTCGAACACGTGTCATTGTTTCGGGGAAACTTATCAATAATATTGTAGATGCTTTTTTAATTCCTCAAAAGTGCCTTGGTGGTGTACACGTGTCTTAGTGGGTCCTGGCCACGGCAAGCAGTATATGAAGGGAAAGTGCTCGAAGGCCATTTGAATGCCTGGGCAGTTTTCAACGGTTCGTCTGCTATGGATGTTGAACCAAACTAATTGTTTGGTGTGTTAGTCAAAGTGATGGATGAATAGCGTTATGACATGTGGCATGATATTATTCATTGATTTTACATCACTATTGTAAATCAACGTTGATTGGCCAAAAGCTTTATTCTTTGGCAGCGATTAATTACGGGGTTGATAGAGTGAAATTTTTGGATATGTCTCTGTAATATAATTCAATGTGGGGAGGCTCAATGCGTGCTACAGGGTGGTGTTGCTAGAGAATGGTGGAAGCTTCTTGATAGGTTAATTAATTACCCTGATGGTTGTTGGTTGGATAGGTGAGAGAGAGGTGGTTGATCATGATGTGAGATCAAGCAGAGCAAAGTGTGTGTTCGAATGGTATGCTCTGAGAATTGTAACCATGAACACTAAGACACACATAACTAAGAAGATGTGAACCTGAGAGGCCATGAGGCTATGCCGGCCGAAAGGTTGGCTATGCGTGTGGGTTGGTGAGATAAAATTAATCTTCATTGTATGTCATGTGAGGACATTGTAACAATGCAAGGTTTCAAATCTATGTTGTTGTCTGTATTCTCTAGATGAACAAGATTTAACTCCTGTAAAGGCTATGAGCCTGAGATTGTATTGTAACTCTGTTTGTTACTGAATAATACAATGGTTGGATCTTTTGGAGGGTGGGGTTTTTTACCGAAAAGGTTTTTCCCCACGTAAATTTGTGCGTGCATTAGTTTGTCTTCCATGTTGTTAGATTCTATGTTTTTGAATTTGTGTATGTGTTGAATCTATTATTTGTCTACATGTACTTTTCTTAGAAGGATTAATGAGGGAAACAACTGTGCCTATTTTCACTTTTTGGCATAGTGGTTTTGTGTCTTTGAGGTGATTTGAAGAAACTAAAGTCACTAAGGCACTACAGTTTTAGATTTTTCATTCTAAGATGACCCGTTTCTTTCCCCAACATTGCTAAGAGATGGAATTCTAAGACATGTTTATTTCATCTACCCACTAAGGAGGCCTTTGTTACTTTGGAGGATTTCTAGAGGATCTTGTATCTTCTAATTCATGGGGAGCAAGTTTTATACAAAAAATTTCATGGGTATTCTTCTCTTGAGGAAGCCTTTGAGCATGATAATATAGCAGACCTCGATATCAAGGAATGTGATATCTAGTGGGATGTTCTAGCAAATATATATGAGGATGGTTGTTATCTATAGTGTGATTGCTGGTGTTTTGTGTCCTGACCATCGAGAACACAGGTTCCTTGTTGGATGGGGAGAGGTTCTTATAGATATGATGGTGTGTTCTATAGTATGTGCATTGGAACCTTGCATGCTTTCCATGCTATACTTTTAGCATCAAAATGTAGCCTATCAAGATCGTCAAGCAATTATCTATGGGACTACTGTTCTCATGGTTTGGGCATGGGAGCATATTGTTGTGTTATACCCACCTATTTCTAGACAACTTACAATAGGAATTTCCTATGTGTACATGTATGGGGGAGTTGTGACATATGTGCGAGTTTGTGATTTTGAGTACTGGCGTCACGCTATTGATCATCCTGATAAATTTACCTGGAGACCATATCAACACTATCCTCCTTGGGATGATGATGCTAATAATTTGCCTTATTATCGTCAGACATGGTATCTTATTGGGAGGATAGTTTAGTCCCAACACATCATTGATCAATAATTACCAAAGAATATCCTTTGAAAGTTTGGGGAGCAACAGGGACTTTCTATTGGTACTGTAGAGTTTGTTATGTCCTTTTGGGAGGTTCAGTCGTGGGGACCTATGATTAGCATGGAGGTAGCAAAGAAGGAGATCGATACACTATAGCTTATTCAGTGGGGTGAGCTAGTAGAGGTTTTTGATTTAGGTACCACACCTAAGTATGATGCATGAAGGGTCAAGCATAGGCCCATCCCTTATACAAATCTAGACTAGCCTACCCCAGTAGAGAGGCTTGGGAGAGGTCTAAGAGGTAGATGTTGTGGCCAAGTATGAGGGTGAGGGGATTATGATGGCAAAGGGGGTGGTGGAGATGATATGTGTGGTGGAGGGAGAGGTGGTAGAGGAGGGAGAGGAGGGAGAGGAGAAAGAAGAGCAAGAGGCGACAGAGGTGGATATCCACCTCGAACACCAAGGCAATATGATGGTCGATTGGGAGAGGATGCTCCTCATCAAGAGGATTTTGTTAGAGAATATGTCCCTCCGTATTATGAGGGTGTTAGGGTAGATTTCTTAGTTTCTCCTATGTAGGTAGATGTTCCTCCTCACTTGGAGGAGGATGTATGAATAGATCAACAGCTAGATGTGGATGTTAATATGGACATTGAGGTTGAGGAGTTTGGGAGAGAGGAGGAGAGAGAGGATATGGAAGATAGATAGGAGGTAGATATGAGGCAGAGGATGGTCATGGAGGATGGTTTTCATGAGATACCCATTATGGAGGTGAAGGAGGAGGAGGGGTAAAAAGCAATAGATCCCTAGGTGGAAGCTCTATAGGAACATTTATATGCCTTTAAGGTGAGATATCCCAATTAAGAGCTAAGAGGGATATGGCCATGATCTGGGCACAGTGGGTAGATTAGAATACCCTTGATTTTATTAGAAAGGTCTATGGTGAGACTGTAGATTTGGCTTGAGATCTCTATAGGTCTAGCAGAGTAGAGCATTATTATTGAGATTTATATGAGAGGGCAATACATCCATCATAGAGAGATCCCAATTTCACTGAGGTGATGAGAAGGTCTCAAGGTAGGACTCATTCTAGATGATCCCAAAGCAGTGGTGGTGTCTCCTAGCCTTGGCCTTCTCCTTACCACTCAGCACAACACTCTCAAAGGGATAGGTCATGGGCTAGTGGATCGGGTCACAAAGAGGACATGCCATCTACTTTTGGGGACAAGGACAACTTTGGAGATGCTTGATTATGTAGACATGTATTATTTTTTAGAGTGAGTTTGTGAGCTCCATGGTTTTAACTAATATTTGATTATTATACTATGACACTTATTTTTTTGGATATATATGAGATGTACCATTTTTTATGCAATTATATGATGTGTTATTTTTTATGGATATGGTCATTTATAATGTTATTCATGATCTATGGATGAATGCATATGATATATTTATCATGCTTACATGTATGACATGATGAATGGATTTAATTTAATTTCTATGTGGTGATGACATTATTAATGCTTATATGTTGTGTCTATGATGATAGCTTTATGTTTTGGAACATGTTATTCCATATGTGATGATTTTTATATGTATGATGATGGTTTGCAAAATGACATGCAATATGGTTTACATTTTTGAATTTCTCTTATGCAATGTATATGACCTATATGAATTTGATTATTATGATATTCTAACATGTTTATGGATGAAGGATGGTGCACCTCATCTATTTGTTTTTGGTACGTAACAACACATCACAAAAATTATTGTGGAACCTGTTAGTAGAACTGTTAGTGAAAAGAAAATAAATGGTTAATAAAACATGTACTACTACAAAGCTCATCATAAAGATTTTTTACTATGGGACATGTAACAAGGGGATGTATTCATACCTAATCATGGATTATGAAGGTAGATTTTTTTTCCATTTGCTTAAAGATATAATATATGGACAAGTGGAAGATGTACAACAAGTTGAGACAAACCTTGGTGATAGTAATATCCATTTGTCAAAGATATGCATATGTCAAACAAAGAGTTTCCTAATTCAGATTAGGGACAATATACCCTTATAGGAATACATGAGAAAATTCCCATAAAGCATTTTTATCTTGTGAAATGAAGAAAAATAGGGTTTGAAATATTAAAGTGGGGTGAAGTACCTATTTTCCTCTATTTCATTATGAAATGAGATCCAAACAATGAATTGATTATCAACCTTTAGGTGAATTATTCAAATTGAGAATCTTCATATTTCCTTATGATTGAAGGATGGGGGTCAAAGTCAAATAGCACTTTGGGGAGAAAAACTAAAAATAGAAAATCAACACCAAAATGCAATCTAACACTTGAAATAATAATATTAAATTCAATATTTACAAAACCAGAAAATAGAATGCAGATTTGTGAAGTGTAGAGACTTGTGTACCAATCACCAAAAGTGTTTTTCAAAAGTTGATCTGAGACTCATTCATCCATGGTTCAATGGGTCCAAGTACATGGGTTGCAAAAATCTTTCAAGATCCTCAAGTGCAAATCTAAAGCTTCTAAATTGTCCAGGTTTCAATGTTGAAAAGTTGGAAATCCAATTTGTAGCTGAGATTTTGTGATTTGACAACTTTGAAAATATTTCTCTTCAAAATTTCTTCAAGTCTTCTTCAACCTAAATCTGCAATCACACATACAAGAGAGAGAAATGTTTGTTTTTGGATGAATAGGGGATTTCCTTCGTCAAACCTCATTTTGGTAATCAAACCTTGAATTGAAATGAAACATGAAAAAGGGAATGAAGAATAAAAAAAGCTATGTTTCCACTCAACAAACCCTTGTATGTATCCTTGATAATGGAGATCTTAGTAGGTCTACAACTTGCATGAGATGGCTGAATTGGATGTGGATCTTGACACTTGAATCTTGCTTGAGATGATTCTTTGAATGCTTGATTTGATCATGAAACCTACATCACAATGTTAGCTCCAAAAACATCCATGATGCAAGAATACTTTGATATGGTGAATGGATCTTGAATGCTACAATAAATATCTGATCTATCTACTCTTGAATGCCTTTGATTACAATATTTTCTTTATGAATGCTTGTATAAAAACTCTAGATGAAACTTAGTGAAATGACCTTGTATTTATAGGTATATATCCTTAATTTCCATAAATTTAAATATCACAAGCCAAAATTGAATTATGGATTTGAAAAAATTAAAATACCACTAAAAACATAATTTAAATTTAGGTCCTAAGGTCTAGGGAGGACCCATTCGCCCATGGGCGAATGTGTCCTAGGTCCATACACTTGGAACACACATTGCTCAATATAAAGTGTTATGTTTATGCATTAATTATTGTCAGGTTTCCCCTTTCGAAAATGTAATTTAATAGGCTTGTAAATGAATTAAAGAGCCAATTAAGGCATAATTAATCTCAATTTAATTAAGAGGGCCCAAATAAGTCTGTAAATGTAAAGGGGTAAATTAAACAACACTAAATTAAGGCAATATTAAGTTCAAATTAAATTAAGAGGGACCAAACAAGTGAGAAAATGTAAAAGGATGCATTTTTGTACACTACATTTAGCCCCCACTTTAGTGAGAGGATGACCTTACATCAAACTCACACTAAAGTAGACAATCAAGAGACATCTAATTGTACAATTGTTGGAAGGATAAAACAACAAAGATCAAGGAGGATGATCAAGCCTCCAAGATCTAAGATCTCATAGAAAAACCAATAAAGACACAAGGAGAAACATGCATGTGTTAGACATATATATGTATGTAGCAATGGCAAGATACTCAATCATACACTTCCAAAGACTCAAAGGAAAGAGAAAAAAGGATAAGGAAGAAGGGAAAGGATCAAGCCTCAACTATCCAACATGATGTGGAACATGCCTCAGCTATTTTTCCAAAAAAATTTACAAGTGGAACTCAGTGTCCACTATGCAAACAATAATGCACGTTCACGCGGGCTAGTTAAATCTATTGTCCACTAGGTGAGCCCCCAAGGGTGGAAAATGAGAGAAGCTTATTAGGCTCCCATACCATACCAAAGTTATATCTCTGATAACTTTAATAAGGCACCTTACAATATGAACTTTGAGCTTCATAAGGCTTAGCAAGTTGTGTTATGCTAAACACTTATGAACAAACACGGAACCACTAGAAACAAAATTGTGTTATGCTTGGTGGCCATGAAAAGCGGTTGCAACTTCGAGCTTGATAAGGTTAGAAAAGTGTGTTATGCTAAAAACTTATCAACAAAAATGAAAATAGGATAAGACATATTCAAAGGGGTTTATCTTAGTTAATGTAAGGTCTCATCCTAGGTAACATTGTGCCTAATGTCTCCAAGAGAGGACAAGTCTAGGATAAAAGATTTGCAACTTAGGGAATGCAGCACATAGCATCACCTCTAAGAGGAAAGTCATATACCAAGAAATTTCACACTATGACATCAAACCCAATGACACCACCAAGAAGAAAACACATCACAAGAAGTAAGAAGACCACACAATGAAACATAAGAAATACTCCAAAGATCTCCAAAAATGATAATGCCAATGTATGCCCCCACTTTAAAGAAATTGCTAACACCATGCTCTAAGAAATTACTTTAAATTAGAAAATGATAAATGCTAAACAATAGATAAGACATGAGAGATTACTTGGAAAGCCCTATGTTAAGTATGTTTCCAAATGAAGTTATGTCATGAAAAAGAAAGGGGTTTCTCCCAAAATGAAATCCCAAAATCACATAAGGGATCCACGAATTCAGGGTCATTGTATATATTTGCTACAATGATATTATAGAGCTCTTAGAAATTTCATCATTCCCCAAATAACTCATGGAACTTGAATAATGACACATAAAGAGTGGAAACAAAGAAAAGTCTTTTGTATCAACATTGAAGAGACCCAAATGTCTTGATTCCTTGCATCATCCCCAAAAGGAAAGAACAAGACAAAATAAAAGATAAAAGGTTTCTAACATATAGAAAAATGAAGGTACAAATAGAGGAATGCACATGAAGATACATCAAATAAAATAGTACGGGGGATCAAAATATGCACATGTAATCACAAAAACATAAAAAGAAAAAAAAATACAATACTATTAAGGCACATGTGATTCAACGTATAGTAGGTCATCTACATCCCAATCTTGTTCATCGTATACAAAAGGCGGATAACTAGCCAAAGGGACAACATCAAGTGCCAAACTAGGACAAGCACCAAGTTCAACATGTGGTGAATCAATCTTTGTATAAGGATCATCATGATTGTTATCATTTAAGCTCATGGAAGAGGAGAACAATAAATTTAACTCTTTAAGCACTTCCTCATCATTTTTTTTAGTTTCATTATCATCATCCAAGTTTATCACAACAGAAGGTCTAATGATAATATCCATAGAAGGTTCTTGTTCTTATTGTGTTCTAGGTTTAGAATTTTCTTCTTTTTGGTGAAGGTGTAGAATCATCATGCATTACTTGAGGTAAGTTTGGATTTTGATTTTCCTTGTTATTTTCTTCTTTTTCTTGTAACAAACGAGCAATAGTATGACGTCTAAACCTGCGCTCTCTAGAATTTCAGTTCCTTTTCATTTGATTTTCAAGTTGAGATTGTGTAGGAGTGGGTTTATCAACCATAGGTTTATTTTCTTCCCTTAATGGAGGAACATAAGGAACCATGGAACGTTGTTCAACCACTTTCTCTTTATATTTCTAAACTTTTTTTATTTTAGGAGGCACAATGGGACTTATTTGGTTATCTTGTGGTCTCTTATAGGAAATGGGTGAAGGATTTTCTTTGTTTTGGTCTTGATTATTTGCAAGGGATTTTGGTTCAATCATGGTTTCATCAAGGATAGGAGGCTCAATCATGGGTTGAGGCATATTTCTAAGGAACAATTCTACTATAAAATTTTTGATGAAGGCCACACTTCCCAAAACCCTCACAAATCACAACAATAGATACCAACACAAAAGATGCGAGATAGAAAATAGCTCACTTTCAATTATTTTTAGAAAATGAAATTACAGAGTTAGAACTTACAATTCTACAACCTCAGGGCTTGATTCATTAAAAAAAATTGACACAAAGAAGGGTATGAAAATTTCTCACACACTCAATCAATGCTAACACAATGAACAAAATTGTTTCTTCACAAGTTCAAGGTTTACACACACAAGGTATGCACCTAGCAATGCTACAAAGTGCCAAATGTGGATTTTTACAACCAGACCTCTATCCAACCTATGGAAAACCCTTGGTAGATTGAAAATGGCATGCTAGGACCCAAAATGGTCTTTAAAACCTTAGACTCCATACTTTTTTCACACTTCCTTCACAAATAGGCTTCAAACCTAGTAGGACGGGAAAGTGACAAAAAGGGGAAAAAAATTTCACACAAGTGAGAGCCCAAAAATATAAACACATATTTGATTACACATTAAGGGCTTATACAACATACTATGAAATCAATTGGGGTTGTTTTGAAAAGTATCTTCCAAAAAAAAATTGCTACGCTTGAACAATGACCTAATTATGCTTATTTGACAGGTCAGCTATTGATTCTGCCAACTCCACTCCTCCATTATTAATTCTAGAGCACCCAACATGTATTATTAGGTCTTTACATGCTATTCCAACCCTTACAAATCACTTTCCAAGAGTTTATGTTCAAACCCCAACCTCTGTGCACCTAAACTATTCAAAAAGCATCATCATATTTTCACAAAATCTCCTCTCCTGCTCTTGTAAATCACATGAAAACAAAACCTACCCCTAAATCTACCATTCCACCAAGTTAGATAATTTTTTACTAGGTGCAATTGCTCAAAAAAATCATTTTATTCAACCAAACCCCCAAATTCAAGGTTTCAAGACTAGTTTTAGAAAAACCACAATAAAATCTTCAAAACTTAATGAAATATTATGATACAAGAAAAAAAATGATGAAAACTCATCACTCCATCACTTTAAATGCTTAAAATATCATCCTCATGCCATACAAGGTCGTACCAAGGTCTACAGCATCAAATTTCACTTCAAAATATAGGAAAACAAGAGCTCTAGTTATTCAAATTTCAAATTTACATCAACCAACTTTCAACCAACGTTCAAAAATGCATTTTTAAACATACAAAAACCTTCCCAACTGAGAAAAACTGACTTCTAACATTATTTTCACCTTTTGACCCTTCGTGTATTCCATTTTACATTTTTATAATACGACATTTGCAAGATTTGACAACATTTACAAAATGTAACAACTTGACACCACAAAGCACCTAGAAACCTAACAAGGACTCCATACACATATGAAATGGTCAAAATGACCTTATTACAAAAGAGATCCAAACCAAAACCAAGAAATGACAAAATTGCCTCATGGAGGCATGAAACTAACTAGGTGCTCCTGCACCAAAAATCAACACTAGAAACAAAATATATTATTTAGAGCCACAATCTGCACTAATGGAGCCACCTTCTATAGCCCCCACTTAACCCCTTTTTATTTTACCCCATAACTACCCTAGAATGTTTAATAAAGTGTAACTTTCCAAAAAAAATTGGTGCCAAAAGCCCCACCGATTGATTTCTTGCCTAGGAAGATATTTTAATGAAATTCACTTTTTTGTGGTGCAACTTTGTGGGGTCGTAAGTTTTGATTAGGGTGTATGGTTTTCTATTATAACATATCATTGGAAATCTCTCGAAGAGATCTACAACATCGAACCCATCAAAGATCGGTTCATCCACTTTTTGAGCTGGTTTGGGGCTTCTAAGGTTTTCATCTTTTAATTTGAAGCTGCATTGGAGAAATTTCTTAGGATAGAAACTTTAATATCTACCAAACCATACATGGTATTGAGATGAGACTCTCATGAATGGACATATTTTTCAGCTTCTCTCCTTGGGGTAAATTTTTGGGTCCATACAAGCCTATTTAGGCCAACTTACTAAAAATAATAAGTGACCATTTTTCACATGTTCTGACTTTTGATTATCTTACAACCCTTAAGTTCCATTATGGGACTCAAAAAAAATAAAGAAATTAAGGAAAAACATTTTTTTGGGGGTGATGCAAGATTTCCCCTATGCCATTGGATGCTCCTACATTAGACACCCAATGTAATTTTAAAAGTGACCCTATCACTTCTCAAGGGTTAGAGGGAAATCAAGATGGTTAACCTCAGCCTTAGACAATCATGATGAATTTTCAACAAGCCTTCCTCTCCATTTCACCAATTACTCTACATATTACATGTTTTTTGTGCTTCTCCCCACGTGACTATCCAAAATTTCTTCTATCTCCTCCTTTTTTGAAGTAGGTGCTAGAATATTCCACTTTGCTTCTATTGCTTCTTCACCAATTCCTCCTTCATCATATTTTGTTAAATCTAAAATATTAAACACAAGTGAAATATGAATTTCATTATGAAACTCTAAATCATATGCATTTCCTGAATCATGTTTCTTCAGGATCTTGCATGGCCCAAACTTCTTCATCTTTAACTTGTATGTACCCACTGGAAACCTCTCCTTTCAAAAATGAACCATGACTTCATCTCCTACTTGTAACTCCTTATACCTCCTTTTCCAATCTTCCTTAGCCTCATATTGTGAGTTCATCTTATTGATATGTTTCTTAACCTTTTCAGGTGCTCAACAAAATCTTCAGCCTCAACACTACTCTTCTCCCTCCTATCCATCTTTCTCAGTTCAGCAGTAGTTCTTGGACTACTCCCATACACAATTTGGAATGGTGATTTACCAAGTGCTCCTATTGACAGAAATTGTTGTAAGTAAATTTTGTGTATGGTATAATTAAATGCCATCCATTGGGCTTATCTCCTACTAAGCATCTTAGCAGGTTACCTAAACTCCTATTCACAACCTCCATTTGTCCATCAGTCCGTGGATGGTTTTTAGAACTGAACTTCAAATCTATCATAAATTTCTTCCATAATGTCCTCTAGAAATAACCAACAAATATGTTATCTCTATTTGAAAATATACTCTTTAGTAGACCATGTAGTCTCACCACCTCTCTGAAAACAACTCTGCAATATGAACAACGTCACTAGTCTTATGACATGGAATGAAATATGCCATCTTTGAAAATTTATTCACCACTACAAAGATGGAATCATGCCCTCTCTGTGTCATTGGCAAGCCAAGAAAAAAATTCATGCTAATATCCTCCCTTGGCCTCTTAGGAATAGGTAATGGCTGATACAATCCAATATTTTGACTTGTTCCTGTGAACCCCTAAACCTGCAAATGCACCAAGAAGTCAAACATTGTTAGTGTTAGATCAAAATGCATGTAAAGATTTGAAGAATTCCCCATGAAATCCACTTATTAAGCTAAAATTAGGAAAATGAAGAACATAAAGCAATAAACTTGGACTAAATCCTAATTAAGCAAATAAGTTAAAGATCTTATGGGGGAATTGGTGCCAATGATATGTTGCAATTGGCCCTTTCCCAATTCCTATGGTTGCAATGTGGATTGATGAAGAAATGGTCAAATCTCCAAAGAGATTTGAGCATAACCTTGGTAAAAATGTGAAAATGATAGGAATGTATGGATGAAAGTAGCAAAATCAGTTCTCACTTGAAGAGAGTAACTTTGCATATGAGTTGTGGATGAAGATTGAGGAGAAGAGCCTCCAATTTATAGATTCAAATCTTGGAAGAGATAGAGGAAATAAGCAATGTGGGACAAAAGATAGTCCAATGGCATTGTGCCACTTTTCCAAATGTGATTGGACGAGGAATGTGCAAGTTTTGGCCAATGTGCCAATAAATGCAATTAGGTGGCATTTCAAACTTGAGAAATGACATGTTGAAGAGGGAAAAGGAATGAAGTTAATGTCACTTGGCTCAAGGTCAAAGGCATGTAAGAGGCTTTTAATGCCTTGTTGGAAAGACCAAGTCCACTTGGACTTTTTGAATTCAAATAAGGAATATTCCCTTTTTGATGCTTTGTGAGGGAAAATAGGAGAATTAATAAATCAAAGTAATTGATTTATTGTGCAAGTTGCATTCTCTAGAGAATTTTAGTGAGAAGGATTAACTTAATCAAGGACCTGATTAACTTAATGAAGAATTAGGTGATGTGACAATTTAGACTTAGATTTATGAATTGATTTAAGTCAGAAATTGAGAGGAAATGATTCATTAAATAAATGATTTGATTTATTTAATAAAGAAGGAATGTGTTAGATTAAATCAAATAAGGTTTAATTTATTTAATTTAATAGGAGGACTTTAGAGATTTTAATTAAATAAAATGATTTATTTAATTAAATAGCAATGTAGGGTTAATTAAGATTAAATTGATTAATTTAATCAAAGGAGGTGACAGACTTAATCCAATAAATAGTAATTTATTGAATTAAAGGATAGAAAGTGATGAAATGTTGAGAATTTGATCTGAGAGGAAATGTTGTTAGCAATCGGGATCAGGTGTGCCAAAACGAATTTGTTCATTTTCCATGTCTACATTTTGCCCCTCTTTGAAGCAATGTACCCGTTGCATTGGTTCAAAGAATAAATTGTTGTGATCAAAGGTCTAGGATTTTGAATGTTTCAGATGCCCAACTGCTACCCCAGCAGAAGGATATTGCTAGATATTACCCCCTCGAAAGACTCGACGAAAATTTTGGATGGTCTCGCAAAAAAAATGACAAGCTACCCGACAAGACAAAAATGCCCCAAAATGCCAGAAAATTGCTTTAAAATGCCAGAAGGGATGCAAAATGACTCTCAGTTGGATGAAGATGGGCTCAGGGGACCAAAACCCAAGCTGGGAGGTCAAATTAGGTCAAAAAACCCTAATTTTCAGGCTTAAATAGACCGCGAGGGGTCATTTTGCAATATTAGCCTTCAGAAAATTTCAATTTTTAGCTCTGAGTTTGAGTGGAAATGGTACAACAACAGCTTCCCAGGCATGTGATGGAGAGGGTTCGAACACATCAGTGGCCAATCAGCATAGGACCTGTGGTATCTACCCCTATCTATCTTTTAATTTTATCGTTTTACGTGCATTAAATAGGGTTAAGGTTCGGTTCAAACTATGTCACCATGGAAAGTGTCTTATCGCAACCACGCGGTGTTGTATTGCACCGCATATGCGAAGTGCACCACGTAGGTCAGTTTGCAATTTGGCACTTGGTTGGTCGAAAGTTCGCCGCATGTCCATTCTTCACCGCACGGGCCAGTTAGGAATTTAGGGTTTGTGCCAAATAAGACCACATATGAAAATTGCACCATGCTGGTCACTTTGTAATTGCTAAAATGGCAAACCCCACCATGGTGATGTAGTTTGGAACTTTCCAAACTACACCGCACCCACAAACAGTGCCGTACTTTCCAGTTTGAGGGAGATTTTGACTTTAAAACTTTATTTTTTCCTGACGCAATAGCCTTCCCTATGCAAGAGGAGTCTGGTGTACTCTATTCATGGGAGAATCGATGGCCAGTGCTTAGCAGATTAGGGGCTATGCCCGAGCTAGTCCAGGAGCACCTTGGTGCCATTGGCCTTTGGTACATTGTGTATGCCCCTCCTATTCGAGCTCACCTAGGCATGCTTATGGCTTTGGCAGAGCGATGGCACAGTGAGACCTCCTCCTTCCATCTTCCTACTAGTGAGGCCACTATCACCCTCGAGGATGTATGGCGCATCCTTCGCTTGCCCATTCACAAGACTCAAGTTATTTATGATCCAAATGTCGGTAGAGAGGTCTGTTACAAGGTGATGCAGATGGATATTATTGAGTTTTGTGATGGTCAGATTGATCTAGAGTTATATCGTGACCGCGTGCACACGTACCGATTAATCATTGCTGCTATTATCTCAAGCCTTGTGGTACCTGATCGGCGGGGTTGATATTTCAGTCCAGGATGGGGACTTGCATGGGATCAGATGGTTCATCAGAGGGAGTGCTTTGCTTGGGGACTAGTACTACTGGCGTCCCTCTATAGGGATCTTCATGAGTTTGTCTACTTAGACAATAGGTCCATTGGGGTAGGGGACACCTTACTGCATGTGTGGGGATGGGGCAGGATCCTAGTGCTTCGTCCAGACATCACACCAATTCCTTTAGAGACAGATGATCCCCTCATTTGGTGGTATGGCGGGGCATTGATGCACTTTTCATTTACTGGCACGAGTGGTATTCCACACTGGCGGCAAGTTCCCAATGAGATGAGAGAGTTCATCTAGAGACCGTGGATGGATATTGGTCCATGGGGAGATGATGTCCAGCAGCTCTTCTTCGCTCAACAAGATAGGCTGATGCAGGGCCGAGAGCATACCATGATTGAGAGGTACCTTCCAGACAGGGTTGCTCATTAGTTCAGGGAGGTACAAGACAGGCCCGATGACCAGTATGTGGCCATCTTTGCACGTACTACTAGGGAGACAGCATGGGGCCAGCCCATCCTGGTAGCCGAGGTGGTGACCTCTTTTAGGGAGTTAGTGGCTCGACCGTGGCTATATTATCAAGGGCCGATAGATGTAGGAGTCACCGTAGCCTATAGGGCATGGTTTAGACCTCCCCCCAGATTGACAATTCCAGGTGCAGTTGTCGCACGATGCAGACGCAGGGGCCGAGCAGGTGGTAGGGGGCGAGGCAGAGGAGAAGGTGAGGAACCTCCTCATCAGACACCTCCCAGGGACAGGGCCCAATAGTCACCTGTTTGAGTAGGAGATTAGGATGATCAACCGAGGGTAGATCCTCAGCATCAGCCAGCAGGGCAGCCAGTAGGGCAGCTAGCAGGATAGCCCGATCATCGAGATGTGTTGATTCAGTAGCTATAGGGGTAGATACAGGTTATGACTACGGAGAGAGACTAGGCACGATCCGAGAGGGATCAGGAGATAGGCCGGCGACAGCAGTTAGAGAGTGCAGCATCCTCATCTCGAGCCAATTCGAATGATATTCAGGATTATAAAGAGGCTATGAAAGAGGCCAAGTACTATCGGCATCATTATCGACAGGTAGTGCCGTCAGACCGCAGAGTGCCAGATTTTTCTCAATAGATAGGGAGGCGACCAGTAGAGGCACATGGTGAGAGATAGGATGGGGAGGGCAGCAGCCAGTAGGGCCCACCCCCTTTTTGATCATAGGATAGTTTTGCTTCATTTTTGATATACGGGCTGCAGTATTTTGGCCTTATTGTATTATGTATCTGATGGACACCTGATCCTATTCTATATTATAACAGTGATTTTTGATGATATATATGAGATGATTCACCCTTTTATGATGTACATGCAAATATGTGATGTTATGAGATGTTTCTATCCTTATGGTTCATGCGATGCAATGTATGTGATGAATGCATTTCTTTTTGTATTTTCCATGCTTTAAATGATGTAATGCGTATTAATGATGGTAATGGATGCAAATGGTAATGGTAATGGTTGCAGATGATAATGTATGATGAAATGATGTCTTAAGATGTTTAGAATAATGAATTTATATTATTCCTCATAACTTAAGATATTGATATGATATAATGCTCTTCTGACATTAACTATCTAGTGGATGCAGGATGTATGCATGGGTGATGTTTTGATTACTGTTATAATACCATGTTAAAGTGGAAAGAAGGTAGAAGAAACGTATAATTAATGAGTTAGTGATGATGATGATGATGATGGTGATTTTCATTGCTAGGAATTAGGATTTTCAAAGGATCAATTGCGTTATGTTTGATAACACACATAGGTACGATGCATCGAGGTATTAAGAACTAGGATGGCGTGGTACCTAGTGTGATGGACTTTGACTTAAAAATCAGATAGGAGTATTCTTGTTCACACTTAGCATTCATACTTTATTTAGGATGTAGTTCAGATATTCTAAATATCTCGAACCAAAACACAGAAAACCAAGCTTTCCTATGTGGTCAACAAGATACTTAAAATATCCTCCCTACAAACCAAACAAAATATGCATAACTAAGTTATTTTACAAGCGTATCCCACAAGCATAGCAGATAAAAGATAATGATCATTGCCTGATTCCTTTCTCTCTAAACCTGTTTTGTTTAGGCTTCATCGAGAGGTCCTTGGAATGAGCGCAAAATAAGATAAGTCAAAAGAGACCAAAGTAGAGTAAATAAACAAGCCAATATTCTTCATACCGCTAGCCAAGGCTAAACTACTGTGGGGTACCTAATGCTTATGTCCATCGCAGGAAAGCTTCATCCTAGGACATGTAGTGATCAGGGTTTTGATGGGGTCGATTGGGTGATAGGCTATTGATACTCCGAGGTGACTAACTTGCTTGCTTACTGCTCTAGACTTGAGACTTTGATGATTAAGGTGTTCACTTTGAAACCTGCTAAACTAAATTCTAACTGACTTACCAAAGGGTGAAAGTGACGATTGACTTTATTATGAGTGAGACGTTCACGGGTGAAAGCGAGATGAAATGGATGCACCATTTTGGATTTTTTCAAATGTTTTGAGGCTATTTTTGGTATTTTCAAGATTTACGACAAACAGACTAACTTAAAGACCTATCCTAGGGGTCTTGAGATCCGATCCATAGATTATCCTTGCCTACGTTATATACGCAGAGACCATGTAGTTCGACTAATGATGGACTGACTTAATGAAAAGATGGATGGGCAAATGGATTGCCAATGCGACGAACGCCTAAAGGACTGACCTTAACTATCTCGGGGGATGATCAAAGATCAACCTTGCCTATGTTCAAGCTCAGAGATGACGTTGTTTGACAAGGTGGAAGACTAACAAGACTAAACGGTAAATTTTGAAGATTTTCGGATATTTCGACATGTTTTTGGATTTTTGAATGATTTGGATGTTTTTGGTTTTTTGATGAATTTTCAAAAAGATCACAAGAATGCACACGAATCCGATCCGATGTTGCGAGAACGTTCCCACAGTGTGGTGCAATAGACTACTTCGATAAAGTCAGGATAGACTGACCTTACGAATGCCAAGTAGTTCCATGGTGGAATATGCTGTAGACACCAACGCAGGCTATGGTATGGATGCGAGTGGATGAGTGGATGAATGAGTGATGGAATGAGTCGTGCAGATCCTGGTAGATGGGGAAGGTGTTTTATTTACACTTGGTGCCTGTTTTCCAGATTTTCACCAAGGTACTTGCCCAAAGCGCCACCGAAGTGGTTTTCACTAGAGGACGAATTTTTTCCTTTTACTATTTTTTGATTTTTTTTGTTGTCACCAAGACGCCTGTTTGCTAGGTTTTCATCAAGATAACCATTTTTTCAGGACTTTTTCTGATTGTTTTTTGTATTTTTGGGTTCTATACCTTGCAAGATTTAGGCATAAAACTTTTTGAGGTGTGAACTATTCATGGGCTCTTGCAGGGGCTCGCCTTCTGGTGTCGATAACTAATATGACCCCGATTTGTAGCTTGTAGTGATGATAAAGGGTCCCAGCCAGTTGGGCTCAAACTTTCCCTTTGTATCCAGATTTGGCACGCTCTTTTGGTTTTCTTTCAACACAAGGTCACCAACTTGGAAAATGTGTTGTCTGATCTTCTTCTTGTAGCTCCTTTTTAGGCGATTCTGATACACTTGTAGATGATTAAGGGCATCCATGCACCTTTCATCTAGTAATTCCAGCTCATTGAGTCTTGTGACCCTGTATTCCTCATCTATGATGAGGTTTTGCAGTGATATCCTCAGTGACGAGAGTTCGATCTCAATAGGGAGGATGGCTTCTGATCCGTAGACCAGAGAGAATGGGGTGGCACCTGTTGGCGTACGGATGCTAGTGTGGTAAGCCCATAAGGTGGGATTTAGCTACAGATGCCAGTCACGACCAGAGTCATTGACCGTTTTCTTGAGGATTTTCAAAATGGTTTTATTTGTAGCTTCTGCTTGGCCATTGCCTTATGAATAGTATGGAGTGGAAAAACAGTGTTGGCTTTTGAATTTTTCACACAAATCATGGACATCCTGATTTTTGAAGGGCGTCCCATTATCAGAGATAATGGATTGGGGAACACCGTATCGGCAAATGCGGTAATTCAGGATGAACTTGGATATTTGTTTTCCCATGATGTAGGTCATGGGAATTGCTTCAACCCACTTTGTGAAATATTCGATGGCAGTGATGATGAACTTATGGCCATTGGATGAGGTGGGCGATATTTTACCAATGAGATCGAGCCCCCATTGTGAAAAGGGCCAAGGTGTAATAATGGGCTGCAGTTCTTGAGCTGGTGCATGAATAAGGTCTCCATGCGGTTGACATTGTAGGCATTTTTTGACAAAGTTGTGTGCCTCTCTTTCCATCATCGGCCAGTAGTACCTTGTTCTCAGCAACTTTTTAGCCAAGGTCATACCACTTGAGTGTGACCCGCATGTGCCATTGTGTACCTCAGTTAGAGCAGTCAAGGCTTCCTCGGGTTTTAAACAATGTAGCAAGGTTTTGTCAGTACTTCTACGGAAGAGGGTCTCTCCTAGGATGATGAATCATGAAGTCCTTTTGACAAAAGTGCATATTAGGTTCAGAGTGATATCAGTGGGGAGGATTCCTAACCTTAGGTAGGTGTATATATCATGATACCAAAGATTTTCGGGACCAATGAGTTCACACACGTATTCTGACTCTGGTACCTCGAATGTGGGTATGAGAAGCTGCTCTACGAGGAATTCATGTTTGAAGACGTTGCGAGGAATGTCTAGTAAGGATCCAATTGTTTCCATTGCATCGGCTGCTCTGTTGTTTGTCCTTGCTATCTGCTCAAAGGTGATGTCAATGAATGATTCTTTTAGGCTTTCTATCACCTTCTTGTATGGTGCAAGCTTATCATCCTTCATTTGGTATTCACCGTTGACTTGGTTGATGATAAGTTGTGAGTCCCCATAGACTTTTAATGCCATGATTCACCATTGTGCTGCAATCTTGAGGCCTATGGTCAAAGCCACGTATTCTTCAATATTGTTAGTACAAGGGAATGCCAACCTGTATGATCTAGGTATGTAGTCTCCTTGCGGCATGATGAAGAACACACCAGCTCCTAATCCATGTTGCATGTGAGAGCCATCAAAGTATAACTTCTAGTGGTCTGTTGCACCAAGGTTAAAAAGGGACTCATCTGGGAATTCTGATATGAATAGGTTATCTGTGTAGAGGGGAGCTTCTGCCAGCTGATCCACAATGACTTGTCCTTTTATGGCTTTTCATTCTACATACTCGATATCATGTTCGGATAATATCATTACCCACTTAGCCATTCTACCTGTAAGCGTTACTTTCGACAATAGGTACTTTAGAGGGTCTATTTTGGCAATCAACTTGATTTGGTGCGCTAGCATGTAGTGTCTAAATTTCTGAGCCACAAATACCAGTGCTAGGCAAGCTTTTTCTATTGATGTGTAATTGAGCTCGTGTCCCACCATTGTTCTGCTGATGTAGTAGATAGCCCGCTTGGTTCCCTTTTCATCATGTTGGGCTAAAAGGGCCCCCAGGGTGGCTGTTGTTGTTGAGATGTATAGGATTAATGGTTTCCCCAAAATTGGTGGCATCGACACAGGTGGTGTAAGTAGATATTCTTTTATTTTTCCGAATGCTTGCTCACATTTGTCGTCCCATCTGAAAGCTACTCCCTTGTGAAGTAGGTGTGAATAGGCAATCTGTTTATCTGCCAGTTGTGCTATGAATCTGTGGATGGACTGGAGTCTACCTTGCAATCCTCTTAGTTGTTTTAACATTCTTGGTGCTTCCATTTCAAGGATTGCTTTTACCTTTGCAGGGTCCACCTCTATTCCTCTCATTGAAACTATGTATCCTAGTAGCTTTCCCGATTGTACCCCAAAGACACACTTCTTCGGGTTGAATCTAACCTTATATTGTTTGACCCTGTCAAAGATAGCACTTAGAGTTGCTATATGGTCTTGTCTCTTCTTTGATTTAGCCAGTATGTCATCTACATAATCTCTGACTATTTTATGGATCATGTCATGGAAGATTAATGTCATGGCTCTTTGGTATGTAGCTCCTGCATTTTTCAACCCAAATGGCATTATGTTCTAGCAGTAGGTGCCCCAAGGACATGTGAATGTTGTCTTGTGTTGGCCTTCTTTTGAGATCATTATCTGATTGTACCCCGAGAAGCCATCCATTAGGGAGAGCATCTCATGTCCGGCCGTCATATACACTATCATGTCAATGTTGGGTAGTGGAAAGTCATCCTTGGGACATGCTTTGTTTAGGTCTCTAAAATTAGTGCAAATGCGGATGCCCCCTTTCAATTTTGAGACTGGTACGAGATTTGATACCCATTATGGATAGTCGATTGGGCATATGAAGCCAACATCCAGAGGTTTCTATAGCTCAATCTTTACAAGCAAGGCTATTTGTGGGTGCATCTTCCTTAGCTTTTGTCTGACTGGTTTTGCTCCGAGGTAAATGGCCAAATGATGAACTACCACTTCAGGGTCCAAGCCTGGCATGTTTGCATAGGTCCACGCAAACTTTACCTTTCTCTCCTTTAGGAATGCTGCCAATAGTTCTTGTTCCTCTATTTGAAGTGTTTGGGCATAGAATGTGGTTTGTGGCTTTGTTTTTGTTCCCAAGTTGACAGGATTACACTGCTCTGCTAGGATCGCTAATTTCTCTTGGTGTAGAGCAGTAGGGGGGAGATTGAATCCTTCATCCTCTGGCACCTCGGGGAGGTTTTCACCATCAGATGCATCCTTTTATTTTTACTGTTTTATGGTTAGAGAGTGCCACAGTGTGGTTTTCACTCAATAACTCCAAGCTTATTCTCGATCTTTTTCTTTTGTGACTGAAGGACTCAATCATCTCCCCATAGTATGCTTGTGTGTCTAGTGTGATGTTGAAACTAGCCTTGTGAACTCCGCACAGGATTGTATCCCTTAGTCCCATGAATTCCAAGAGAGCCTCATCATTTTCGAACGAGTCTAGAATTGGCAGTCCTCGTTGGTCGTGATTGACGAGTTGGGGGTACACTAAGTGGATTTGGTGGGTTCATTGGATTGGCTCAGTGGGTGAGGCACTAATCATTAACAAGGTGGACTCCTCAAAAATCCTAGGGACACTTGCTATGGTATCCTCATCATCAGTACTAGCACACACATCGGTAACGTCAAAGGTGTAATTGTCGAGTGGGATCCCTAAGCAAACGGGTGGTCTAGGGATTGTTGTTGTTACCTGAGGAGAGGACTGTACTGCTCTTCTGGGCGTACCTCTACCACATACGGTTATACTCGGAGGGGTATAGTCAAGGCCAATGTTTCGCATTCTTCTTTCCACAATGATGGGCTCCAAGCATCCATCACTGTTTCTTCCTAGGCTTTCATTCCTATTATAGTCCATGTCGAACATCATTTGTAACTCTCTATTTGTTTCCTCCATGGGTAGGGTGGGAGTGGGTCTTTCATCTTGGTATAGAGTTTTTGTGATGTCCTCCTCATCCACATTCTCCCGACTGAGATCCCCCCAATGGTGGAATCCAGAGGGTTCCGTTCTAGTGTGAACAGGTGTTTGAATCAATTGTGGTTGCCCATGTGACCTAGGAGATTGTGGTAACTCTCCTACAACAAAAGCATTTCTCTTCATTCTATAATCACCGCATCCATTGTCCTATATCATGTTTTTGATCTTGGATATGTCGAGGATGGCGGGTGTCTCTGTTGCAGAAGTGGAGGCGAGATTAGCTAGGTCTATGTATGATGTGGATGGTCCTTCATCATTTTTAGGTACTTGAGGGATCTTGTAAAACTTGGCTTCCAAGTTTTTGCAATAGGAGAAAGGTTCGGGATCCCCATGTATAGTAACCTCCTCATTTTGATATGAGAACTTAATGCACTGGTGATAGGTTGAGGCCACTACCTTCATTCCATGTATCCATGGGCATCCCAGGAGGATGTTGTATGGTAGATCAGGGTCAAGAACTTGACAGGTTGTTTCCACGGTTGTTGGCCCCACTTGGATGGGGATCTTGATAGTGCCCTGAGACACTCTTTCCTGGTCATCATATGCTCTTATCATGATGCTTTTGTTCTTATTGATGGAATCCTCGGCGAATCCCAATTTTTTTGAGTTTCATTGAACAAATATTAAGACCTGCACCACCATCTACCAGGACTCGTTTAACGTTCTTTTTATGGATTAGGACTTGGAGGTGGAGTGCGCGGTTATGAGATGGTTGCGGGGGGAAATCTTGGTCTAAAAATGTGATGAGATTTGGGGTAACGATGTTACCCACCATAGCCTAAAATTTCTCTGTGTCAAGGGTGGCAGCAACGGTAGACGCAGCTAGTGCTTCATCCAAGATCTGTCTATGGGCAGCGGAGATTTTTAGTAATTCCATGATGGAGATTTGTGCGGGTGTTCTTTTCAGCTGGTCAATTACATTATAATCATAGGGGATGGCCTTTGTGTTGGTAATGGGGGTCTTAGCAGGTGCCCCAGCAATGGTAACCTTTCTACCTCGTGTGCTGACTCCACAGTCATTGTTGGCTCCCTTGATATTTATGATAGTGACCATTTCGTCGACACATCCGACTATCTCCTCGTATACTAGATTAGCACTAGCATACTTTTGCTTACCCTTATTATTCCCTTGGTTATTTCCTTGATTGTTCCCTTGGTTATGATTCGGCATCGGATTCATGTAGATTTTCAGGTCTTGGTTTCCGACTGGCTGCTCGATGTTGATGACCTTATCCTCGATGAGGTCTTCGATGATATTTTTGAGTCTCATGCAGTTGGCGGTGGTGTGTCCTTTGACTTTGTCAAAGTCACATAGGAGATTCTCATTGTACCACGGTGGTTTGGTCATGGGCTTCGTGTATTGCTTGGAGTTAGAGATCTTGATTAGGTTCTCTTTGACCAGTTTCTTCATGACAGACTCAATCGATTCGCCAAGGGCTGTGAACTTCCTCTTGGGGGGAAACTTGTTGTGGGGAGGTGGTCCTCCTTGATTACCCACATTGTTGACTTGACTGGTGGAAGGTGGTTGTGCCACTACTGCATTAGTCTGCACATTATTGTGATTATGATTTTGCGGTTGATGATCATTTTGGGTATTTTCCTTAGGAGCACTGATGACTACCTTAGCATCGACCATGCCGTCGTTCATGATATTTTTGTTCCTTGACCATGTTCAAGGTTTATCATTGTAGTTGTTAGATGGGCGGTTATCCTATGGTGGAGCGAATGTTGGTGTGCCTTCTCGCGTCGTAAGGGCTCTTTCAATGTTGAGCGCCTTTGGAATGAGTTGATCGTATGATGTGATGCACTGCATTTTCAAGTAGAACATCAAGTTTTTATCAAGGTTGGCTATAATGGTGCAGACTTGTTGTTCTTCTAGCATAGTCCACTTGCTCTGAATGGCCTTGGATCACCATCTTTGCAAGAAGGATGCGAATAACTCTCCTTTTTCTTATTTGAGTGTAGATAGTTCTTCTAAACTGACATCCGCACCCATATTAAAAGCGTAACTTTTAAGGAAAACCTCCACTATTTCCTCGAATGTTTTAATGCCTGTGGGTAAGTGAGAAAACCATTCCATAGCTAGACCAGTCAGGCTTCAGGGGAAGAGCCGCATTAGATATGTGTCATCATATGCGACTTCCATGCAATGCACCTGAAATTCCCTGACGTGGTTTTCAGGGTTGCCCGTTCCATTGTATTTATCAAATTTGGGGATCTCGGATCCCTTTGGGAACGATACCATGGTGAGACTTCTATCGAATGGATAAGGGCACAAGTTGCCTGGTGTCCTTGTGGTTTTTCCTGCTTGCAAGTCCAACACCTGCTGCGAAAGCAGTTTGATTTGTGTTGCGACATCTTTGCTTGGATCGGGGGGTGGGATGAATGAGTTGTAAGGCGTTTGGGGAGTGCGCGTGGTGGGAGGAGTACTAGTGGGCATTTGTTGCAAGCTTGGCTATGTGTTTAAGGCTTGTTTGTAAGCCTGAATTTGTGCCAACAATGCCTATTGTTGATCTTGCTGCTGTTGTTACAATAGCGCCTGTTGTTGGTCCATCTGCTATTGTTCCCATGAAGCCTGTTGTTGGTCAAGTTGTTGTTGAGCTAGTAACACTTCTTGTTGGTCTAGTTGTTGTTGCGCCAACAATGCTTGGTGTTGGTCGAGCTGTTGTTGTGCCAATAAAGCTTGTTGTTTAGCTTGGTGTTGTGCCTGAAAGTCTTGCAGGGCTTGTTGGTAGGCTTCTAGGTGGATCACTTGCAATTGCGCTTGGTATTGAGCTTGTGCCTATTGTTGGGCTTGAGATTGAGCTTGTGCTTGCGCTTGCGCTTGAGCTTGCGCTTGGGCATGAGCTTGAGCTTGTGCTTGGGCTTGAGCTTGAGTTTGCGCTTGTGCTTGCTGCTTTTGCTGGAGTACTCTTTGTTGGTTGGCCTTTTGGAGGGTTTGTATTAGAGTGGTGAATGAATTTTTTGTGTTGGCTTTCGGTGGGATTGGTGGTGGAACAATAATCATGCCAACTGTCATGGTGGGTGGAGGGATTGTGGTGATGTTTGTGATTTGGTTTGTCTGAGGGGTGTTTGAGACAATTGGTCCTTGAGGAGGCATGCTTTGGGAGACTTGAGGACCAATAGATGCATTAACCGTGGTGACAGGAATAGTTGCGATTTGTTGTGAGGATATGGGCAAAAGAAGCGAGTTCAAAGTGGTGGTCGGATTGCTTGGATTGGAGAAATATTTGATGGGTAAAGGTGGAAGACCTATTCCAAGAGGTGAGGTAGATGCGAAAGGAAGCGGGGGAAGGGATGATGCACCACTTTGGAAAGAGAAAGGATTGATAGCTTCCGTCGTTCCAAACAAGCCAACTTCCTCATGCGGTGGGGCAGTTGGTATGTTCAATTGATAGGCTAGTTTGGCGTGAAATGAGGATCAACTAGCGGGATTATGAAATGTGAGTGGGACGTATGGGTGAGATGGGTTTTCTAGAATAGATGTAGCCGGTGTGGGGGTGATGATTGCTTCTTTATTATCCACAAGGTGGTGTTTTTGCAATTCCTAGAACATGGTACTCCCCTTGTTCACATTTGGGGAGGTTGGTGTGATGATTGATGTGGTGCAAGGTGCTTCTTGGTTGATGTTGGACAATGGGGATGCATCTGTACTAGTGCTTGTGTTAAGGTCGGGAGGGGGCATGACCCCTCCTCTTGCTATCGTATTTAGGTATTTGAGCATAGCACTAACAATTTTGTGGTTCTCTAGATTTTGAACCATTTCCATGATTTCATTTGGTTTCATCCCCATGTCTTCATTTATGTCATCCTCTTGATGACTCTCCTCTTGAGGATTTTGTGATGATAAGGGAGAGTTGCTTGGGGGATTGCTTGATCCCGCTAGGTTCACTTCGGTATTTAGATGACTCATGTCCATAGAAGCTGATATTTCTCTGATATTCTCCATGTTCTTCTTGTGTTGAGATCTTGTTTGGACCATAAAAAATAGGGATTTGTTCGATCCTAATCCTTTAGGTCTAAAAGAGAAGAACTAGGGAAGCTAAAAGATCAAAGATGGTGATAATGGTGATGGGTTAAATGGATTGGATGAGTGAGTGAAACCTTTGGAGAACTTTTGAAAGTATGTGCTAAACTTTCTAAGGGATTTTGATTTGATTGATTGTGATAATCTGACTAGATGCGTTAAGTCAAACAAGATTGTCGTGAAGTTCTTTTCCCTAGGAAGTTGGGTTATCCTAAGGGAACTTGCACAAATGGATGAATTGACAAAGTGTATTATGCCAATGTGTTTGAGAACTAATAGACTTTAAGAAGTTGTGTTATCTCAAAGAAAATTTGTCCAATGGTTTAAGAGTATGTTGGCTAAGTGTGTTAAGCCAAGGTATGATGATGTTGATTCAGCCCTCTAAGTTTAGCGTGATGATTGATTCTAGAGTTCTCAAAAGGTTTGATGATGAAATGAGATTTGGTTGATGGAGGAATGGATGAGAATGACAACTTTGATTTTGAACCTTAACCTAGATGCGACTCTCTCTCTACAAAACCTCGGTATTGAAGAACATGCTAGACTTCCTATGGGAGAAACGAAAACCTTTGAAAAAGTTTGGGATTTTGTTGACAATAAAATGCATACAATGCAGGATTGTTCCTTGAGGCTTTTTTGTAGAAATTGTATACAAGTCTCTCCCTTACTTCAAAGAGCATCTCAAGGCATTGCTCACAGATTTTTACTCACTTTCTTGAACTTTGGGTTTGGGATTTTAATCTTGCGGGAAATCATTGGAAACAACACATGTGTAATTCAATTTGTCTCTTTATCTTGGTTAAATGAGGTTTGTTTTATCCAAGACACTTGCTTGCTTAGGTTTTCAATCTATATGTCTAGTGTCCCATTCTCTTTCTCATCCCACAAGGTCATTTGTGTTGAAATCGAGGAAAATAGGGCAAAAGTTTCCTTATGTTTATCCTTATTGGAAACAAATGATGGTAGAACTTGTACACTTAGAAACCTCTAGGAATGTGATTCCTAGGGAAAGCAAGAGTGGGCAAGTTCGTCAATAGGTATTTGTTTCCCACAAGGTGTTTGAAATTTCAAGGTTTTTGTGTATGTTCATTTTTCAAATGTTTTCAAGATCAAGCAATGTGTTATTTCCAAGCACTTTTACACTCCTAGGTTGATGAGGCAATACCTTGTTGGGTTCCCACTTGGATAAATCCAGCTGTGCATATCTTGCGCGAATGGCTAAATGCTTCACCACACTGGCTCCCCTCCAAGGCACTCACTTATTCGGGTCAGCCAAGCATTAGTACCCATGAATCTCCCATGGCATACCTTCCATTTCCACAACAACACCACATGTTACATGGGGTGGCTTCAAAGGACATGACCTTTTGCACCAACAAGATAGACAAGGTTTTGGCCTTTTTCTAAACAAGGGGTTCTAATTCAGGCATTTCGTTCGTGGGGGATTATCCAACATCGGCGAGAGTCCATTGATGTCCATCTCATCGGAATAATCCTCATGATATTGGCCTTTGTTCCAATATCCACACTTATATCCTGGGTGGAAGTCGCTTGGCTTTAGCGTGTTCCCAGTTGGGTCATTCCCTTGGGTGAGTATTTTTTCCCACAAGGCAGGCCTCTAAGATAAACAAAAGCGAGATAACATATCCCGTCGTTCACATAACCTTTGTTGAAAAACAAAGGGGAAAACCTCTGCAATATGCCATGCTCACACTCGCATGTTTTGTTCAATTTTAAGTGCCCAAATTGAAATGTGGAGGCAATCTTTTTGACAAGTTAATATCACTAAAATGCTTTTGATTCTCAAGATCGCTATAAAGCGCAAGAGAAGCGCATACGCATTTTAGTGATGTTAATTTGTTAAAAAGTTTGCAAAACATAAAAGACACTTGTTCATTTTAACCTTCAAAGCAATGATGAATTCATTTTAAAAGCACCAAAATTGAAATGTGAATTTGCCTTGTTCAATTCTTACCTTTCAAACCAACTCTAGTGTATTTGCCTAAAATTCTTTTTAGCCCCTTGGCAACTTTAGAAAACAAAGTTTGTTTGTTCTTTTTAGATCCCAATGAAAATTTAGTATTCTAAGGTCAAAGATTTTAACAAGTTCCTTGAAAAGTGTTGAAGAACACTTAAGTGTTTAGTTGCACAAAATGAACATAATATAAAAGAAAATTTCAACGTTTTTTAAAGCCCAAAGTAAAATTAGTTTTCCTAAGGCCAAAGATTTTAACAAATTTTCTCAAGAAGTGTTAAAGAACACTTTTAGTGTTTAGAAACACTTTGGGTTTGTGAAGATAACATCATGGTGAATTTCTCCTTTCACTTCCATCCTACAAAATAATAGAAAATAGAAAGTAAAAAAGAAGAAATACAACAAACCAGGTTAATACTAAAACAAATTTATTCAAATTTTGAAAACCAGACTGATCCCACTGCAAAGTTTAACAAGTGCAGTGCTGCTTAACGGGTGTAGTGCTACTTAAAAACATAGGCGGTGTTATACAGCGCCTCACGGTCAACTGTATGCGGTGCTCTGCAGAAACAGAGACCGCGGGTGCAACGGAGTTTGGAAGTGGAAGAGTCCGGCAAATTTTCAAATTTGGAGTGCGGGAAGTAGTTGCGGTGCTATATGGTGTCATGGGCTTCGGGAGGTGCGGTGCAATAAAGCGTCGTGTATGAGTCCACAGTGCAATACAGCGCCGTGTGTCTAGTCTGCGATGCAGTTTCCTGTATATGAACAAAAAACGTGAAAAAAATGCAGAATTTTGAAAGAAAAACGTGTCCAATGTGAGTTTGCCCTCCTTCTAGCGCCAAAATGTGAACCCCTAAACCTGCAAATGCACCAAGAAGTCAAACATTGTTAGTGTTAGATCAAAATGTATGTAAAGATTTGAAGAATTTCTCATGAAATCCACTTATTAAGCTAAAATTAGGAAAATGAAGAACATAAAGCAATAAACTTGAACTAAATCCTAATTAAGCAAATAAGTTAAAGATCTTATGGGGGAATTGGTGCCAATGATATGTTGCAATTGGCCCTTTCCCAATTCCTATGGTTGCAATGTGGATTGATGAAGAAATGGTCAAATCTCCAAAGAGATTTGAGCATAACCTTGGTACAAATGTGAAAATGATAGGAATGTATGGATGAAAGTAGCAAAATCAGTTCTCACTTGAAGAGAGTAACTTTGCATATGAGTTGTGGATGAAGATTGAGGAAAAGAGCCTCCAATTTATAGATTCAAATCTTGGAAGAGATAGTGGAAATAAGCAATGTGGGACAAAAGATAGTCCAATGGCATTGTGCCACTTTTCCAAATGTGATTGGACGAGGAATGTGCAAGTTTTGGCCAATGTGCCAATAAATGCAATTAGGTGGCATTTCAAACTTGAGAAATGACATGTTGAAGAGGGAAAAGGAATGAAGTTAATGTCACTTGGCTCAAGGTCAAAGGCATGTAAGAGGCTTTTAATGCCTTGTTGGAAAGACCAAGTCCACTTGGACTTTTTGAATTCAAATAAGGAATATTCCCTTTTTGATGCTTTGTGAGGGAAAATAGGAGAATTAATAAATCAAAGTAATTGATTTATTGTGCAAGTTGCATTCTCTAGAGAATTTTAGTGAGGAGGATTAACTTAATCAAGGATTTGATTAACTTAATGAAGAATTAGGTGATGTGACAATTTAGACTTAGATTTATGAATTGATTTAAGTCAGAAATTGAGAGGAAATGATTCATTAAATAAATGATTTGATTTATTTAATAAAGAAAGAATGTGTTAGATTAAATCAAATAAGGTTTAATTTATTTAATTTAATAGGAGGATTTTAGAGATTTTAATTAAATAAAATGATTTATTTAATTAAATAGCAATGTAGGGTTAATTAAATTAAACTGATTAATTTAATCAAAGGAGGTGATAGACTTAATCCAATAAATAGTAATTTATTGAATTAAAGGATAGAAAGTGATGAAATGCTGAGAATTTGATCTAAGAGGAAACGTTGTTAGTAATCGGGATCAGGTGTGCCAAAACGAATTTGTTTATTTTCCATGTCTACATTTCCTTTCACCATCTGACATACTCTTCAACTTTATACAAACTTATTCACATCTTTTTGTAACTGTGGCCAGTAATAGTTCTCACTAACAAAAGCAATGGTCTTATCTCAACCAAAATTTCCATCCAATCCTCCACTATGCTTCTCCTTGATTAGATTCTCTCTCATAGAACTCCTTAGAATGCACAATTGACTCCCTCTAAATAACATCCCATCTGGGATTAGGAAATCTGACCATTTTGTCCTATCCAATGTAACATGTTCTAAACAATCCTTTTAAGCTTTTACAAAGTTTGCATCTTCAAGATACAAAATCTTGAGTTCATTGAACCCAGCAACCTCTATATTCATCTCTATCAACAAACTTTTCCTTCTACTCAAGGCATCTATAACTTTGTTTGATCTTCCACTCCTATGCTTAAAAAAAAATTATAACTTTGGAAAAACTCAACCCATTTTAAGTGCCTTTGATTTAATTTTCCTTGAATATTGAGATATTGCAAGGCCTGGTGATCAGTATATAAAACATTTTTTTTGGAAACAAATAGAGTTTCCATTTTTTAAAGCCTGAAATATAGCATAAAACTCCTAATCATAGACATAATATTTCTTCTTATCATCATTCAATTTCTCACTAAAATAGGCAACAAGCTTACCTTCTTGACTCAAAATAACTCCTATGGCAGTGCCACTAGCATCAAAATCTACCTGAAAGACCTTATTGAAATATAGAAGTGACAAAAAACTTTGCCCTGTGAATTTCTTCTGTAGCATATCAAAACTCCTTGTTGCTCCTATAGTCCACTAAAAATCCTTTCTATCCCCTCTCATTGCTTCAATTAGAGATACACAAATACAGGTGAAATTTTTAATAAACTTTCTATAAAAGCTTTATAGACCATGAAATGATCTTACCTATGTAACACTCCTTGGGGTAGGCCATTCAATGATAGCTGACACCTTCTCTGGATCCATTTTAAGACCCTCTCCTAAGACAAAAAATCCCAGATACACCAACTCCCTATTTAAAAAACTATAATTCTTCAAATTATTCAATAGCTTTTGTTGGCCCACAGTTGTCGTTACACCAAAAGATCAACCTATTAATGTCTAATACAACTGCCAGAGTTAATTGATCCGTGAGAGGTGATTATTCCATGTCACAAATCTCGAGGGGAGCATTGACTATCTGCCAACAAAGTCCCCCTTAGCGTTACCTGAGGGGATTCAAACCCGACACCTTTTTCCTCTGATACCACTTGTTGTCCCATAGTTTTCGTTGCACCAAATGATCGACCTATTAATGCGTGATACAACTGCAAAAGTTAACAGATCCATGAGAGGCAATTAGTCTGTGTCACGAATCTCAAGGGGAGCACTGACCATCTACCAACAACTTCTCCTCCCTTAGCTTCTCAAAAACTCTTCATATATGCATCAGGTGCTCCTTTAATGTCTTACTGAAAATCAGAATATCATCCAAATAAACAATGAAAAACTTTGCTAAAAATTATTTCAGAACCTCATTCATAAGCCGCATAAATGTGCTTAGTTCATTGGTTGGCCCAAAAGGAATGATTAACCATTTGTACAAGCCCTCCTTGAAGGTTGTCTTCCATTCATCTCCTTCTCTAATCTAGATCTGGTGATATCTGCTCTCCAGATCTATCTTCGTGAAGTACTTAGCTCCACTCAAATAATCCATAACATCATCCATCCTTGGCAAGGGGAATCTATACTTAATGGTGATCTTGTTGATGGTTCAAGAGTCTGTAAACATCCTCCATTCTCCATCCTTATTTGGTGCTAATACTATAGGTACTACACATGGGCTCAAACTCTCTCAAATCAATAACTTCCGCAACATCTCTTGCACATGTCTGTTCAACTCTTCATTCTCTGCTAGATTCATTTGATGGAATACCTTATTTGGAAAAATGGCCGTAGGAATCAGGTTTCTCTGATGGCTAATCTTCCTTACTTGAGGAAAACCTTTAGTTACGTTATTAGAAACAATTTCTTGAAACTCATTCAACAAATCTAAAACCTCACTTGTAACTCATTCGTATCTTCTTTATCAACTCTAGGGATCAATGCAAAACACATATTCTCATGCCTCATACCTTCTAGGATCTTTCATCGATCAACCAAACAAGATCTTGCATTACTGCATACCTTTTTGTCTGCCTCTTTCAAGGGCTTCAACTTATGGCAAACTCCATCCTTTTTCACTGCTCGTGTATTGCTCACCAATCAAACTTCCATGGTTTGCCTAACAACATATGACAAACATCCATAGTCATAATATCACACAATAACTCATCATGGAAATTTCCAATCTTGAACTTTACTAGACATTAGTCATTTACCAAAGCTTTATGGTCCTTTTGCAACCAAGCAATCCAGTATGGATTCATATGCCTTCCCTCCAACTGCAACTTACTAACCATCTCTTTTGAAACAAGGTTATCAATACTACCTCCATCAATAATAAAATTGTAAACTTTACCTTCACACTTACATCTAGTGTGAAACAAATTCTTCCTTTGAGTTGGTTCTTTCTCCTCATTCAACAAGGCTCTTCTCGTAACAAGAACCTCTCCTCTTTTGGCATCCTTAGAATATGAAGACTCAACATCTTCATCTACATGTGCCACTCATGCATTACCCTTAGGTCTTCCATTTGTCCTTCCTTGATGTTGAGGACACTCATAGGCTCTATGTCCTTCTTCTCCACGCTAGAAATAGTTTCCACGAAAGCCTCCTCTTCCCGATCCTCATCCAAATATTCATCTTCCTCTTTGGTCTCCATTATTCGGATCATGAGCACGGTAGGTGTTATCTCTTTTCTAGTTCCGGATACTATTGGATTCTTCGTCCTTCTTTTGATCTTCATTTTGACCTCCATAAGACCGTCCAATAGTCTTTCCACCACAATCCCCACCTCTTTGCTTTCTTTCCAATCTTTTATTCAACTTTTCTTCTACCTTCAAAGAAAACTGATATGCATCTTCAATGGTAGAAATTCTTACCAGACCCAACTCTTCTTCAATACTCAGCTTCAACCCATTTATGTAACAAACGACTCTCTCCTTATTGACCTCAAAATGGATTATTCAGATCAAGACACGGTAGAATTATTTTGTATACTCCTTGACAGATTTTCTTGCTTGTTTCAACCCTTGCATCTTCTTCAACAAATCTAGCTCATAATCCACAGGAATGAACTGCATTTTTAATTTGTCCACCATACAATCCCATCTAGTTGTTTTCTCTTTTCCTCTTTGATTTCTTAGTAGTCGTACCTCTTTCCACCAAATATTTGCTTGACCCTTTAGCTTGGTCTTTGTAAATTTGACCCTCTTAGGATCTTCCACCTCCTCATACTCAAAGTACTCCTCCATGTCGTTGATCCAATCAATCAACTCTTCTGGGTTAATATTTCCAAAAAATGTAGAAACATCAATCTTTGGCCTTTTCCCAATCTTAGAGATGGCCTTAAATAATCCGACTTGCTCTAGATCTACTACATCTTGTTCTTCTTCGAATTGTTCCTCATTTTCAGCTTCATCTTAACTTTCTTCTCCTCTTCTTGGCACAAACCCTCGATGTAGCTCCTCTTACAATAATTGAACTTGTCTCTAGAGGGCTCCAAAACCCTCTTCTGGTATAATAACATTTCTTCCACCACCACGGTTTCTTCGTAGAAGCATTTTGATCACTTTTCTCAAAAACTCACAACCATAATTCTTGGTGCAAACTACCTCTTATTTGGTGATCTATTTACACACTTAGTAAAACCCACTCGGATACCACTTGATGAAGGCCACACTGCTTGAAACACTCAAAAATCACAATAGATACCAACACAAAATATGGGAGACAAAAAAATAACTTACTTCCAATTATTTTCAAAAAATGAAATTATAAATTTAGAACTTACAATGCTAAAACCTCATGTACTTGATTCATTACAAAAAAATCAACTCTAGAAACAAAATATATTATTTGGAGTCACAATATGTGCTAATGGAGCCACCTTCTACAACCCCCACTTAACCCCTTTTTATTTTACCCAATAACTAACCCATAATATTCTAGAAAGTGTAACTTTTCCTTTTGTTTTGGTGCCAAAATTCTCACTGATTGATTTCTTGCCTAGGAAGATATTTTAATGAAATTCACTTTTTAGTAGGGTAGCTTTTTAGGCCCATAACTTCTTATCTGAGTGTCCAATTTTATATTATAACATATCATTTGAAAGCTCTCAAAGAGATCTATAATGGTGAACTCATCAAAGATCAATTCGTCCACTTTTCGAGCTACATTTGGGGCTTCTAAGGTTTTCATATTTGAATTTGAAGCTACAATGGAGAAATTTCTTAGGAAAAAAACTTTAATATCTCCCAAAACATATAGGGTATTGACACTATTCTTTCGCCATCGGACATATTTTTTAGTTTCACTCCTTGGGGTAAATTTTCAGGTCTATATGAGCCCATTTAGGCTGACTTCCTAAAAATAGTAAGTGACTATTTTTTTCCTTTTCTAATTTTTTACTATCTTACACCCTTAAGTGCCATCATGGGACTCAAAAAAACTAAAGAAAATAAGGAAAAACATTTTTTTTTGGTGATGCAAGATTTCCCCTACACCACTGGATGCTCCTAAATCATTTTTCCTTAAAATTTTGATAGAATTTGAAAAATAAGTCCTCGGGAGGCCTAATAGGTTCTATAGGTTTAGGCCAAAATAAATACAATGAGAAATTCTCATGGGAAGACATGGGATTAAAGCCACTATGATGCATAGTAAAGATCGCATTGCCAAATGGAAACTTTAAGCATTTAGGCACAACCAATGGGTAGCCTAACTTCACAAAAAATTGATCCAACAATAGGATGATGTAAAATGAGACACAATGTTTTTGGTCCAACTTTCAAAGGAAGAGTTATTGAACCTATCGCAGGGCAAGAAAAACTATTATGTGTTTTGATCCATGCTTTCAGCCTTTCATAAGTATCTTGATAGAGCTCATTCACAAATGCACAAATAAGAATTATTTAGTGATCACATTTTCTACATAAATGAGATCAATTAATATCCCATTAGTAATCTTGTCATTGATTCTTCCAGCTATGTAAAGAGGACCATTGGGTGCATGTATAATTATGTCATGTCGTGAGAAAGCAATGTCAAGCGACATCTTAGTTAGGCCCTTATGAGGTTGAATTTCAATGAATTTGACCGAATCATTTGTACTGTTATTCTCTTTATTTCTTGTGTGATGTTGTATGTTGTGATGAAGGATAACCACCATTTCTATCCCTTTTTTAGTTTTAATTAAGTCTTATGTTTTGTATAATAGGAACAACATCAGTGGCGATGGGTTCACAACTTATAAAATTATACAATTTCTCTAACTCTTCATCCTCTTTTCTAAGGTTCTCAAGAGGGATATTAGTAATCATTGCATCAACATCATTCACATTAGGTTTAGGTAGGGAAGTCATGGGAAATGAATTGTTATGGGTATGATCCATAGTGGGTTTACTAGTGTCAACACTATGAGTGAAAGAGTTAGAAAACCCAAGATCCATGGTAAATGGTGTATTGTGGGATGACAGTATTGGAAATAGGACACCATGTTGTGAAGATCATACAAGTTTCACAAATTTGGTGTGCACCCAAAATGGATAAGAGGTCAAATGAAATGAAATATCTTAGAATGTAAAGTGCAATGCAAGCAATTTTTCAGATTTAAAGAAAGATAATTTTTTGATTATGCTATGCAAAAACTTGAAAATAATGTCTTTTAGATGCAAATTTGAATTCAAAAAATGCACTGATTTAAACAATTATCCTTAATATGACTAATTTTAGATAACAAAAACTTAGAAAACATAAATAGTAGACTAAATATACAAATGTAGAGAAGGCACAATCAGTGATTTTAATGCTCAAAATTTTAGGAAAATCCATGATCAGGGAATCATTCACCCATGGGTGAATGGGTCTCACTTCAGGGTTTGTAAAAATTAATTTGCAAGTTTCTGAGATGATTTGTATGGTTTTCATTTTTTGGTTTCAGATAGTGAGTTATAGTTTCAAATGCCTATAAAATGAGCTCTAAATGCAAGTGAAAAATAGTGTTAAATGACAAGAAAAAAGACCTAATTTAAGATGCAATTTTGATTCAATTTTTAGATGCAAATGAATGATTATGCAATTATATGTAAACACTATGAAAAATGACTAATATTTTTGAATTTTCTAGATTTAAGGAATTTAAAAATGCAAACTAATGCAAGTAAACAACCCTAAATGAGATGTAAATCAATGCAATGCAATGCAAATGAATGAAAAACCTAGATCTAGGACTGAAAATGGACTCCAAATCAATAAGATATGATGCTCAAACATCAAGTTCACCAAAATGAAATAAAGAAAAATAGGGTTGGAAATATTAAAGTGGGGTGAAGGACCTATTTTCCACTATTTCATTAGAAAATGAGATCCACACAATGAATTGATTATCAATCCTTAGGTAAATCAATTCAAAGTGAGAATCTTCAATTTTATTATGACTAAAGGACAAGGGCCAAGGTCAAACAACACTTTGATGAGACAAACTAAAAATAGAAAATCAACACCAAAATGTAATCTAACACTTGAAATATCAATATTAAACTCAATATTTGCAGAAACAAAAAATAGAATGCAGATCTAAGAAGGGTAGAGACTTGTGTACCATTCACCAAAAGTTCTTTTAAGAAGTTGATCTGAGACTCATTCACCCATACATGAATGGGTCCAAGTACAGGGGTTGCAACAATATTTCAAGAGCCTCTAGTGTAGATCTGAAGCTTCTAATTTGTCTAGGTTTAAATGGCATAAGTTAGAAATCTAATATGTAGGTGAGATTCCATGATTTGACAACTTTGTAAATCTTTCTCTTCAAAATTTCTTCAAGTCTTCTTCAACCTAAATCTCCAATCACACACTAAAGAGAGAAAAATGTTATTTTAGGTGAATAGGGGTTCGCCTTAGTCAAATCTCATTTTGGTAATCAAACCTTGAATTGAAATGAAACATAAAAGAGGGAATGAAGAATGAACAAATCTATGTTACAAATCAACAAACCCTTGTATGCAACCTTGAGAATGGATATCTTAGTAGGTCTGCAATTTGCATGAGATGGTTGAATTGGATGTGGATCTTGATACTTGAATATTTCTTTAAATGATACTTTGAATGCTTGATTTCATCATGAAACCTGCATCACAATGTTAGCTCCAAAAACATGCATGATGCAAGAAGACTTTGATATGATGAATGGATCTTGAATGCTGCAATAAATATCTGATATATCTTCTCTTGAATGTCGTTGATTACAATATTTTCTTTAGGAATTCTTGCATAAAAACTCTACGTGAATCTTCGTGAAATGACCTTGTATTTATAGGTATGTATCCTTAATTTCTTGAAATTCAAATATCACAAGCTGACATTGAATTATGGATTTGAAAACAATAAAATATGGCCAAAAAATTAATTTAAATTTAGGTCCTAAGGTTTAGGGAGGACCCATTATCCCATGGATGAATGGGTCCTAGGCCCATAAACTTGGAACACACATTGCTCAATGTAAAGTGTTATGTTTAGGCATTAATTATTGTCAGGTTTCCCCTTTGGAAAATGTAATTTAGTAGGATTGTAAAGGAATTAAAGGGAAAATTAAGGAATAATTAAGCTAAACTTAATTACAAGGGCCCAAATGACTGTGTAAACATAAAGGGATACATTTAACAACACTAAATTAAGGCAAGATTAAGTCCAAATTAAATTCGGAGGGCCTAAATGATTGAGAAAATGTAAAGGGATACATTTTTCTACACTACATATTGATACCAAAAAGTATTAGATTAGCCTTTGACTTGTATTGGATGTTTGGATTATGCTAGATACAATCCCAATCACACATAAGGACCTTAGTTGCCCAAGCATGTTATTAGAACAAACCACAAACAAAAATCAACATAAATAACTTCCATCATCCCTCATCGGTGCTCTAATCACTTGTGAAAATCATTGAGAATATTAGGAGTATGACAAAAGACAAATTAGATAAAATATTAATTGAAACAAACAAATCAACAAGATTTTTTAGGATCTTCTTTTCTATTTATAAGTACATGATAAAAATATTATGCTCGATTTAAGGAATAGAACATTTCATATAAGATTCCTAGATTAGCTTTGATAATGCCACTTCTTGTATAAGAAAAATATTGCAAATGACTGATTTACTAGTTTGAAGGCTTATTTGGGTAGTGTCATCTTTTTTTTCATTCATTTGTTAAGCTTGATTTTGTGTAAGGTATGTCATGTGCGTTCAACATGTCAGTTCTCTACAAAATAATAGTTTATTATGCAATTTAGCCTATGACACAAGACTTACTCATGACGGATTCTAGGGGACTAACCTAATTCCCTGGGGGCTCATCAATGATGGCCTTGCCTATGTGATGAATGCAGAGACATTATAGTTTGACTGTATTTGTAACCAATGGTACCTTACCTATAAGACCTGGACTAAGAAAAATACTTGACTTCGACTGACCCTAAAGGATAGACCTAATACCTTGGGGGCTCATCGATGATGGCCTTCCCTATGTGACATATGTAGAGACATTGTAGTTTGACTATATAAAATGACATTGTTTTTGGCTTTTTTTATTTAGGATGTTTTTGTGTTTTTAAAAGGATATTTGAATGTTTTTTATGTTTTGATTGATTTTTTTGATGTTTTTGGATGCTTTATATTTTTCAATGTTTTTGGATGTTTCTGTAGGATATCCCCAAATACCTTGTGTAGGATCCTTGTCAAACCTTGTCAAGAATTTCCCCCAGTCTAGAATAGAACCAATTTTTATGGATGGTTTAATGTGATAAGTTATTGATGCTAAGTGTTACCCAATTTTAGGCCATGGGAAATCTCTTCACTATGAAGGATATTGTGTTTAGGTTTATTATGGATGGAATAAGATAGAAAGGTGATAGATGGTAGAGCAGAAAGTGACTACACATGGCACATGTTTTCCAGGTTTTCACCATGTTACTTATCCAAAGCACCACTAAAATAGTTTTCACTATAGGATAGATTATTTTTCTCTATTTTCTTTTCTATTTTTTCTATTTTTTCCTATATTTTTACCCCATGAGATATTTTAGAGGACATGCATATTACCTTCAAAGGTGCATGCTATTGATGGGATCATATAATGTTTCACCCTCTAGAGTAGCAAACTAATAGGCACTAGATCTATATGTTGCAGTGATGATGTAAGGACCTAACCAGTTAGGCTCAAAATTTATTGGTTTCTCATGTTCTCGTTGATTTCTAGGATTTCCTTAAAGACTAGATCACCAAAGTCAAAAAAAATTACTGTAACCCTCTTATTGTAGATTTTTCTACGGCAGTTCTGATACACCTATAGGTGGACCAATGTTCTTTTTCATCTTTCATCTAGTAACTCTAGCTTGAGAAATCTAGAAATTTTGTAGTCTTCATCCTCATTGACACTCTGCATGGAAACTATCAAGGATGGGATCTCAAACTCAATTAGTAAGATGGCTTCAGAACTGTAGACAAGAAAGAAAGGTGTGGAACCTATGGGTGTATGAATTATCATACAATAAGCCCATAATGTTGGATTTAGTTGTATGTGCCAGTCTTGACCAACATCACTAACAGTATTTTTTAGGAGTTTTAAAATTGTTTTGTTAGATGTCTCTACTTGAATGTTACCCTATGGGTAATAGGGGGTAGCAAAGTGGTGTTGAATTTGGTACCATTCACACAATTCCTTGAAATCTTGGTTTTTGAATGGACATTCATTATTAATTATGATGGAGAAAGGAACACCATACCAACATATTATATAGTTTAAAATGAACTTGGATATTTGTTTGCCAATGATATAGGTCTTTGGTATGGCTTCGATCCATTTGGTGAAATACTCTATAGCAGTTATAATGAACTTATGTCTATTTGTAAATGTGGGATCTATCTTTCCAAGTATGTCGATTCCCCATTGAGAGAAAGGCCAAGGCAAGGTAATTGGGTGAAGTCCTTACGTTGGTGCATGTACCAGGTCACTATGTATTTGACATTGATGGCATTTATTTATGAAGCGGTAGGAAGCACACTCCATTGTCGACCAGTAGTATCCCATCCATAGAAGCTTCGTGGCTAGAGAAGGACCACTTGAGTGAGCCCCACATATACCATTGTGTACTTCCTATAAATTTGTCTTTGATTCTTCTATGTCAAGACATCTGAGGAGGGTGGTATCTAGGCTATGGTGGTAAAGGGTTTTGGTGATGATAACGTACTTGGCCACTCGTCAGAGAAAGGTTTTTCTTTGATTGTTGGACAAGTCAAGAGGTAGGATTTTGGTGTTCATGTAGTCATATATCTCTTTTTACGAAGGTGAATTGGGACAAAAAATTTCATAGAAAATCTAAGATTCAAGAATGTCAAACACGAGGATCAACAAATGTTCCACTAGGAACTCGCACTGATGTACATTATTGGGAATGTCCAAGAGAGACCCAATGGTGGACATTGCATCTGTTGCTCTACTTTGTACTCAAGGGATATGTTCAAATAGGATGGCATCAAATTATTCTCTTAAGCTATCCATAATTTGCTTATATGGTACTAGTTTTTCATCCTTAGTCTCATATGAACATCATTGACTGGTTGGACTATTAACTGTGAGTTACCATATACCTTTAGGTCCTTTATTTTCCATTTGATTGCCTCTCGCGGACCTGTGAGAAAGGCTTCATCGTTTTTTGTGTTTTTGGTGTAGGGAAATACAATCCTATATGATTTAGGAATGGTATCCCCTTGTGGTGTTATGAAAAATATGCCAGCTCCTAAACCATGATTCGTGTATGACCTATCAAAGTACATTTTCCATTTTGTAGATATATCTAGTTTTGAATATCACCTTGTATGGGAATTCAGATACATTATGTGTAAATTCCTATTTAGGGGCATATACCAATTGTTCTATAATGGCTTTCCCTTTAATTTATTTCTGCTCCACATATCCAAAGTCTAACTTGCTAAGAAGCATTACCCATTTTGCCAGTCTTCTTTTTAAAGAATCCTTGTTGAGTAAATACTTTAGTGGATAAACCTTTGCTATCAACTCTATTTGTAAGTTCAACATGTAGTTTCATAGTTTTTGTGTAGAAAAAACCATGACAAGACATGCCTGCTCTATAAGAGTGTAATTGAGATCATGCCCCACAAGGGTATGAACGATGTAGTGCATTGCACGTTCCTTCCCATCTTCATCATTTTGATCTAGGATAGCTCCTAGTGCTGAGGATGTTGTTGATGCATATAGGATGAGCGATTTACCATTGATAGGTGGTCTTAATATTGGTGGAGTTAGGATATATTCCTTAATTTTTTGAAAGGAATGTTGACATGGATTCATGCATTTTAAAGGGACATCCTTGCACAAGAGATACTAGAAAGGGTGGAACTTGTCTATTGGTTGTGCTATAAACCTTCAGATAGAATGTAGCCTTCCTTGTAGACTGCATAACTGTGTTAAACTAGAAGGAGGTGGCATGTCAATTATGGCTTTCAACTTTGCAGGATCAACCTCTATGCCTCTATGTGAAATGATATATCCAAATATCTTCCCCAAGGTTAGTCCAAAGACACATCTCTTTAGGTTCAAGCGAACCTTGTATTTCTCCAAGTCTTGTAAATGTTTTGTCTAGTATAGTTAAATGATCATCCCTAATGATTTATTTTACTAAGAGGTCATTCACATAGTCCTCCATAACTTTATATATTATATCATGGAATATTATGGTCATTTACGTCTCGTAGGTAGTGCCAATGTTTTTAAGATAGAAAGGCATGACATTCCAATACTAGGTCCCCTAGGTGTAGGTGAAATTTGTCTTGTGTTGATCTTCTATTGTAATTATAATCTAATTACATCTAGAGAAACCATCCATAAGGGATAGAATCTCTTATCCTATTTTAATATCTATGACCATGTCTATATTTTGTAATGGGAAATCATCCTTTGGACAAGCTTTATTTAGATCTCTAAAATCGGTAAAAATGTAGATGCCCTTAGTTGGCTTGGTGACTGGTACCAGATTTTAAATATAGTTTGTGTAGTTTATCGACCTTACAAAAAAAAGATCTAGCAATTTATTAAAATTTTCCCTAGCTAGTAAAACTATTTGTGGGTGCATCATTCGTAACTTCTATTTGGAAGGTTTAGCATCGGGAAGAAGAGGTAAGTGATGAAGGACTAGTTCAGGGTCTAGTCCAGGAATATCCATTTATGACCATGCAAATTTGACCTTTCTTTCAATTAAAACTCCTATGAACTTTGGTTTCTCCATGTCTAATAGTGATGCTACATACTAGATGACTTTAGATATTCTAGTGTGCCACTATTGACTTTTTGTGACCTTTCAACCAATAGTGGGTACTTCTCTTAATTTTTTGGGAGTGGGCCATATTGGTATGTGGCGACTATGTTGGATATTGCTGATATGTGGTTTTCATTGATGTTAACACTATTTCCATTAATGTATTTAAGGTTTTATATGTCGAGGATATTGATAAAACTATAGTAAAATAAGTTGCAGGTTGTCGGTGATGCAGTGAAGTTCATTATGATGGCTAGCTCAGTATATTGATTATAAGAAGTTATAGATTAAAGGGTTTGTTGACATGTATATCTAGTTTATCCACATGAAGTTTCAGAGGTTCACTTGAAGATTTGATTAAGGTATGAGTATTTGTGTTCTGGCAGTTGTTTTGTTGCTTTAGTTAGTGTTCCCAAAAGAAGATGATGTGATTCTAGTAATTTGAGTTGTTGTGGATGCTTCTGTGTTGATTCATGATGCTTGTGGATGCTTCTAGATCATGCTCTATCTTTTTTTTTGGTCTGCATTGATTGTTGTGCTCACGGTTGGTGATTTTATTTTGTGAGTTCATGTTTTTCATGATCATGGCTGACAGGGTGATTGTAGCATGTTGCAGATCTTCGAGTCATGATTTTTTAAGGTGTTTCATTTTCGAGACATGTTGTTTTGGTTCCTTACTATGTTTTGGCCAATAGTGTTTGGTCCACATTGATAAATTGTTTACTGATTTGGGCCGACAGTTTGTACACATTCCATATTTGGTTGGGCCAACATGTAGTTGATGTTATCCTTAGTTGCAAATATATATGATCAATTTTTTATACCATTTGAGGGCATGGTGTGTGATGTATGTCATTTTTTGTGTGCGAATAATGTTCTAATCTTTTGAAGGAAGAAGTAAAGTGTGAAGAAGAGTGAGCAAAAGAAAGTGTTTGTGTGCTTAATTGGAACTGTAATCAAGCATTAGAAGATGCTATTTTCCTAGTTCAAAATCTTCTAGAT